>JAVJIF010004630.1:0-75471 GCA_038442645.1 Agave tequilana
TTGTTGACACTTAAAAAAGACAAGATTCTTATTGGTCCGAACAATGTCTAAACTTGTTGACATTTACAAAAGACAAGTGACAGACAAGCTGAAGACCAGTTTTCACCCATCTCCAAGGGACAAGGAAGCAACTTGGACTCCACTGATCCAGCAAGCAGACAGTGAACGCGGATTGTTTCTAAACAGACCTCAGCAGGTCTAAGGTGCTAACACTTAGCATCGTATGAGCCCAAAGGGATAGCCTCGCTTGAGAGGCTAATATCATCCAACTTCGCCTTGAAGCCATTCAAAGCCTCGCCAAGAAGCTAACTCGCAAACTTCGCCACAGAGGACTTCCAGCTCCGCCAAAGGGTTTCTTTCGCACTTCGCCAGAAGCTGCCTCTAGCTCCGCCACGAGCTCAATGCGGGCAACTCCGCTATTTGTCTGCTATGGTCAACCTTTGACCAATCAAATCTCCGGATGAGATCCGATCCAATCAGATTAAATCCAATCAAGATCAAATCAGAGATCAAATTTGACAGTTGATTGCCACAATCTCTTGACTCTCCTAAAACGAGTAAGAAGATCAGGGGAAATCCTCCAACGATATGGAAAGGATCAAGAAGGTCAACCGACCTGCCAATTCTAGCTTCGCAGAAGCTGATCCTAGCCTCGCAGCAAGGCTACTTTCCGGATTCAAACAGATTCGATTCAATCTGTTTCTATATTTTCAAGGGACAATTATACCCTTGCTCTCCCTATAAATAGCCCGCCAGGGGTACAAGGAGAGGCACGCAAACGGGCAGCATACGGACCACGACGCATGCATACAAGAGGACTCCACAAGCAGAGGCTTCTTCATAACGCCCGTGCGCTCTCGAATTCAGAGACCTTTTAGAGAATTGCTTTCTCTATCCAGGGTGTTGATACCCTAACATCGTCCTTCTTCTCAAGGAATCTCCGGAACCAGGCGAGAAGGAATTCCTAATTGAAGGCGATTTTGAGAAGCAGCAAGAGGGTTCTACAACCTTCTGTTCTCTGATTCCCCGAACTAGGCGAGAAGGGAATCTCATCGCTCGCATCGTCAAAGGGACAAAGTGGTCGCGCGCTGACCAGACTCCTATCGGCACACTTCTCCAGAATCTCTGAGGAGATCTACTTGTAATCTTTTTAAGAATACTTGTAATTTAGCTCCTCAACCCTTTTTTGTAAGTTTTCCCCCTTTGCAAACATAATGGAAAACAAGATGGCGACTCCGTTGGGGATTGTATTCTCCACTGCCGAGAATCAAGTATCGCAATGCGACGAACAGACCTTCGGGTCTAACTCTGAATTCAGAAAAGCCGGTGCAGCCAGAGCTTCTCTGGAAAAATCTTCAGGAAAGTCTCTGCGGAGACTGAAAAGGTTCTCTACGAACCTACTGCGGTTATTTGGCGCAACAAGGAAGCATGTCCGCAGTCTGATTCCTTCACTTGGGAGAACTTGGTGGTTCAGTTCGATCAAGGAAGATTTGAAGAAGTCCTCTCTGGGGGTGGCCCAATGCTTCGAGCACGGAAGCATAAAAAGGTCTCCACGACCAAGGTTTCAAAACAGAAACCGGAAGCAGAATTCTGCCAACACCCCTCAGCCTCGCGTGTGGCTAATCAGGTTCCTTGAGAACCTAAGTCTCCTCTGCCAAGGCGGGTATGGAAGCCTAAACAGAAGTCTTCAACCGAAGCTTCAGGCGTAGCTATGCCTAAACCGCGCCTCTCTCGCGAAGAAAAAGGCAGGATGCCTGTCTGCTCCAATCATAAAGTTACGACGGCAATCATACCGTCGTCCAATTTAAGAGCAGCAATGCCTCGCGACGGCCTCGTTCTCATGAGCGAAGCTACTGTACCACAGCGTACGCGCAGGGTCCATGACCGCGAAGCTGAAGCCAAAGTACTATCTAAAGCTAATTACCTTCGCAGCAGCATAGCGGGTAAAGCACCACAGCGTGCTCCGCTTTCCAGTGCGTCAAGCACTAAGCTCACGCCTGATGGCGAAGCTAAAACCAAAGCACTATTCAGTGCTAGTCCCATCTGCAGGGATAAAAGAAGCAGGACATCGTCCTATGTGCGATCCAGAGAGCCTTTGCGCTCGATTGCAGAGACCCAACCGGGTCTGATTTGAGGAAATTGTTGACGGATAGACAAACCTCTTCCCCTATTGTCAACAAGTGGGATGTCAGCTGGTGACACTCCACTCGGTCCATTGCCGGCTGGGACCAATCCCCGCCACGCCTCCAAGACGACGGTCAGTTTTTTATCGGCTATCGGTACAGGCCCCGAGGAAACACCGCAAAAGGAGCACCTCACGAGATCCAGCCTCCGCATCCGTCAACATGACCGGAAGAGGACGAGAGTCCCCAGATCCAGACTACAGCCCAAGCTTAGGCGAAGTCTTGGTGCATGAAGAAGGTGTTTTCCGAAACACCAGATCCAGGGTGACGATACCCTACAGTTACGAGCAGCCTTCTTCCTCGACGGCCCTAGCCTCGCCAGAACCTAGAAGATTACTCCAGTCATCAGACGAAGAAGAAGATGAAGACAGTGGGTATGCCTCTTCGGCGACAGTTAGCTCGGTGCGAACTGACAAAGCATCAGTCAATATGGCTGATAATGCTAACGACGACCTTCGTCAACGCCTGGAAGCTCAGGAGCAAACTTCCAGAACCCAGCAAGAAGCTCTGGACAACATTCAACAGATGCTCGCTCAACTCCTCAGTAACCGGAATAACAATGATGCCGGGAGCAATCACGATGAGGAGGAACACTTCAGCAATGAGCAACCAAAGCTGGAGAAATCCAAGGAGGGTTCTTCTCTAGACGCCGAGGTCCTTAAGGGCCTCCAGGCTCAAATCGCATCCCTAGCTCAGAGGGATGAATTAAAGAAGTAGGGGCAGTCCGTCCTTATCCGCTGGAGTGGGATTCGGTGCCATATCCACCGAAGTTCAAACCGCCACGTTGCATACCTATGACGGAAAGAGCTCGCCAAATCAGCACATCTACTATTTTCGGTCTCAGACTGGTAATGTTATAAGCAATGACGCCATCATGGCTAGGCTATTCATTGGCACCTTAAAGGGGGTGGCATTTGACTGGTTCCGAAGTCTTCCCCCGGGCTCTATCAACTCTGGATCGACCTGGAAACCCGGTTCCTCTCTCGTTTCTATGAGGACGATACCGAAGTGACCATGGACAAGCTCCTCTCCACTGTGCAGAGAAGGGCGAATCTGTCCGTGACTACATTGAACGTTCAGAAATTTATCCTTGATGTGCCCAGCAGGGATGCCATTACCCATGCTCTTACAGACATGCAGACACAACTTCCTAGACCAAGTGGAAGTTCGCATGGGGGCTGTTAAAGCCCACACTTGGAAGGAATTGGTCGAACAAGCTGAGATAGCTGAGAAGTCGGCTAAAAAGTTCGAACCATCCGCCCCTAGAGGCAAATGGGGTGTGAACAACAAAGGGCGTAGTGACCTACCGCAATCTTCTCAAGCTAAAGGTAAAGAGACTATGTCTGTGGAGTTATCCGGAGATGTGCAGTCGAAGGCCAAGAAGAGCGGTTTCAACAATCAGGAGCCTAAATTCCTCCAAAGCAGTACTCCTTCAAAGACGATCAGGTGGTCACGATATTTCATCTGCTCCACAAAGGGAACAAAATGAAACTGCCAGACGCTCGGCGTCCCAATGAGATAGGGCGCACAAACGACCCTAAATACTGCCTCTACCACAGGATGATCCACCATCCTACTGACAAGTGTTATGTCCTCAAAGATAGAATTCAAGCCTTGGTCGACGCCGGGGTTCTGACGTTGAAGACGGAGCAGAAGAAAGTCACTGCCAATATGGTGACCCTCGAGTTCGGCAAAACTCCAAGGTCACAGTTCCTGACGGAACTTATCCAGTCCTCGCTCCACGGTTGGACGTCAAGTATCCTCCAGCTACAACTCAAAACAATAAGGGTCTTGTTCCCTTAACATTGGAGACAGGAGAAGTCATGTGGATACACCTAGACCTCGTCCAAGACGTGCAGTGGGATTCAAAGAAGCCCAAGTCAAAGGACAAATCTTGCAATGTCATTTCCATCCTGCCAGACGATGGGAACTTTACATCAGCTTCTCTCAGCGATTCAGAAGGGGAAAAGCTTGCTTGCACGGCGCAAGCCGATACGCCTCAACAGACGGGCACCCGATCCGAAAAATCATACTTGAGGCAGTATGAAAAGTCTACTGATGATACAACAGCAAACGACGTCAGTACAAGTACCAGCATCCACTCCAATCCCAACCAAGGGAAAAGAGAGGCCTAAGGAGGTACGATTCGACCACGTGTTGAAGAACCACCAGGCCAAGGGTTGATACGCCCTTTCGGTTTGACATATTGGCTCAGCTGGCCAATATCCCAGCTCGTATCACTATACACGAGCTCCTTCGCCTCTCAAAAGAAACAATAGAAGCACTCAGGGATGCGCTAGCCAATTCAGAATCCTTTATGACATGCATCCCTGAGATCCCTAATGACGACGTTCAGTCTCCTTGCCCAGAATGTCATCATGCACAATCCAAGGTGCCTGCTATTACATTCACGGCGGAAGATATGCTTCTCAAAGACAACAAGCACGATCGACCTCTGTACTACACCGGATATATCGGTTCAACGTGCATTGAAAGAATACAAGTCGATCCGGGGTCTGCACTCAGCATCATCCACAAAAGGCTTCTCTACTTCCTCGGCATACCATTGTACAGGTTGTCCGTAATCACTACTACAATATACGGTTTCAATGCCGGGAGCAGTCATCCACTGGGAAAAATTCGACTCCGTTGCAGAATCGGGAGTCTGAAGTCAGAAGTGACATGCTATGTCATTGACGCTGACACGTCGTATAACCTGCTGCTGGGACGGCCATGGATCCATGCCAACTGGATCGTTCCCTCTACTCTGCACCAGTGCTTCAAATATGTTGAAGATGATGCGACAGTACGAACTGTCTTTGCTGAGAAGCAACCATTCAAAGGGGTAGAAAATTACTTTACTGACGCTCTCCTGTATCAAGAGGCCAGTGAAACACCTAGGGAACCATTGCCAGACGATGATGAAAGTGGCAATGAGGCGGATTCAGAATCCGAAGCAGGCATGCCAGCCATTCTGATTGGTGAACCATTATAGCATGTCTCATAATCCCCTATGTAATACTCCTTCAGAGGATGAAGGTGAATGGGTAATTAATGATAATATTTCTTTTGATTATCCCGCGACTTTTGGGCTATTTGAATCCATTACGGATAGCTCTCTGCACATGCCTTTACACAAGCCAAGTGCGTCCAGTACGCCCATGGAATCCGCAGAGGGAGCCGTCTTGGTGATCCCGCCATCCAAAGAAGGTCAGTTACCGATAATCTTCGGTAGAACCCAACCACGGGGACCCACGGTCGCAAATTCAAGTTCAGACTCAGACACTCCACAATTCTTTCATTACGCGCAGTCAGCGCGCCATATTATGAAGAAAATGGGATACAACTTGAAGCATGGAGAATGCCTGAATTTCGGAAAAGGAAGGCGCGGTTTGATGCGGAACTTTGTGCCTAAAGGGAAGCCTGCAAATTACTATGATAGTACACGCAGGGGGTTAGGGTATGTTACACCCACGTCGTCAGCAACGGTTCAAGCCAAGCACGATGGATTAGTTCAATCACATTCAGCCTCATCCTCCGAGTGGGATTTAGATGTCAGTATAGGAGGAATGTTCGAAAACCTCACTGCTAATATGACCTCAAGCAGTCAATTGGAGCCCACAGAAGCCACTGACGAAGAACCATGGGCCCGGCAATTAGACCTTCAATGGGAAAGGCGATTCGAATCGCGTGAACCACCTACTGAAGACAAGGTGATGCAGGTCAATTGGGTAATCAAGACCACCCTAAGCCCATCTTTATAAGTGAAAGCCTATCACTTACAGAAAGGTAAGAATTGATAATACTCGTAAAGGAGTATATAGATGTCTTCGCGTGGAGCTACGAAGATATGCCCGGACTTGATCCATAGGTCGCTATGCACCGTCTAAACATCAAGCCCGACGTCAAGCCAGTCAAGCAGCAACAACGTCGGTTTCGCCCAAACATCATGGAAGCTATTGAAGCCGAAGTTCCCAAGTTCATTGCATGCGGCTTCATCCGCGAGGAACAACATCCAGATTGGGTAGCCAACATCGTCCCCGTCCTCAAGAAGAACAGGAAAATACGGATCTGCATCGACTACCGTGATCTCAATACGGCTTGTCCTAAAGACGAATTCCCGCTACCCATCACCGATGTCATGATCGACAACACCTGTGGATTCGAAAGAATGTCTTTCATGGACGGCTTTTTAGGGTACAACCAGATTAAGATGTATCCCGACGACGAGAAGCATACTTCGTTCCGAACACCATTGGGGGTATACTGCTACACTGTAATGCCCTTCGGACTGAAGAACGCCGGAGCAACCTACCAGCGGGCAATGAGTACGATCTTCCGCGATCATCTCCGAAAATGGTGGAATGCTATGTCGACGACATTGCCGTCAAAAGCCGCAACAAGAATGAACATCTTCGCGACCTGAGAACGATGTTCGACATAATGCGGGCTCATCAGCTAAAAATGAATCCAACAAAATCCTTTTGGGAGTTTCGAGCGGCAAATTCCTTGGGTTTATTGTCACATCAAAAGGGATTCATCTTGACCCAGACAAGGTCAAAGCCATTCAAAGCATGCATCCACCGAGGAACCTCAAAGAGCTTAGAGGCTTGCAAGGCAGACTGGCTTATATCAGAAGATTCATCGCAAATCTCTCAGGCCGCTGTCAACCGTTCACCCGACTCATGAAAAAGGGTGTTTCCTTCGTATGGGATCAAGCTTGCCAGGAAGCTTATGAAGACATCAAGAGGTACCTCACAAAGCCTCCAGTCTTGGTGGCCCCTACATCAGGGAAACCATTTTTGCTTTATGTAAAAGCTTTGGATTACTCCCTCGGTGCCCTCCTCGCTCAAAAGGATGACAATGGCACGAGCAGGCCATTTATTATCTGAGCAGAACTCTGATAGTGGCGGAATCTCGCTATAATCCTATCGAGAAAGAGTGTTTAGCTCTTGTCTTTGCTGTTCAGAAGACACGACATTATTTGGTCGGCCAGACCATACATGTCATCTCTAGAGTAAACCCATTGCGTCTTCTTATGACGAAGCCAGGATCATTGAATTCAAGATTGGCTAAGTGGGTACTTTTATTGTCTCAATACGACATGATCTTCACCCCTCAGAAGGCGGTTAAAGGCCAGGCCCTTGCAGAGTTCTTGGCTGCTCATCCAGTTCCGGACATTCAAAACTTCACGAAGATATCCCTGATGAAGTCTTCGAGTCTTATGCAACCTCAGAAGAGGAAGTGTGGCAGATGTTCTTTGATGGAGCATCGCGAATGGGCCCTAAAGCAAGATTATTGCCGGAGTGGGGTTGTGTTTATCTCCCCGCAGAACCATGTTCTTCCCAGAGCATTTTCTTTGACAGAATCATGCTCCAACAATGTAGCAGAATATAATACTCTGCTCATCGGTCTTCAACTCGCTCATGGAATGGGGGTACGATACCTCAAAGCTTATGGCGATTCAACTGATCATCAATCAGGTTAAAGGCGAATACGAAGTCCGCCATGAGGACTTGGTGCCTTATTATCACACGGCCGTTGAATTGGCCAACCTATTTGAAGGTTTCTACATCGGGCATGTTTCTCGATCTCAAAACACCAAGGCGGATGCTCTTGCTGCATTAGCTACAACACTAGCCTTACCACCCGACACCGAGTATCACCTCACAGTCGCAACTCGACATCTTGTATGCTCCAAGCACATGCTAAGAACTCGAGAAGTCTATAATGTCTCCACGGATCTTGAGCCGAGAGATTGGCGCTTTCCTCTCATTGACTACGCTTTGCACGGTCTGCTTCCAGACGATCCTAAAGAAGCGGCATCCGTCAGACGAAGTCTCTCCGTTTCTACTACGATCCGACTTTGAAGACACTTTACCGTCGTTCATATGACGGTGTTCTCCTCCGTTGCCTTTCTCATTTAGAGGCACGGGAAGCGCTCCAAGAAGCACACGATGGCACTTGCGGAGCTCACCAACCAGGTCCAAAGCTCAAGGACAGGTTGCACAGACTTGGATACTATTGGTCAACTATGATAGCCGACGCCATCCAATATGCACGAAGGTGTAAAGCATGTCAGATTCATGCGGATTTCATGCACCAGCCTTCGGAGCTGCTCCACCCGACTGTTGCTTCATGGCCATTTGAAGCATGGGGAATCGATGTCGTAGGGCCAATCAGCCCTTCTTCGACAAAAGTCACCGGTTCATCCTTGCAATAACCGACTACTTTTCAAAGTGGGCGGAGCTATACTATTAACTGAAGTCAAGACCTCTAATGTGGTTAACTTCATCAAACACCATGTCATCTATCGATTTGGTGTCCCTAGGCGGATCATCAACGACAACGGTCCCCAATTCATAAGCCAAGTATTCTATCGGTTCTGCGATAAATACCGAATTCAGAATGTGGCTTCAACTGCCTATAATCCCGCCGCTAACGGTTTGGCGGAAGCATTCAACAAAACGATCATCAAGCTACTCAAGAAATTCATCTCCTCGAACAAACGAGATTGGGATGAAAAGCTTGGCGAATGTCTTTGGGCCTACTGGACCACGGTTCGAACACCGACAGGTAATACACCTTTTTCCCTGGTATATGGGTGCGAAGCAGTCATCCCGTTGGAAATCCAAATGCCATCATTGCGAGTCGCTCTGACCACCAAGAGCACATCAGAAGACAATGATCGATTGCGTCTTCAAGAGCTCGAAGCCTTAGATGAGAAGCGGCTACAAGCTCAGCAGCATATCGAGCTATATCAAGCTCGAATCTCAAAAGCCTTCAATAAGAAGGTCAAACAGAGGGTCTTCCAGAAAGGAGATCTGGTTTTAGCCGTCAGACGACCAATGTTTATGACGCACAAGACCAAAGGCAAATTTCAGCCAAAATGGGAAGGGCCGTTTGTGATAGAAACAGTCTATTCAAACGGAGCATACCGCCTCATGACTTCATATGGCGATTTACTCATGATGCCGATCAATGGCAAGTTCTTAAAGAAGTATTATCCTTAATCAAGGATCCTTCTCATGATCAAGTTAACATTACACCTCTGATCAAGACCTTCGTGTTCAAAGTACACACAAAGAGAGCCTTTCTCTTCCTCCAAGTGAGATCATACAACCATAAACCAGTAGGAACCTGCCATACACTGGTTGTCCTTAAGGAGAATCAAGGTTACACATACGTTAACCAGACGATCCAATATCCTTAACGATTAAGGACAGAGGAAAATGTTGGCCTGTAAGCCCAACATAAGTCCTCGACAACTCATCATGCTGAGGGGAATAGCATGGCTAGCTCAATTCAAACGGTAGTTGGTAAAGGCATATCAAACCAGTTGACAGCTGGGGATTTGCTAAAAAACCTAAGGGACCTGTTCCCGTTTGATTCCCTCTCCAAAATCACTTACCAATTCTCATCCATAGAATGGTAAGACCACATATACATTTCGCTGTTACGTTAACATTAAACCTATGACAGCAATTCCCTTGTTTCTCCCCGTGAGAGCGAGACCTCCAAAGTCACTTACCAATTCTCATCCATAGAATGGTAAGACCATATATACATTTCGCTGTTACGTTAACATTAAACCTATGACAGCAATTCCCTTGTTTCTCCCTGTGAGAGCGAGACCTCCAAAGTCACTTACCAATTCTCATCCATAGAATGGTAAGACCACATATACATTTCGCTGTTACGTTAACATTAAACCTATGACAGTGATTCCCTCGTTTCTCCCTGTGAAAACGAGACTTTCTCCCAAATTCCACTACAAACTCGATACTCGTTGACATTTACAAAAGACAAGTATCACCAACCTTGAGCTTGGTGGCGTCTCATTCGGTTATGTCATTGCGACCTCTGAACCAGCAGACAGCCAAGTCTCAATTTTGAACTTGTTGACATTTACAAAAGACAAGTCTCAACCCCGAGCCCTGTTGACATTTACAAAAGACAGATCTCGATACTTGTTGACATTTATAAAAGACAAGTATCACCAACCTTGAGCTTGGTGGCGTCTCATTCGGTTATGTCATTGCGACCTCTGAACCAGCAGACAGCTAAGTCTCAATTTCGAGCCTTGTTGACATTTACAAAAGACAGGTCTCGATACTCATTGACATTTACAAAAGACGAGTATCACCAAATTCTGAAGCTTGGCGGCGTCTCAATCGGTTATGTCATTGCGACCTCTGAATCAGCAGACAGCTAAGTTTCAACCCCGAGCCCCGTTGATATTTACAAAAGACAGGTCTCGATACTTGTTGACATTTACAAAAGACAAGTATCACCAACCTTGAGCTTGGTGGCGTCTCAATCGGTTATGTCATTGCGACCTCTGAACCAGCAGACAGCCAAGTCTCAATTTCGAGCTTGTTGACATTTACAAAAGACAAGTCTCAACCCCGAGCCCTATTGACATTTACAAAAGACAGGTCTCAATACTTGTTGACATTTACAAAAGACAAGTATCACCAATTTTGAAGCTTGGTGGCGTCTCAATCGGTTATGTCATTGCGACCTCTGAACCAGCAGACAGCTAAGTCTCAATTCTGAGCCCTGTTGACATTTACAAAAGACAGGTCTCGATACTCGTTGACATTTACAAAAGACGAGTATCACCAAATTCTGAAGCTTGGTGGCGTCTCAATCGGTTATGTCATCGCGACCTCTGAACCAACAGACAGCTAAGTCTCAATTCCGAACCCTGTTGACATTTACAAAAGACAGGTCTCATCTTTCGATCTGACAAGGACCGATTTTGGGCTTGGTGGCGTCTCAACCAGTTATGTCATCGCGACCTCTGAACTGACAGATAGCCAAGTCTCATCATCCAACCCAACAAGAACTATGTTCTTAAGAAATTGCAATACAATTTGGAATCGCAATTCAAAAAGAAGAACAAGATTGGAGATTCGACAAAAGAAGAAAATTTTTATTCACTCCAAAAGGATAAAGTACATGGAGCTACAGGCGCACACTGTAAGATCTGAGCCGCTCTCCAAGGGAGTCCAACCTCGTCCTCCTGTCATCAGCAGCCTGGGCAAGCGCTTGCGACCTCAGCTCGGCCTCATTGAAATCCATTGCCTGGGTCAGACGAGTTTCAACCTCCGCCAAAGTTGCCCTCTGTGACGATCCCTGCTGTGAGAGCTCTTCATTTTGAGCCTGAAGCTGCTCGAGCCGCGCAGTTTCTTCAAGACGCACCAGTTTAGCCTTGGATAAAATAAGATTGGCTTTCCTGATCATTTCCTCAGCCTTCCCAATCTTGTCTTCAGCGTCAAGAAGAGCACTGTTAGAGGCGTCAATCGCATTTCCGACCTCTGCCTGCCTTGTTTCTAAGGATTTCAAGTCAGAAGAGATAGCCTTAGCAGCCTCTTGAGCGGCAAGCCGGGCCTCGTGCTTTTGAGCGACAAGACGCGCGAACCGCTCATCCACTAAAGACTCCAGGTCCGAGCTGCTGAGACGGCGCCATTCCTCTACATCCTTCTCAAATTCATCCACCAGGAGTTCCAAAGCAGTAGCTTGGTGATACCCCTCAAAATCCCGAATACTTTCGATGCCACGGGAGAGGACCACCTTTAACTTTGAGAACGGCATATTCGAGCCCTTCAAAACCAGGTCGATAGTTCGCCCTAAGCCTTTATAAAAGCTATCGACGAGGTCACCTATGTAGTCGTTCTCAACCTCAGCCACTTCCGGTAGAGAGGTAATTTCAGAGAAATCCACCAGCCTGGTCGACACTATCGTGGAAGGAGCAATGGGAACATCAACAGCAGGGCAGATTGTCAGTGATCTCTGCGGAGTCTTCATAGAAATCAGTGCGCTAGCAACCGCTGAGGTAGGGCTGGCAACTATCTCCTGAACAGCAGGCTCAACTACCAGAGTTGGGGAAGTAGGGCTTGTAATCACCCTCAGCTCCACACTTGGCAAAATTGCCGGCACCTCACTCGTTGATATAGTTGGGAGTGAGGACACCTCCGGAACTGCTCCCCTTTCAACCTCTGGTCCTTCGGCTGACTTGGGCCGATAAGAAGGTAGGTCGCCGTACAGCGCATCCAGCACAGCAGCATCAGCCGTGGTCGAAGCGCTCATGTCACCCCTTGATCCTTCGGGGAGATCTCCCGGCTCTCTTGAAGCCGATGCATCTTGAGGCCGAACACCTGTAACAAGACTGCGGTTAGTCGGGACACTACATGTAAAAGAAGTCAAGAGGTTAGGACAATACCAAAGGATGATGTCGCCTCAAACATCTCGTCAGCCACATCAGTCTCCAGGGGCTCCATCGGAAAATTTTGGCAGAATCAGCACGAATAGCCGGATCGCTTTCGCTTGCCGAGTATCCTGTGGACCACCCGATAGAGCTCGATGCCTCAGGACTTCCTTTAGAAGTCCCAGCGCCCGAGGGGCCAATGTCGGCCACATCACCTCCGGACTCTTCCGGACGGGCAAAAGAACCAGCTTCAGCTCCGTAAGTGAATAGGGGATCATAATGTTCCCCTCGCTCTCCAGCTGCCTCAGCTCCTACAATCGAGAAGAATTGATAATAAGTCAATGGAAACACACAAAAAGGCGTATTATATGGACAGGGTTAATCTTACCCAGACCCGGAGCGAATTCACCGCTAGTCGCCTCAGCAACCGACGGTTCAGCTGTTAATGGGGCAGCAGGAGGAATCGTTGCAGAGGGATGACCCTCTACGACAATCGTAGGAGCTTGGCGGCGGGGCTTCTTCGCCAATGATTTCCTACGAGAGCTACCTGCCCGCTTTCTTTTGAAGTGGATCTTAGAATCCTCTTCCTCCACTTCGTCTATACAATGAGAAGGAGTCGTCCCAGTTGCAGGAGTCTCAGCCCCCGCTCCCACCTCGAAGCGAGGACTCTCGGCATCTGAGGCCTCGCTATCTTCCACAGCAACAAACTCCTCTATACCTGGAGTGCGAACCCTTTTGCCTTCCCTTTTATCAGAAGCCTTCTGTCTCAGCCGCTGAGAAATTAACTTCACACCAGAGCTGTTAGCATTGAATCCAAGAGGTGTGGAGTTGGAAGTGGCGTACCACTGGCAAAAACACAGGGTCATTAGGAGATTGGGATTCTTTAACGGCGTACGCAGCCGCGCCCCAGTACCGCCTGCAGTAAAGAATCGCCAGGCACGAGCCCCATCAATAAGGCTCCCCATGAAAGCCAAATTGAGATTCGGGTTGCCCACGTACAGTTGGTCATACCCAAACTGACGGGCAAACCGACTTGGAACATAGGGCTCCAGGTAGCAGGTATCCCCGCTTCTGTACAACAAATGTGAAGGCCGGATACTGATCAGCCACTCAAAAATTCCCCTGCTCAGGGACGAATGCCCCTCCCCCGCATCTTTGAACTTTTCCCCATAGCCTGCACCCCGAATACGGGGAAAACAGCGGAAGAGACTATAGACGTCATAGCGACGTACTAATTTACGGGCCTCAGCCACGTATTTCTTCTGCCATGAGCATCCTTCGAATCGGCGGAGGAGCGCCATTCGAACATCCTGCGGGGGATCCTCTCCAGCTTCGATTAGAGAAGGACAATGCAAGGCGAACCACGCCATCAAGTAAGTATACGGCAGACCTATTCTGGGGTTAGGTCCGTCGCGGGGCAAAATGGTCCCCTTTCCACGCTTCGTCGTTGGTGGCCTGCAAAAAGCCTCCGTCAATGCGCGAAGGCCTCTCTGGATACAGCACACCATGGCCGAAAGAAGTCCCAGAGGGCGACCATGAACCAAACGAACAGCGGGCAGCAAAACATTTGGATGAACGATGTCACCCGAAGAAGACGGCACCACGCATCTCTTCAGCCAGACTGTTAAGAAACCAGCCAGAAGTGCCTTCCGGGACATCGGCCTGCGAGCCTGATGATGGAAGCTTCGAAGAACATCACCCTGCTCATAGGGACCATCGTCTTCCTTCACAACTAGATCCCCTTGGGAGTGCTTTTGCATCTGGTCAAAGATGTCTTCATCAGCAACTCCGCAATGTGCTGCCTCAGGAGCATTCTCCATATCTGGAACAAATAGTCTCCCCAGATTTTCAAGCTGCAGGAGGTTCCCTTATTGCCCCCATGCATACTGGAGCAAATATACAAGTGGCACATTAGCTCCCTGTAGGTCTCGAACAAGGCAGGCTCCTGCTTCTCCAGAAGAGCCAATTCTGCCTCGCACGGGAAGTATTCTTCATAGGGAAGAGATCCAAAAGGCAGAGCAGAGACTTCCCACATCTCATGCAAGGCCATACCAACTCACCGACAGGGGTGAAGAAAGTCCCTGAAGCTGGGCAATACAATTCAAAGACGGCGTAGAAGCACGCCACATTCATCTCAATGTCGTAGCAGGTTGCCCTGACGGCCTCATAGAGGTTTAGCCCCTCCAAATCCTCCTCGAAATGAGCAAGGATGTAGGTAGTCAAATCCACCCACCATGCCTTCGGAGGGTGAATCCAGCCTGGAGTCCTGAAGTCAGTAGCCGGGTAGTTCCCATTAACCTTGAAGAATTGGTTGCCAAAGGTCAACGCCACTGTAGGATTTTCCCCCACTGGGATGTCTCGCGACACATTCCCAGGATGCAGGCCCATTATGCAATAAGGAGGCCCCGCTCTTGCATAACCAGGAGATTGAAGCATCAATTTTCCTATGTGAACGGAGTCAGTACTCCGGCTCACTTCCCACGACATCTTCCGAGCCTGCGTCACGCACTGGAAGGAGAACAAAGAAAAATGGCGCTTGTTGGACGGAAGGTAGAACCTCTCGCCATCCAACTGGAAAATCCACTGCCCTTCCCCTGCATGTAGTTGGTGGTCAGGGTCTGGTGCGGCATCCCCGAACATGAAATCAGGCTTCCTATAAACTCGACGGTCAATGTCTTCAAGAGGAGCTGTGGTCAGGATACTCCTCGTGGTATATTGATCACCACTATGAATGAGCGTGTCCCGAACGATGGAGCTCCGCTCACTGAACAGAGAAGCCTGCCCTTGAAATTGCAATCTGATATTGCCATCCGGTCCATGGTCGTCCTGAACAGGTTGTTTGAAGGACCAGGAGTGTAGTGTACTGCAAGAATAAAGAGAAACTATGATTAGTTCATCAGCCAAAAGAGGGCTAAAATCAGAACGCAAAATTTGACAAGGTATAGTCTCGCCCTCTGAGCAAGGATTGGCCTAAACGATAGCTTCGTCCCGAAGCTTAGCTTCGTCCCGAAGCTTAGCTTCGCAGCTGCAGTGTAACTCCGCGTCCCACACGAGGACAGGATGCAGGAAAACTTCCAAGTGTTAGCGTCGCTTTGGAAGCTTAGCTTCGAACAACAGGATGTGACAAAACTTCGAAGAATAACTTCGTCAGAAGGGCATTACGGTCCTTTTCGGTCAAAATTCAAAGGACAGCTTCGCATCCTGTCATTCAACAGGATGTGAACCGCCTAAAGGTTAACTTTGCTTGGAAGCTTGAAGAAGAATTCTTCAGTTCTTGGATTCCCGATCAAGAAATCAAGGTAAAATCAGGGAATGGGACTCCCTAAAATCATGAGACCATGATTGTTCTCATGTTGGATTTATCCAAACACAGCCAGAAATTGGCTTTAAAGGGGAGACGGCAGTCTCTAATCAAAAGGGAAAGTTCCCTACCGGCGATTGGTCGTTCGATGGCCGGAGGAGGAGAAGGACCCTCCGCTGCAGAAGTTGCTACTTCTTTTCCCGCTCGTCTCTTAGGCGCCATTGAAGAACTACGGAAGTTCTTGAACTCTTGAACAAGGAGAAAAGAAAGAAGAAGAAGAGTCAAGTACTCTGGAAATTCAAAGAGAAATGATGATTTTCTCTCAGCCCGATCGGGCTTTTATAGGCCAATCAGCGCCTGAAACGACGCCTCAAAAAGAGTACAGACTGTCGTTTCAAATTAATTTGAAACGCCGCCTAAAGCGCCTTCCCGAGAAGCGCTGATTCAGCCACTAAGGCTTAACTTCGCCAAATGAATCAAAGTGCGGACTTCGCACAAGTTCATCAAGAACTTCGCCAAAAGGGTTGCCTTAGCCCACTAAAGGCACAGTTCGCCGACAAGCCAATTTCACGCGAAGCTCGTTCAAAAAGGACCTTGTCCTTAACTCTGCACAAAGTTTAGCCCCGCTATGGCCAAATTCTCAATGAAGGCAGGCAAAAATCAGATGAGCAGAAGATAAACTTTCATTGATTTAAGAGCAAAGGTACATTGATGCTACATCAAGGTTTTGTTTCATACAACAGAATCAGTTGCTCAGCAAGATCATTTGCGCAAAAGGCATACAAGTGGTTTTATCTGCTTCCAGACCAGACCAACTGGACACGAAAGGCCTTCCTCCTGCACAAGGCCGTAACCAGTTGTGCCACGAGGACACAGCCATAATTCTCCACAAAAATGGTGTATTTTGCCACCAGGAAGCTGGATCACCAAAGTTGAAAGTTGGCAATGAACTTATCACCGCCAACACGATAGATCACCTATAATGGGAATTGGCAGTGATGTCAGTGATCTCACAGGTGTGACATCCGCCTTCCCGAAGTGGATCATCTCGGATAAGCGGCTACCAGCCTCACCTCAGAACGAATCATCTCGGATAAGAGGCTGCCAACAGCCTCTGGGACACACATCAGCTGCCCCAAGTTGTTCCTCCTGCTTAAAAGTAAAGATTCAACTGGGGAAGCATAAGGCAATTTTCGGTCTCTTTCATCAAGACACAAGATCGACGAACATAGCTCACTGTAATGCAAAATTGGAGTAAGTTAGCAGTTAAACACAAAAGATACTGCAAAAGCGCTAAAGCCGAATTCTTTGGGGCGAAGCAATCTGATTTCGATTGGAGCAGAGGATAAGCCTCGCTTGCATAGTGATGATGGGCTAGCTCAGCAAACGCCAAGTCCTAGCCTCGCCTATATGGCTAAGCCAGACTGATCCTATGGGACACAGTCTTAGCTTCACTTATATGGCAAGACTGGCTCAACCTTGAAGATACCAAGTCCCAAGTTCTGCCTGTGCAGCGGACTTAACGTGCAGTGATCTTTCTCTGTCCAAGTCAAGATGATAGCTTCGCTGGGAAGCTATGCTGAAATCCTTCTCCGCAGATCAGTTGAATGGAGAACAAGGGGAGTTAATCCCTAAAGCAGCTGTTAAAGCTGAATTAAGGGAGATGAATTCCCTAAAATCGGTGAAGTCGTTGAATAATCAAGACTTACCGGTCCTTGGCCGGGTAATGACCAGTGGGCATTCCCACTAATCCAGAGATCTGAGTATCTCTTTCAACCAAGAGAAGAGGAGAAGAGCAGATCACTTCTCTCTTCAGAGGACCTCAAGTGTCCTATTTATAGGCCCCATGGCCTGAGCGCTGCCGCCTCAAGTGTGGAAGCACGAGCGCATTTAAGGTATTTACTGCGCCTTGAGAACAGGGACGGTTTCCCTTGGAACTGTGCAAAGGAAGAAACGTCTCCCTCATAAAGGCACTTATTGCGCCTTGAAGAAAGGGAATATCCTCCCTCGGAAACGTGCAAATCGGAGAATATCTCCCTCGATCAGCACAAAGAAAGGAGTAATCCTCCTCGTAACTGGCCCACGGCAGTTGGCCTCGGGAAAGCGACAAATGTTCCAGGGCAAACGTATCTCCAGAAGCCCAGATGCGGAACTATCCGCACGCGAAGCTACCCAAACGCGACTCTACATGATTCCTCGGCGAATCTACATCCCAAAGCAGGATTCAAAGCGAAGCTGAACTCAACCATCATGGCGACGTTCATACTCCACACAGCACCAATCAAAGCAGTTCAAAGTATTTCAAAGTCTGAGCCATTGCAGACTTCTGAAAACTTTGAAGGGGGTCTTATTGACACTTAAAAAGACAAGATTCTTATTGGTCCGAACAATGTCTAAACTTGTTGACATTTACAAAAGACAAGTGACAGACAAGCTGAAGACCAGTTTTCACCCATCTCCAAGGGACAAGGAAGCAATTTGGACTCCACTGATCCAGCAAGCAGACAGTGAACCCGAATTGTTTCTAAACAGACCTCAGCAGGTCTAAGGTGCTAACACTTAGCATCGCATGAGCCCAAAGGGATAGCCTCGCTTGAGAGGCTAATATCATCTAACTTCGCCTTAAAGCCATTCAAAGCCTCGCCAAGAAGCTAACTCGCAAACTTCGCCACAGAGGACTTCCAGCTCCGCCAAAGGGTTTCTTTTGACTTCGCCAGAAGCTGCCTCTAGCTCCGCCACGAGCTCAATGCGGGCAACTCCGCTATTTGTCTGCTATGGTCAACCTTTGACCAATCAAATCTCCGGATGAGATCCGATCCAATCAGATTAAATCCAATCAAGATCAAATCAGAGATCAAATTTGGCAGTTGATTGCCACAATCTCTTGACTCTCCTAAAACGAGTAAGAAGATTAGGGGAAATCCTTCAACGATATGGAAAGGATCAAGAAGGTCAACCGACCTGCCAATTCTAGCTTCGCAGAAGCTGATCCTAGCCTCGCAGCAAGGCTACTTTCCTGATTCAAACAGATTCGATTCAATCTGTTTCTATATTTTCAAGGGACAATTATACCCTTGCTCTCCCTATAAATAGCCCGCCAGGGGTACAAGGAGAGGCACGCAAACGGGCACGCATACGGACAATGACGCATGCATACAAGAGGACTCCACAAGCAGAGGCTTCTTCATAACGCACCGTGCGCTCTCGAATTCAAAGACCTTTTAGAGAATTGTTTTCTCTATCCAGGGTGTTGATACCCTAACATTGTCCTTCTCAAGGAATCTCCGAAACCAGGCGAGAAGGAATTCCTAATTGAAGGCGATTTTGAGAAGCAGCAAGAGGGTTCTACCAACCTTCTGTTCTCTGATTCCCCGAACCAGGCGAGAAGGGAATCTCATCGCTCGCATCGTCAAAGGGACAAAGTGGTCGCGCGCTGACCAGACTCCTATCGGCACACTTCTCCAGAATCTCTGAGGAGATCTACTTGTAATCTTTTTAAGAATACTTGTAATTTAGCTCCTCAAACCCTTTTTGTAAGTTTTCCCCTTTGCAAACATAATGAAAAACAGGCTTCAGACAATACCCACACGTCATATGTTGAGGGCAAGTTTGGAGGGATGGTTCAGCCAGGGGGCATCCAGAGGCCTGTCTGAGCCTTCACTTCCATCAAATAAAAGGGTCTCTTCGCCAACTTCATTTGCATCTTATCCTGATCTTTCTTTTCCAGTCTGTTCTACTTTCCGAGCGATGGCAAAAACTTGAGAATACTTCTTGGGCTGCTTGGGAATTAAGAAACATCTTGATCCTCATCTTCAGTTCTCACTAAAATCTTACTTGCTCGGTTCTCCTTGTCAACCACCTTGTAAGACACCAACCGACTATGCCTTAGGAATTTTGCAGTATACTTATCTACAATTCAATCTTCTTACTTCAATTTGATAAGTCGTTCTTTCATTTCTTTTTGAGCTATTACAGAGAAGAATCTTCTCATAGAAATCCTTCGAGAACTAGTCCCAAGTGATGGGCTTTTCCAGTCTCGTTGCTTTCGCCAATCACCACGTCCTGGCCACATCTTTCAACTGAATCTTAGTCACTTCCACTTGGTTCTTGTCAGGGATCCGAGTTAACTTTAGAAGATCCGTCATGTTTACCAGCCACTTCTATGCATCCAGGGCTTCTCCATGCTTGAAAAGATTGCCGGCTGTAATTTCCTGAAATCTAACATGTTGCTTGGCTTCTGTTCCCGGAGTGCAACCAATAATCTTTGGTGCGGGACCTTCGTCTGTTCTTGTTAGTTCCTCATCATATTTTGCAGAAATTGTCTCAAATCAAAAATCCTCCATTAGGGCTACCCCAAGAAGAACCGGAACTGTTATGATTTCCCCTTTTTTCATATCCGAGTTGGTCCAAGAATAACGAGAAACTGAAGTATGAAAGGATGGGAGAACTTCAGAATTCAAGGGTAAGATTATCAAGAGAGAATGGATAACTTTGTACTTGTAGTTGGATTGTATAACCAAGACTCATGCATTCCAGTTGCAAATTTCTTTACCATTAATTTGCCGACTGGTTGTACTGAGGATGTGAGAGCCTAGGCTCTGATACCACCCTGTAACGCCCCGATCCTGCGGGTACGGAGACGTTACTGCGACGTATATACGCAGGTCAGAAATAACCTCACGTATATACGCTAAGCATCAGTATAGGCAAGAATCAGAGTGCGGAAGCAAGTGGTGCATTATACCTTCCAACACATGAGTACAGTTACAAAGTTATCACAGGAAGTGATAAATATTACAAGAATATTACATCACCAACATGGCGCAAATGCGAGAATACAAGAATGTACAAGTATGAACAGTACAAATGGAGGCTCAGAGTCATA
The DNA here is from genome assembly GCA_038442645.1 of Agave tequilana. Taxonomy (NCBI): domain Eukaryota; kingdom Viridiplantae; phylum Streptophyta; class Magnoliopsida; order Asparagales; family Asparagaceae; genus Agave; species Agave tequilana. Next base: position 20,583 of record JAVJIF010004630.1, read on the forward strand.
ACAGGAAAACTCTAGAGCCGAACAAGGGGGCCTGGAAGGATGGGGCTCTGGACGATCTGCTGGAGATCCACGCTACCGCTGCGCCACTCTAATCAGCAATCGGGAGAATCCACATGCTCCAAGCTCCAAAACCTGGACATGAGGATCCAGAGGAGTCAGAACTCCCCGGCGAGTGGTGATGCAAAAGCCAGATGGTGAGTATGGATAAGCACATGTGTAACGATAAATCTGGATCATAAACATGAAAACGGTGTCGTAGGCACAAGAATGCAGGAGCAAGTAGATATACAGCAATTGATATCAAGTAGAAAAGACTCATGATATGATAAGATAAGAGCATGAGACTAATGGAATAGAACACGAGTGATGAAGCAGGAAGTAAGAAGACATAGTATAATAATCATAAAGCCGGAAATCCGAAGTAAAATCCGATACAAGCAAACATGGCAAGGCATACTACAGATTCATAGCTGGCATCTTTTATTATTATTATTACTCATCTTATCCTGATGTCTAGATATGTGAACTAGCGTCCCAGCGCACATATATCCACATCTGAGTAAAGCAAGATTGTTATTGGAAACTAACGGGGTATCAACGAACAATGTTTACAGTGGGTCCCGTACATACCCGGGACCACGACCCAGGATTGTTCCATTGCTTGGTGGACGGAACCTATCGCAAGGCGATCAGGAGGGTCTTATAGAATGCCCTTTATCAAGATAGTACCAGGAAGGAGGGAGCCAGCACTCCCCTCGGTCGCCTGGAGGCCCACAGGTCAGACCGGCAGTTTTAGCTGCACAACATGCCTAGTGCCACTGTAAACACGAACATATATTGATAGCCGCAAGTTTCCCCCGACCCGATGCAAGTTGTTCCTTTTTATGATTTATTATGTAGTTATCAATTTACGGGAATAGCAGGTACAAGACATGATCAGGAGTTCAGGAGTACATGAGTACAATAAATTCAGGTCACTATATAAGTATAATACAGGATAACATGTACAAGATTCAAGTCACTGCATGTAATGCAGGATAACAAGTATAGTATTCCCGTAAATGTGATAATCACAGGTCAAGTATTAATATATCAAGAGGCAAGTGATAAGTCATGTCATAATGAGAAGCAAGTGTCAAGTGGCAAGTCGGGTGTCAGGTGAGAACACAACAGTTGTCAAGTGATACAGACAGGTGTCCAGTATTAGCATGTAGATGGTAGATATCAAGTAATAACATATCAAGTATTAATGTATCAAGCATGTACTTGTCAAGTGATAGAATAATAGCTGAAACGATCAAAGAAAGTGTTAGTTCCAAACAGCATAAATTGTGAATAATACAAGTCGACCAGATGAAATGGGAAAGTCAAGAGGAAAGCGAGAACACTCGCCTAAATCCTTGGAAAACATGGTGAAATCCCTGATCTCCGGAATCTAGGAAATCAACGTGTCAACGCGTTAGAAAGAAAGTGATAGAGAGAGGAGAAAATCAAGAGAGAGAAAGAGAATGAGAGAGAGGAGAGAGAAAGTGAGAGCTAGAGAGAGAAGTCCATGGAGAAAGAGAGAGTGTACATGGAGAGAGAGTATGTACAGTGGGACGCGAGTTTGAGAGTGAGACGCGGGAGTCGCAGACGCGGGGGTCGCGTCGCGTAGATGCCACAAACGCGAGGTTCGAGACCCGCGTTCAAGTTATAACATGAGAAGAACACAGACGCGGGTATGAGCTCCGCGTCGTGTTGACACGAGAAGGACACAGACGCGGACATGATCTCCGCGCCGCGTCAATACAGGAACGCGAAGGCCGCGTTATACAAATGTCAAGAACGCGAAGATCGCGTTAGGGAATTGCTTGGACGCGGGGATGAGTTCCGCGTCTAGCAATTAACAGAGAAGAGAGAGCCAGGGAAAGAGGGAGAGTTTGACGCAGGGAAAGAGTTAGACGCAGGTTTTGGGAGGAAACAGTGAAGGAAAGAGAAGGGAAAGGAAAAAGAAAGGAAAGAAAGAAAGAATGGAAAGAAGGGAAGAAGGAAGGGAAAGAAGGGAAGGGAAGGGGTGGTAGCCGGCGATGGCCGGTGGTCGCGGCGGCGGCCGAAAGTGGCCGGAGATGGCCGGAATCCGGTAAGCCAAGCCCAAGCCCAAGCAATTTGTGGGGGTGCAAGTGTAGTTGAAAATGAAAAATTGGAGTTTTAGAAATGGTGTTTCGGAGAGCGAAGCAATAGCTCGTCGGAAAGAGCACGACGAGGAGAGGAAGATGGCATGGTCGTTGGTGGCCAAGGTGGAGTATATGGTGGTGGAGATGGTGGAGAAGGTGGTGGTGATAATGGGTTTCATGGTGAAGAAGGAGATGTTGGCCCATAAGGTTACACTCTCCATTTATTTATAGTTTTGATGATAACAAACCAAATAGGAGCTATATGGTACTAATTAGTTTGTTGAGATAAGTTTCAGGTTTGTACCATAGTTTGGAGGCCATTGCTTAGCTATTGCAACAACTTCTAGGTTCATGAAGCATAGAAGGCAAATTGCACATCAAGGAAGGAACATAGAAGAGAAGGCTCTAGCAAGGCATTGCATGGCTCAAGATTGCTCAAGAGACTTAATTAGATTTATTTTTAGTTTAGAGTTTTTGTTAAAGAATAGTGAATAGATTTGAAGCTCTAACACACACGTTTTTGCGCACATCCTATTTCTAAGTTTATTTCATATAAATTATACAAAAATATTTTGATACAAAATCCTCTGCTTGTAAATCTATATTTATATTTTATACTTATTCCTATTTAAAACATCTTTGATAAAAATATTTTTCTCCTCAAAATTCTGTTTGAAAATTGGTTTTTGGCCTGAGCCGGTCGACCACCCGGGTCGCCGTGGCTATGACAAGCTTTGCCGGTCGACCCGGGCGGTCGACCGTGGTTCTGGCAGTGCACGTATCAGTGTGCACGTTTCACGGTCGACCGTGACGGTCGACCGAGACAAGCCTGACTGTAAGTCTTTACTCTCTGTTTGTTTGGGTCGACCGGGCCGGTCGACCGTATCCAGCAACGGTCGTTTTCTTTGAACTAGCGGTCGACCGGGCCGGTCGACCGGACTAGCCGTTTGAACAGTAACGGCTAGTTTCTGAACAGGTTTAATTTTTGTCCTTTTCTCACTTAAGTGTGTTTAAATGACATGTTTTGGTTTTAATATATTCTGATTAGCCTTAAAAATGTTTATCTTCTAACCCTAGCCCTCTCCTATAAATAGGGGTGTTTGGGGAGAGATTGGATTACCTAATTATTACAAGAAAAATTCAAAAGTTTAAGGCATTCAAAAGAGCTTGGTTTCTTGGTTTTGTGCTGAAATTCTCTCTCATTTTCTGAAGTGTTTTCAAGAATTCTCTGATTTCATTTTCTCTTCTCTTTGCACACAAGAGCTTCATTCCTACTCATTATTCTCTAAGGACCTTTGTAAGGGAAGAGAATTTTGAAAGAGAAAGTTTGTGGTCTTTTGACTACCAAGAGAGAACTTGTACTTGAGATTGTGGAGTTGGGTACTCCGGTGTATTTGTGACATCTTTGTGATAGTGGAAGTGGTTGGAATCCTTCTGGGGAAGGCGGGGAAGTAGAGCTGGGTGCTCGAACCTCGATAATAATTCTTTGTGTTTGCGTTTGGTTTACTTTCCTTGTTCTTGCACTACTTTCATTGCTATTGTTGCTTGCTTTTAATTGTCATTGCTATATTCACTTGTTGTCTTTCATCTTGTCAATCATTGTCCCATACAACAAGGTTGCATTGCGCACCTCCAACTCATATTACGAGGAATCAGGAGGAAGGAGTTCAGAACCCTTCACGGGGCATTCGGCTCTTAGTCTTGTTTTGGAAGATTGTTGCATCATATTTTAAATTGTGCATTGATTAGCATTATCACCTATTCACCCCCCCCCCCTCTAGGTGATTTTCAATTGGTATCAGAGCTTGGACTCTAGGTTTGGCTTAACATCCATAGAGAGATCCTTAAAATTTGCTAATCAACATTTTCATTCATTCATTCATCACTAGTAAACATGGCCGATAACATCAAAACCCCTCCTAAATTTGATGGACTTAATTTCCCTATTTGGAAGGTTAGGATGACTATATTCTTGCAATCTTTGGGTAGCTTAGTGGCTAAGTCCTTGACCAAACCCTATGTAGCACCCGATAGTGATGAGAGCACATGGACCGACTTTACATTTAGAGAATATGAGGCTAACTCCAAGGCCCAAAACTCCCTTTAACCGCCTTGAATGAGGATGACCTTACATGGGTAATTCATTGCCAATCCGCTTATGAGATTTGGCAACATCTATTGGTCACACACGAAGGGAATTCACAAGTCAAGAGAGCTAAAATAGATCTCTTGAGCTCTCAATATGAATCTTTTAAAATGCTTGATGATGAATCTATTGATTGCATGATTACTAGATTTACTAAAATCACCAATGCTCTTTCTTCCTTAGGTGATGATATCTCCAATGATCAAAAGGTACGGAAAGTAATTCGGGCTCTTCCTACTTCATGGGAGATAAAGGCCACCACCTTGAAAGAGTTGAACGACAAGGATGAGATGGACCTCATTAGTCTCATTGGGAACTTAAAGACCCATGAGATGGAAAAGAAGGCAAGAGAAGAGGCCGCTCCACCAAAGAAGAAGTCTATAGCTTTCAAGTCTTCATCCACTCTTGAGGACGATGAAGAAGATGAAGAAGAAGATGAGGAGCTTTCACTACTAGTTCGCAATGTGAAGAGGATGTACCGGAGGAACAAGCTCAACTTCCGAAGAAAAATCGAAGGCAAAGAGGAGAGGAGAATTATATGCTATAATTGCCGAAGACCCGGACATATCATGGCGGATTGCCCGGAGTTCAAGAAGAAGATGACCTCCTCCTTCAAGCCAAAGAAACCGGAAGAAAAGAAAGCTTACAAGGCAACTTGGGATTCGGAAAGCGAGTCCGAGGAAGAGGCGGATATAGCGAATATGTGTTTCATGGCAAACACACTAAAGGTAACCCTCAACCCCTTGATGATGAAGATGATGAATTAAGTAAGGAAGTTCTTGTTCATGCTTTTGTAGAACTTTCCGAAACTTATGATAACAAGAAAATTGAATGTTTTAAATTGCAAAAGGAAGTTGTTTTTCTCAAAAATCAACTTGCTATGGTTTCTAAAGAAAAGGATGATATTTCTTCTAATCTTATTTCTATTCAAAATGAGTTTAATGCCTACAAGGTTTCTTGTAAGGGAAAATCTCCCATTGTTGATGAAAAAGAAATTTCCTCATTAAAAACTAAAATGGTTGATTTTGAAAAAGTCTTGAAAGATTGTGCTTTTAACACTAAGAAACTTGAAGAAAAATTTTCTAAAAAGCACACCCCTCATGCTAAAGATTCACATGTTAAGTCTACTCATGCTCACACTACACATAACACTTCTCATGCTAAATCTTTTCATGCTCACAATTCCCATGCTCACAAATCACACACTCACTATGCTTTTAAATATGGTAGAGTGTATAGATGCACATATTGTGGTAAAAATGGGCATTTAGCTAAATTTTGTTATGACTAAGTTAATAGATCAAATAATCTTGTTTGGGTTAATGAAACTAACCCTTTAGGACCCAAGAAAATGTGGGTACCAAAATCAAGTCCTAAATTATTTGATGTAGGTACACACCAAGGCTCCAAGACGTAGGGAGCGGTGGTACCTTGATAGTGGTTGTTCAAGACACATGACGTGGGACATCAATAACTTTACAACCCTATCAAGGTACGAGGAAGGTGGCTCCGTCACCTTTGGGAATGACTCCAAAGGCACTATCATCGGTATAGGTAACATTCAAATGTTTCATCTCCTACTATAGAAAATGTTGTACTTGTTGATGGTTTGAAACATAATTTGCTTAGCATTAGTCATTTTGTGATCGTGGACTTAAAGTTGTTTTTGATGATACTTCTTGCAAGATTTTTGATATTAAATCCAATGATTGTATTCTTACCGGTTTTCGTGATGATAATGTTTATATCATTGACATGCTTAATGTGGAATGTTCTACTAAATGCTTAAATGCTTTTGATGAAAATTCTTGGCTTTGGCATAGAAGATTAGGACATGCATCTTTTGACCATCTTTCTAGGATTAATTCAAAGGAATTGGTGAAGGGTATACCTTGCTTGAAGTTTGAGAAAGACCGCATTTGTGGTGCGTGCAAACTTGGGAAACAAACCAAGTCTTCCTTCAAACCAATCAAGGATATCATGTCAACTAGGCCTTTAGAATTAATTCATATGGATCTTTTTGGACCTACTAAAACTAAGAGTTTAAATGGTAGTAGATATGCATATGTTTTGGTTGATGATTTTTCCCGTTTCACTTGGGTTTTCTTCTTAGAACATAAAGATCAAACTTTTTCTCATTTTAAGATTTTCCGAAAAAGAGTAGAAAAAGAAAAAGGTTTTTCGATTTTAAAATAAGAAGTGATAGAGGTGGTGAGTTTGTTAACCAACTCTTCATGACTTATTGTGATGAAAAGGGAATTAAGCATGAAATGTCTTGTCCTAGAACTCCACAACAAAATGGAGTTGTAGAAAGGAAAAATAGAACACTTCAAGAGATGGATAGGATAATGATAAATGAGTATGACCTCCCTCAATATCTATGGGCCGAGGCCGTAAACACCGCTACTATATATCAAATCGTATTTATTTGTGTAAAAATTCTTCCAAAACATCTTTTGAAACGTATCATTCTAGAAAACCAAATGTTGCATATTTCAAAGTTTTTGGTTGCAAGTGTTTGTTTTGAACACTAAAGATAACTTGGGTAAATTTGATGCTAAGGCTTATGAAGCAATCTTTGTTGGATATTCTACAACTAGTAAAGCTTATAGAGTATTCAATAGATCTTCACTTACCATTGAAGAATCCATGCATGTTAAATTTGAAGAATCTAATGTGGTTGTTGAGAATGTTGTAGAGATTGACCCATTAGGTGAAGACATGGAGAGACTATCCTTGAAGGACTCACCGCTCAAGAAGAAAAGCTAGATTCAATTGGTGATGTTCAAGAGGATAAAGAGGAAAGCTCTCAACCGCTTCCTAAAGCTTGGAGATACGCTACAAATCATCCCAAGGAGCTCATCTTAGGTGATGCATCTAAAGGGGTAACAACTCGCTCCAAACTCCATGACCTATGTGGTAACTTTGCTTTCATTTCTCATTTTGAACCCAAAAGCATCCTCGAAGCCGAGGGGACTCATATTGGTTGTTAGCCATGCAAGAGGAACTCAATCAATTTGAGCGCAACCAAGTTTGGCACCTTGTTCCTAGGCCCCACAATAGACCAATAATTGGTACTAAGTGGATCTTTAGAAACAAGATGGATGAGTCCGGAAATGTAATTAGGAATAAGGCTAGGTTAGTGGCCCAAGGTTACACTCAAGTTGAGGGAATTGACTTTGAGGAGACCTTTGCACCCGTAGCACGGCTTGAAGCCATACGGATGACACTAGCTTTTGCATCTTTCAAAAATTTTTAAACTTTTTCAAATGGATGTGAAAAGTGCATTTTAATGGTTTTATAAATGAAGAAGTTTATGTTGCTCAACCTCCCGGTTTTATTGATCATGTTCATCCCGATTTTGTTTTTAAACTTGATAAAGCTTTGTATGGATTGAAACAAGCTCCAAGAGCTTGGTATGAAAGGCTTTCTAGTTTTCTCATTTCAAATGATGTTATTAAAGGCAAAATAGATACAACACTATTCGCTAAGCATGTTGATAATGATATTTTAATTGTGCAAATTTATGTTGATGATATAATTTTTGGTTCTACTAATGAGTTTTTATGCAAGGAATTTGAAAAGGTTATGCAATGTGAGTTTGAAATGTCTTCAATGGGTGAGCTTAATTTCTTTCTTGGACTCCAAATCAAGCAATTGCAAGATGGGAACTTCATATGTCAAGCCAAATACGCAAAGGAACTCGTAAAGAGGTTTGGACTTGAAGACTCAAAGGTTTACAACACACCCATGCAACTACCACCAAGCTTGATAAGGACGACCAAGGTAAAAATGTTGATATTAAATTATATAGAAGCATGATAGGTAGTCTTTTGTATTTGACGGCAAGTAGGCCGGATATCATGTTTAGTGTGTGTCTTTGTGCTAGATTTCAATCGTGTCCCAAAGAGTCCCATCTTATTGCGGTAAAACGCATTATTCGTTATATTAAGGGAACGATTGGAATGGGTCTATGGTATCCGAAAACCAGAGATTTCTCAATGATGAGTTATTCGGATGCCGACTATGCGGGTTGTAGAGTAGATAGAAAGAATACTAGTGGGACATGTCAATTTCTTGGTAATTGTCTTGTTTCATGGTCCTCTAGGAAACAAAATTCCGTAGCTCTCTCAATGCCGAGGCGGAGTATGTTGCCGCGGGGGAACATACTCTCCTTGATTATGATTTGCATTTTGACCATATAAAAATATTTTGTGATAATACTAGTACTATACATATGACAAAGAATGCAAATCAACATAGTAAGACCAAGCACATTGAGATTAGATGTCACTTTCTCAGAGATCATTTTGAGAAAGGAGATATAGATATTGATTATGTTTCTACGGATTTGCAACTAGCCGATATTTTCACTAAACCACTTGATTTTGCTAGATTTTCCTTCATTTGTGGTGAACTTAATGTTTGTGTATTGAATAAAAATGTTTTCATAACCCTTTTTGATGTATGACAAAAAGGGGGAGAATGAGTTTTTATGGTAGAATTATGAGTTCATATGGTTTTGGTTCCATATGAGTTTATATGAGTTTATACATGTTTAATTAGTTTTCATGATTTCTTGTTTTTAAGTTTAAGTGTTTTGGCAAAGCATACTTTGATTTTTAATCATATGGCTTTTGGTTAATGTTTTTGCTTGCACCTTACATTATTTTTATGATAGCATAATTTGAGGGGGAGCTTACTCCTCCTATATATTTTTGTTTATAGCCTATTTGTTTTGTCATCATCAAAAAGGGGGAGATTGTTGGCCCATAAGGTTACACTCTCCATTTATTTATAGTTTTGATGATAACAAACCAAATAGGAGCTATATGGTACTAATTAGTTTGTTGAGATAAGTTTCAGTTTTGTACCATAGTTTGGAGGCCATTGCTTAGCTATTGCAACAACTTCTAGGTTCATGAAGCATAGAAGGCAAATTGCACATCAAGGAAGGAACATAGAAGAGAAGGCTCTAGCAAGGCATTGCATGGCTCAAGATTGCTCAAGAGACTTAATTAGATTTATTTTTAGTTTAGAGTTTTGTTAAAGAATAGTGAATAGGTTTGAAGCTCTAACACACACGTTTTTGCGCACATCCTATTTCTAAGTTTATTTCATATAAATTATACAAAAATATTTTGATACAAAATCCTCTGCTTGTAAATCTATATTTATGTTTTATACTTATTCCTATTTAAAACATCTTTGATAAAAATATTTTTCTCCTAAAAATTCTGTTTGAAAATTGGTTTTTGGCCTGAGCCGGTCGACCGCCCGGGTCGACCGTGGCTATGACAAGCTTTGCCGGTCGACCCGGGCGGTCGACCGTGGTTCTGGCAGTGCACGTATCAGTGTGCACATTTCACGGTCGACCGTCACGGTCGACCGAGACAAGCCTGACTGTAAGTCTTTACTCTCTGTTTGTTTGGGTCGACCGGGCCGGTCGACCGTATCCAGCAACGGTCGTTTTCTTTGAACTAGCGGTCGACCGGGCCGGTCGACCGGACTAGCCGTTCGAACAGTAACGGCTAGTTTCTGAACAGATTTAATTTTTGTCCTTTTCTCACTTAAGTGTGTTTAAATGACATGTTTTGGTTTTAATACATTCTGATTAGCCTTAAAAATGTTTTATCTTCTAACCCTAGCCCTCTCCTATAAATAGGGGTGTTTGGGGAGAGATTGGATTACCAAATTATTACAAGAAAAATTCAAAAGTTTAAGGCATTCAAAAGAGCTTGGTTTCTTGGTTTTTGTGCTGAAATTCTCTCTCATTTTCTGAAGTGTTTTCAAGAATTCTCTGATTTCATTTTCTTTTCTCTTTGCACACAAGAGCTTCATTCCTACTCATTGTTCTCTAAGGACCTTTGTAAGGGAAGAGAATTTTGAAAGAGAAAGTTTGTGGTCTTTTGACTACCAAGAGAGAACTTGTACGTGAGATTGTGGAGTTGGGTACTCCGGTGCATTTGTGACATCTTTGTGATAGTGGAAGTGGTTGGAATCCTTCTGGGGAAGGCGGGGAAGTAGAGCTGGGTGCTCGAACCTCGATAACAATTCTTTGTATTTGCGTTTGGTTTACTTTCCTTGTTCTTGCACTACTTTCATTGCTATTGTTGCTTGCTTTTAATTGTCATTGCTATATTCACTTGTTGTCTTTCATCTTGTCAATCATTGTCCCATACAACAAGGTTGCCTTGCGCACCTCCAACTCATATTTACGAGGAATCAGGAGGAAGGAGTTCAGAACCCTTCACGGGACATTCGGCTCTTAGTCTTGTTTTGGAAGATTGTTGCATCATATTTTTAAATTGTGCATTGATTAGCATTATCACCTATTCACCCCCATCTAGCTGATTTTTAGGAGAAAAAAAATGAGGAGAGAGTGGTGGAAATGGGTTGCTTGAACTTGGTAAAATGGTGAAGGAGATGGGGGGATGATGGAGAGTGAAAAAAGGAATAATTGGTGGCCAAAAATGGTGGCCAAGGAGGGCAAGGTGCTGCCCTTTGCTTGTTGTTCTCGTTTGCAGGAAATGGAGAAGGAAGAAGAGAAAAGAATGAAAGAGAGAGAAGAGGTGGGGTATATTTATAAGGAGGGAAAAGATTATAATAATATAGTCATTCCAAACACTTAAAAGAGACTTGCGTCTCCTTCACAAAAAGTTGCGTCCCCATGAAGAGAAATCCGCGTCTGGGCCAAAGAGCTAGACGCGGAAATAAAATCCGCGTCCAAGAAAACGCGAATATTGCGTTTGAAGAAAAAGACAAAAAGTCATGGTGATTTGATCTGGGTTGAATTGCACATAAGCATTAAATGCAGTATGGGGAGGATCTCTGCATTTAATGATGAATCCAGTTGGTGAAACTCGCGTCTGAGGAAGGAGAGAGAAAATGGGAAAAAGAGAAAAGTGGAATATCTGGATAAAATTCCGGTATCTGGGAAAACACCGAAAACTCCAGAAAAATCAAAAAATAAAGTAGCTTGGAAAGCTTCCCAAAAATTCTCAAAAATAATAAATATTATATAAAGACTTTTGGTGAAATCGGTTTTCATAAATTCAATCCCATTTTCAAAATAAAAATCCTAAAGTCAACCGGCAATATCGGTCTACACCGGGTTGGCCGGATTTTGATAAATTCTGAAAAATCTCAGAAAATGCCCGAAAGGAGAAAATATAATTCTAAGAAGTAATATGAAAGCAGAATTCAGAAATTTGATTCCAATTGTAAACTAAAATTCTTGGAATCAACCAGTGATACTAGCCGACACCAAATCCAGTGGAATTTCGATAAATTTAGAAAATTCTCAGAAAAAGTATTTAGATAAAAAATGTGATTTTAAGAAGTTACAGGAAAGCCGTTTTTAGAATTTCAATTCCGTTTGTAAATTAAAAATCCGAGAATCGGTCAGCGGTGTTAGTCAACACCGGTTTTGAAGATTTACAACTTAATTCAGGAAAATTCCAGAAAATCATAGAAAATCTAAAATATTGGAAAACGATGTTTGAAACTAAAATCGGTCAAATCAGAATACCAGAAAGTCCAAATAGAGCAATACTCTAGGATCGGTCCCCGGTTCAGAGTAGGGCTGACTCCGAGTTCACGAATCCAGATCCAAGGCAAAACGATCACATAAATAATCCATAATACAAAACAGATACTGAAACCAATCAAAAAATACGATCAAAAATACAAATACGCAACTAAGTACGTATTCCGGGAGCGGGGTGTTACAACACTTCTTGAGCCAAAAATCCTCCTCATTCTATAAGGAAGTTGTAAGATAGAAGTTTGTGGTCTTGTTGATCACTTTGTTACTTGTTCCTTCTTGTGTTGTGATCCCTCTTCGGTAGAGGATTGTAATTGGTGGAGTTCGGTACTCCGGCCTTCGGTAGACCTTTATAATTTCCTCGGTGGATATAGTGGAAACCCTTCACGGTGGTGAAGGCGGGGACGTAGAGCGGTGGCTCGAACCTCGAAACAAATCCTTTATGTTTGCGATTGATTTCCATTTTGCCTCTTTATTGCTTTACATTTCTTTCTTGAGATATATCTTGTGTGCACTTCATTATTGCATCCATTTCATTTCTTGCATTTTCCGGTCTTTACTCATCTCAACAAGAAAGCAATTACGCGCCTCAACTCATAATCTAGAGGAATCAAAGAGGAATCAAAGAGGAGAAGTTCTAGAGCCCTTCATGGGGAATTCGGCTTTAATTTCTTGTTTTGAGTGACCGTTGCATCATTTTTACATACTTGTCTAAAAAGATCATTAGATTAGCATTAACATCTATTCACCCCCCTCTAGGTGTTTTTCAATGTCGTGGACGCCGTCGAGCTGATGGAGCTCACTGGAGCTCGTGGAAGAGCAGAGCTCCAAATGTAGCTAGTTGTTGTTACCGTGGAGATCGTCGTGGACGCCGTCTAGCTGGTGGAGCTCACTGGAGCTCGTGGAGATTATCATGGAGCTTGGGGTTTGAGATCTATGGGGAATTTGAGAGGAAGAGGGCGCAAGATTTGAAATTTATGGGGAGTTTAAGAGGAAAGTGTAAGGAAATTTTAGAAACGACTGTTAAGTATTTTTATTTACAAAAATTAAAAAGATTTCACGTTGGTTCTGGGTAGAACTGACGTGGAATCTTTTTAATTTTTTTCAAAAAATATTCAATCCAATCGTAACTGGTTTTATTTTCAAAATTGCTACCGCATGTTTATTTAGGTCAGTTCGAACATCAACTGACGTGAAAAGGGCAACGTGGAATTACAAATCTGTACTAGTGTGTAAAGATTCAAACTCATATTGTTTCATTCTTTCATGAGAAAAAAGAAGGCTAATTTGTTCAAAACTATCATAAACTATCACTATTTTTTCTCAAAAAAAAAATCTAATCTATCAAAATCTCAAATAATATCACAAACTATTCTTAGAAGTTCTCAAAAAATTCCCCAAAAAAAAAGTAAGAAATAACTCCTCATATAGAACAATCCTAGACTGGTTATGGATTTTCAAAGAAAAATTATTAGCGACACCAAAAAATCATTACAGATTTTCAAATATCTTTGTGTATTTTTTAATGTCGCTAATAAATTTTTTCTTTGAAATATGTAGTATTTATGAGATTGCTCTATACGAGGAGCAATTTCTAACTTTTTGAGAAACTTTTTGAAAACCTCTAAAAATAATTTGTGGTATTAGTTTGAAAATTTGGTAGTTTATTTATTTATTTATTTTTTGAGAAAACACTAACTAATTTATGACAGTTTTGAATATTTTAACAAAAAGTAATATCTTGACCGCTTCTTGAGTCAGGGACCTTTTTTTCATAATAAGAAACTAACAAATGCGTCAGCGCGTGCCACGGAAGCGGACACGCATATCAACTCACACAAGTTGGTGTCTTTTTGCCTCTCACACAAAAATCATGGATACAAACAGCTGGGTCGGCGGTCACAAAACCCACGGTTTCGCTGCCAAAATCTTTGGGTGTGTCCACTTGGCACCTGCCAACGCTAAACCCGAATCAGGTGCCCAAAACAAAAACCAACGACTGCTTACTGCTTACTGTGGGCTTTCGGCCCTTCCCCTCGTACTTATTTATACTCCAATGCTTCTCACCACCTCACATTCAATTCAATTCAAACTCTCTCTATTTCTGTTGGTATCGCTTGTGTTGTTGTTATTGTTGTTGTTGTTGTTGTGTGCATTTGAGTCTAATGGCCTCTCTTGTTCTTCTCGTCTCTGAGCTCCTCCGCCCCGACGACGCCAACTTGCTCGCCGCCGACTGCTTCCGCTCGACGCGCAGATCCTCTGCCGCTTGCGATCGTCGGCACGCGGGGAACGGCGGGCCGGACGCGGAGGAGAAACCAGTGCTGCTGAGGTTGAATGGGAAGAGGAAGGATGTCGGTGTGGTTGAGGACCCAATGGATGCAAAGTTCTCTGTGGATGACTGTATTTGGCCTTGAAGTACTTGGTCAGATTGGAATTTGGGTGGATGCGTGTGCGCAAAAGCTTGTGAAGATTTAGCTTTTTCAATTTTTTTTTTTTTTCTTTTTTTTTTGAGATTTTTCATTTTCATCAGTTCTCTGACCTCTCAGTAATTTGATATGAATTCTTCGTGACTAATGTGTTTGATATAAGAAATATTCAGATCTTAATTGTTTTTTTTTTGTTTTTTGTTTTTTTTGTTTTTTTTTTTTTGTTATGTTGCACAACATATCACACATCCAGTAGATCCGATCTGACTAGAAATATGGCATTACTAATTTATTAGTTTTTTTGTTTCTTTTTTTTATTATTAATTGTGGGTTCCCCTTCGGCTCCAAATCCTCTCCATAGGATTTTCCTACAACCAGAAATTTTAGCCAATAATTCTACGCCATGTGGCGAGGAGAGAGAGAAATTAAAAGAGAGAGTAAACAATATTATCTATTCTTATATTTCTCTGTTAAATCCGGATCTTTTTGAGTTTTGGATAAAAATAAAAAAAAATCTCGATTTGGAAATATTAAGCTCCTCACATGATTAGGCTGCGACTGCTGTGCTCGACCAAGAAAGGAAAAAAAAAAAAAAAGAAATTTGTAAGTTTAGGATTAAGAAAAAGTCACGATATTTTTTTGAACGCTCGACATGAAAAAGAAAAAAACAAAAAAGAACAATCGCAAATATTATTGATATTTTGCATATTCATCCTACGATTCTTAGGCTCTGTTTGGATCTTTGAAATATGTAAATTGCACTGTAGCTACAGTACGATTTGCAGAAATGGAAACCAAATTGGTTTGATGGAAGCTCAAATTTTCAATTTTCAGAAAATGAAGCAAATGGGCCCTAATTAGGGGTGTCATCGGATACGGATTATCCGCGGATATCCGCATCCGAATCCGCCTCCAATCCGGATACGGATATCATTTTTTCACATCCGTCAATATCCGTATCCGTATCCGAAAGGTAGGTGCGGATACGGATATGATAAAAGTAATATCTTATTCGTCTCCGATCCGATATCCGAATGTTGCGTGCTTCATAATGATATCGGTATGGAGAAGACTATTCTTCAATGGAATAAGGTATTAAATTTTGATATTTTGAGTTGGTGAAAAAATAATAGTGAAAAGTATTCGATTCTTGCAAGAGCACCACATGATATTTTGAGTATTTCGACATCAACCATGTCATCCAAATCGACATTTAACACCGGAGGACGTGTAATCTATTGTTATAGAAGTCAAATGACAATGAATACGATGAATGTATTGATATGTACACAATAATATCATAGTATGTATCACATTTAATATTATAGTAGATGAGATAAAAAGTAATAGAAGTATTTCTGTTTAATTTATCTTTAACCATATCCATTTTTAACATATCCGATTAGTATCCGCATCCGATCCGCTAATATCCGATTTATATCTGATATCCGATTTTGGTGGATACGGATATCATTTTTTCACATCCGCCAATATCCGTATCCGTATCCGAAGGTTGTGTGCGGATATGGATATGATAGAGGTAATATCCGATCCGTATCCGATCCGATGGCATCCCTAGCCCTAATACAAGGCTGAAGCCATCATCTCGGCCATCAAACAAATAGGAAATCAAAAAACACAATCATCATCTCTCCCAGTTTCTTCCATCCAATCAAAAAATCAAATAAAAGAAATTAATAATTATGTTTGCAAAGAAAAAAGAAGTAAGATGAATGGGCAACAGATCTCCAAGGTGATACAGAAATTGATATCATCATTGTTTATCATATGATCCAGGACAATTTAAATCCTCATCTGCCCAAACTGAATTGTTACTGAGAATGAGATTAAACAAAAGAATAAAAGGAGAAAAAAATGTTGTGAGAGACCACAGACCTCAGCAATCTGTGCGGGGCAAAAAGAAGATGAGATGTTTATTTATAAGCTATACAGAGAGTAGTGTCAGGTATCTTGTGGTTGATCTCAGCCGTCCTTTCCTTGATCAGGTTTGATATAAGTACCGTCCGTTGCTCTATGCGACCTCTCTTCCTTTTTTTTCTTCCATTGATTTCCTTCTCCCTTTTTCTTATTTTTGAGAAATTTTCTTTTGGCCCCTTCTTTATCTGTGTGTTTTAATTTTATTTAATTTTTTCTCTTTTTCTTTGTTAAATATTTTAGCTTAAGTTTCGAGTACCATATCAACAAACTGACAATTTATATAACAAAAAACAAAATTAAAATTTCATTTTTCTGTGTATAATTTTTTGAAAATTCTTTTTAGTTACCCTTAACATAAAGTAGCGCATAGTCTAGTGCTTTTATTGATAAAAAAAACAATTATTGTCTTAGTTCAATTTAAAGTTGATTTAATTACGCCAAACTTAATGCACAAAATAATATGATTAGTGTAGGAAGGGAGAGGAAGTCGAGGAAATCGACGATGAGGAAGTCAAGGCAAAGGAAACAGCAACAGCCAGCAGACACAAGCAGCAGCAGCCAGCAGACACCGGTCGACCGCCCGGTCGACCAATGTGCACCAACATGCACACGCCATTGCGGTCGACCGCAGAAGGAGACGGTCGACCGCCCGGTCGATCGGTGTGCACCAACATGCACAGGGAATCGCGGTCGACCGACTGACATGGCCTAACTCTCGGTTGGGCACGGTCGACCGGGTCGACCGGAACTTGGGTCGATCGACCGCCCGGTCGACCGAACAGACGGATCTGGGCTGAATTCAGAAAGTTGTTTTGAATTGGAAATGAGTCCAATTCAGAATCTGATTCTTCTAGGGTTCCTTGGGTATAAATAGAGGGACAGAGTCCTCTTCTAATGTATGCTTGCAATTGTATTGATTATTGAATCAATAAAGAAATCTCTCTTCCTTACCCCGAGGACGTAGGAAAAATTAGCCGAACCTCGTTAAATCTTGTGTTTGGTTTTCTTCCATTATTTTATTGTTCTTGCTGTTGGTAGTTCTTCTCTATTGCATTTGTAGCTTAAAGGTTCCTCAAGAGATTGTTGATTTGCGCACAACAATTGATATCAGAGTATCCCAGGTTCGTCGTGGGATCATCTAGTGATTCCAAGGGCATCAGTTGCTGGTTAGCGGAGATCGTGTGTCGATCTCAGATCAGCTTTGGGACTGTTTGTGGGATCGTGTGTCGATCTCAAAACAGCGTGTGAAGTGCTCAACGAATCAATTCGAGGGAGTAGGTTTGTTCAGAAACTCTTCTAGGGTTTCGCGAGGAGGTAAAGATTCCATCTTTATCAAATATGTTTTATCTAACTCCATTTGTTTTCGCATTACTTTGAGGATCTAGTCAAAGAGATGGCTGGAGAAAGTATATCAGTGAGATCATGAATCCACATCCGAGTATTAATGTGGTGAAATTCAATGGCATGAACAACTTTGTTATGTGAAGGTACGAGGTGATAGATGCACTGACGGCATCAAATCTCGAAGACACTCTACGATTGGAGAAGAAAAAAACTCAACCACTGAAGAAGATTAGGATAAAATGAACCGATCAACGTGTGGCTTAATTAGGTCTTGTCTGACACAAGACATCAAATACCTTGTATTGCACGAAACATCTGCGAGGCAGTTGTGGAAGATCCTAGAGAGAAAGTATCTGACTAAAAGCATTGAATCTAGATTGCAGCTGAAGAGTAAGCTTTATGGTTTTCAGATGAAGAAAGGATGCTCCGTCAATGAACACTTGAATCGCTACACAAAGCTTCTTACAGATTTAGTTAATATGGATGTGAAGGTCAATGAAGAAGATAAAGCGGTAATTCTCTTGAACTCTCTTCCTGCGGAGGAGTATGAGACTTTTACTTTAACATTCATTAATGGTAGATAATCCCTTAACTATCATGAAGTGTCGTCTGCTCTTGTTAACTATGAGACGAGGAGGCAAGATAGACAGTCTTCTCAAGCAAGCACATCAGCAGAGGCATTGGCAGTAAGAGACAGAGGTTCATACAAGAAGGACAAAGGTGATCGAGGGAGATCGAATTCCAGGCCAGGTTTTAGAGATCTAATGAAGAACCAGTGTGCCTTCTGCAAAGAATTAGGGCACTAAAAAGTTGACTGTCCAAAGGCCAAAGGGAAGAAGAAGGAGTCAAAGACTAAGGCAAATCTTACAAAGGTGGTCAGTACTCAAGTTAGTACCTCACAGACAGGTGGATCAGACTCGGACTCATCGGTATTCCTATTCTCTGTCACTACTCCTATCATTGGCTATTCAGGAGATACTGAGTGGATATTGGATACTGGTGCTACATACCATGTGTGCCAGAATAGGGATTGATCTTCTAGCTTTGAGAAGCTAGAGGGATGTTCAGTTGTTATGGGCGACGATCATCCATGTACCATGGAAGGTGTAGGAACAATCCATATCAAGATGTTCGATGGGATGATACGAGAACGAAACGAAGTGAGGTATGTACCTTAACTGAAAAGAAATCTTATCTCTGTTGGAGCTTTGGAGACATTAGATCTTGTGGTATCAATAAAGGACGGAGTCCTCAAGATGACCAAAGGCTCGATGGTGGTTCTGAAGGCCGTCCAGAACAATCTTTACTACTTGAAGGGTAGTACTGTTACAGGGCAAGTGGCGACTTCAACTGATTCAGATGAAGACTCAACCAGGCTATGTCATATGAGGCTAGGATATACAGGTGAAAAGTCTTTGCAAGCTCTGCAAGACAAGGATTATTGAAATGTGTCAGAACCTGCAAGCTGGAATTTTGTGAACATTGCGTCATCGAAAAGAAGACCAAGGTGAAATTCGGCACAACAACTCATTTGTAATACCCCGTTTCCAGAATACGTACCTTGTTGCGTATTCAGCTTTTCAGTCGTATTCTTCGTTTTACTTCCCGTATTTAATCAATTTTAATTTCAAATATCATTTCCTAATATATTAGATTTTATGTGATTTTCTGGAATTTTCTGGAATTAAAATGAATTTCTTCAAAACCGGTGTCGACCAGCGCCGCTGATCAATTTTCTGATTTTTATTTTCCAAACTGTTAGGAATTTCCAGAAAGTCCTTTAGACTTTATGAATGAGGATCATCTTTCTTAACTAAAGCCTTTTTCTGAGAATTTTACGATTTTACGAAAATTCTTACGGAGTCGGTAAATTACTGGTTCCGGGATTTTTATAATTAAAATTATAAGGTATTTCTCAAAAAGGATTTCATTTTAAGTCTTCTTATATTATTATAGATTTTTGGTGAAAATTAGGAGTCGTTCCGAGATACTTGAAATTCGGACGATTTCGGTATTTTCCGAAATGTTTTCCGTACTTTCGACCTTGACCCGGGAACCCGCGGTTTTAATATTATAATTTTCTGAGTTAGAGAAAATATCCTTTCAATTTAATTTTCTTTCCTTTTTCCTTTTTCCATTTTCCTTTCCTTCTTCATGAAGCCAAAGGATTTTGAATTTCCAAAAGTCCATTTTTCTTTCCAAAATTGCACTTCCACACACTTCCTCATTAATGACCTTCATTAATGACCTCCACCTCATCTCCACATGGCCACTTGTGAGTGGCCAAAGATGACACCTCACATCCACTTGGCTCCATTTGATTGGTCAAGAAAATATCTCATTTCACACTTTGCACAAAAGCCCCTCTCTATTATTTAATTACTTCTCCTTTACAAACTCAAATCCTATTTAAACAAAACCCTTTACATTTTTATCTTTTTCTTCATTTCCTCAAGAATTCCACACTTAGCAAAATCCCTCTCCTTCTCTAAAGCAAACCCTAGGTTCTCTTCCATCTCAAGCAACTACAACTTGTTGATTTGGGATCGTCCGGGTTATCGCCGAGAATCACCAACTTGATTCGGAACCTCCGGAACTCGTAGAAATTCCTAACGACCGTTAGAGGTGAGTATTTTTACTCACCAAGACTCGTAATTTTCCTAGTATATTTATGATGATAGATCATGTCACGATATGTTATAAAAATCGTATTTTTATCTATCCAAAACACCCACTACAAAAATCTGATTTTTCAGAACAGACCATAGTTTATTCCAGAACTCCGGTCGACCGGCCCCATGGGGGCAGTCGACCGATGTGCACAAACGTGCACAGATTTGGGCTAGCGGTCGACCGGTTAACCAACCAGTCGACCGGCTTAGGAGACCTGGAGCTCACCTGGAGCTCACATTCGGTACGGTCGACCGGCAGTCGACCGGTACTCGACCGCCAGTGCAAAGCCCAGTCGACCGGCAGTCGACCGGTCAATTCTGGAGCTCACGCACTTTGGCCAGTCGACCGGCAGTCGACCGGCACCCTACCGCCTTCACAATTCCCGGTCGACCGGCAGTCGACCGGAGGTCGACCGATAGGCTAAACCTGGGCCAGAATTCTGTTTCCTTTTCTGTTTTAAATTTTGATCTTACATTGATACATATGTGATATGTTAATCTTGTTTATGCTTCATAATTGCTACCACATGACATGTTACTTGGTGAACATCACCACTTATACTTCATGACTTGATATCATGTATTTTCATGTTAGAACTTGTTAATTGATACGTATCTCCCCACTTTATCATGCCATCACTTATACCAAGCATGATACACTCGACTTTTTGCATAAAATGGACCAACTTATACATGGGTCGGGGGGAAACATGCGGATATCGATATGTGTTCGTGTTTACAGTGGCTTTAGGTATATTGTACAATCATGTTTCCGGTCTGACCTGAGGGCCTCCAGGGGACCGAGGGGAGAGCTGGCTCCCTTATTCCTTACTTCATTATTATAAAGGGCATTCATAAGTCCCTCCTGGATAGGCCTCGCGGCTGTTTCCGTCTCCATGCAGCGGAATACCCTTGACCGTGGTCCCGGGCAAGCACGGGACCCACTGTAAACATAGTTCGTCGATACAACCGCTATTTCCAATAACAACCTTGTATTACTAGGATATGGATGTATGTGTGTGGGATGTACACTCAAACACATACCTAGATATCACAGTAAGACAAGTAATAATAATAAGGTATTACTTGTAGATCTCTTGCATTAGGACTTGTCTTTTATGCTTTATATCTATTATCGTTCTATCTTACTTACATGTCCTTTAGCCACTTGGCCATAGCTTGTTTATTATTATATGTCTTGATTCCTTGGATTTGCATATTCAGATTCCGAGACCTGGAACGAAGTGGATCCTTCCACGGAAGATCAGGCATACTTCAGTGAGCAGGCTGACCAGCTCTTCTAGTTCCCTCGTGCCGTACTCTTCATTTTGGCTCACGCGTCTCCATTTCTTACGTGAGCACCTTGTGTAAAGCTTGGTATATATTCTTTTGGACTTGGTTGTGAAAACAAAACACTTGTAAAGTGTAACAGTTATCATAACTTGTATAACTTTGTATTTGTACTTTCTAGTTGGCATATGAATATACCACGCTTTGTGTTATACTCTGATTCTGTATTGTACTTTTATGCTTAGCGTATATACGTGGGGCAGTTCTGACCTACGTATATACGTCGCAGTGACGTGTCCGTATCCGCCAGGATCGGGGCGTTACAGGTTGGTATCAGAGCCTAGGCTCTCAAACCTAAAGTACAATAAGTGGCAAATTCTAGTAATTTGCTTATGCCAATTACAATGTACAAAGTTATAGAGTCCTTCCTGATTCCTTCATTAATCAATTCCTTCGTATCCTAAACTCCTTTCAATTGTTTCCAATTCTAGTTAGCATTCGATATGGAGAGGCGATCGGGTCGTAACAACGTCGGGCAGGTCCCGAATGGACCCGTAGGCGGAGAGAATGCTGAGGTCCTGCAGATCATTCAGACTATGCTGGGGAACCAGAAACAGCAGATGGACAATCAGCAGCAGCAGACCGAACTCCTTAGGCAAGAGCTAGCAGCCCCGAAGGAGCAGAAGCCGGGAAATGTCTCGGATTTCAGGAGATTGCAGCCTGCGATATTCACGGGGAGTGAGAAGCCATTGGAGGCGGAACAATGGTTGACGGACACGACTGACCTGCTGAACGCAGCCCGTGTCCCGCAGGAGAGCCAAGTTGAAGTCGCTAAGATCCAGCTGAAAGACATAGCGCGGACTTGGTGGCTTGCAGAGGAGGCCCGCTTGGAGAAGCCCGTTACTTGGGACGCCTTCTCCAAGAGTTTCTACCGCCGTTTCTTCCCTGCGACGGCGCAGAAAGAGATGGAGGAGCAATTCATCAGGCTCCAGCAGGGGATCAAGTCTGTGGACGAGTATGCCGCAGACTTCCTTAGACTCAGCCGTTTCGCTCCTTATATGGTGACAGATGAAGAGAAGCGAGCGAGCAGGTTTCAGCAGGGTCTTCAGATGAGGATTCAGATGTACCTGATGCCCCAGCAGCTGAAGACCTATGCAGATGTTCTCTCTATCGCTCGGGAAGTCGAGCGTGGGTTTGAGAAGACGCAGGGGGATCAGATGAGACAGCAGGCTATGAAGAGGCCCTTTGTGCCAATGGGAAGAGGAGGCCCGTTCAGAGCAGCCAAGGTACAGATGAGGCAACCCTTTAGGCCAGCTCCTTACCAGCCAGGGCCTATCTGCAACTTCTGTCTGAAACCTGGGCACACTCGAGCAAATTGCCGTAGGGCGAATGGGTGGTGCCTGATATGTGGTTCAAGAGATCATCCGATGGAGGCTTGTCCCCATAGGAGAACGGGGATGGTTGGTCAAGCTATGCCGGCACTACCAGGACCGAGTGGACAGCGGGCAGTACCAGGGCCACTTGAGCAGAGAAGCCAGGGACCGGTGATGAGGAGAGCACCCCTTCCTCCACAGCATATGATTCGCCCAGTGCAGAGAGGAGGTAGGACAGCAGCCGGGCGTGGCAGAGGTCAGGCTTACAACCTGACAGAGGCAGAGGCTGAGGCTTCAGAGGAAGTGATTACAGGTAACATCAGAGTACACTCAAAGCCTGTTCTCGCTTTATTCGACTCTGGTGCATCCCATTGTTACATCTCAGATAAATTTGTGGCTATACATTCTATTCCTGTTAGATTATTAGACCACAAATGGGAGATAAGTACAGGGAATGGGGTAGTCTTATCATCTAGAGTGTGTACTGATTGTCCAGTGGAACTATGTGACAAGGTCTTAGCCATAGATATGCTCGTGCTCGACACTAAAGGGTACGACGTGATCTTAGGCATGACTTGGCTTAGTCAGTACTACGCTGTGATTGATTGTAGGGAGAAGAAGATCAAGTTTAGAATTCCCCTTCAGCCTGAGTTTCAGTTTAGTGGAGAAGTGAAGTCCACTAAGGGAAAGCAGATCATTTCTTCGGAGGTTCAGAAGCAGAAGGTGCCAGTGTGGGATGAATTCCCGGAGGTGTTTGCTGAGATCACAGGACTGCCACCTGTCAGGATGATTGAGTTCTCCATCGAGACTATTCCAGGAGCAGCACCTATATCTAAAGCTCCGTACAGGATGGCACCGACGGAGTTAGAAATCCTGAAGAAGCAGCTACAGGAGTATTCAGATAAAGGACTGATCAGGCCAAGTACTTCACCGTGGGGAGCTCCAGTACTATTGGCCAATAAGAAGGATGGTAGCAAGAGACTTTGTATCGATTATAGAGAATTGAACAAAGTCACCATCAAGAACAGGTATCCCCTTCCCAGGATTGATGATTTATTTGATCAGCTTCATGGAGCCCGTGTATTCTCCAAGTTGGACTTACAGTCGGGTTACCATCAGCTGGGGGTAAAGAAGGAGGATATACCGAAGACGGCATTTAGGACCCGATACGGCCACTATGAGTTTCTAGTAATGCCTTTCGGAGTCACTAATGCCCCTGCAGTGTTTATGGACTTGATGAACCGAGTGTTCTCGCCCTTCTTGGATCAGTTTGTTGTTGTTTTCATCGACGACATCTTGATCTATTCAAAGAACAACCGGGAGCATGAAGAACACTTAAGAATTGTGTTGCAGACACTTCAGCAGGAACAGCTTCATGCCAAGAGGAGTAAGTGTGAATTCTGGCTGGACAGTATAGCATTCCTCGGACATGTGGTGTCAGCAGAAGGTATCTCAGTTGATCCGAGTAAGGTCCAGGCAGTAAGGGATTGGCCAGTTCCGAGGACGGTGACGGAGATAAAGAGTTTTCTTGGACTAGCTGGCTATTACAGACGCTTCGTCCAGGATTTCTCTCGGATTGCAGCTCCGTTAACCCAGCTTACCCGGAAAGGAGTAAAGTACATTTGGACAGAGGAGTGTGATGCAGCCTTCGAGCAGTTGAAACAGAAGCTCATTTCGGCTCCCATCTTGAGAACTCCCTCAGGGAGAGGAGGAATGGTCATCTTTAGTGATGCTTCAGGTAAAGGCCTGGGATGTGTGCTTATGCAACATGATCATGTTATAGCATACGCATCCAGGCAGTTGAAACCTCATGAGAGGAATTACCCAACTCATGACTTGGAGTTGGCAGCAGTGATCTTTGCCTTGAAGATTTGGAGGCACTATCTTCTGGGAGATAGAGTGCTGATATATACAGATCACAAGAGCCTCAAGTATATCTTTTCTCAGAAAGAGCTGAACATGAGGCAGAGACGGTGGCTGGAGCTTATGGCTGATTATGACATTGACTTGCAATACCATCCAGGCAAGGTCAATACAGTTCCTGATGCCCTGAGCAGAATGCCAGAGAACAGGGTACTTGTTCAGTTCACTCAGCAAAAGGAGTTGATTCAGGATTTTATCAGATTGGATTTGATGGTAGTTCGAGGAGCTGAGAGGACAGGACAGCTTATGGCCTTACAGATCCAGTCATCTTTGATAGAGGAGATTAAGGAAGCACAGAAGGAGGATCCCAGACTTCAGACATTCAGAGATCAGGTAGAGGCTGGATTGAGGACGGATATCTGTATTCGTCCTGATGATGCCTTATACTTTGGAGATAGACTTTGTGTTCCCCAGGGGGAAGTGAGACAGAAGATTTTGGCTGAAGCCCACAGTTCGGCATATTCTATACATCCTGGGGGAAACAAGATGTACCAGGACCTGAAGAAACACTTTTGGTGGAATGCCATGAAGAGAGAGATAGCTCAGTTTGTGGCTAAGTGCTTGGTGTGCCAGCAGATAAAGATCGAGCATCAGAGATCAGCTGGACTTCTTCAACCTTTGCCAATACCCGAGTGGAAGTGGGAGCATATCACGATGGACTTTGTCACAGCATTACCTCGTAGTCCCAAAGGTAATAATGCTGTGTGGGTCATCATTGATCGCCTCACTAAGTCAGCCCATTTCATTCCATTCCGGGTAGGACAGACAACTGAGGTTTTGGCAGAGAAGTATATGAAGGAAGTAGTTCGTCTGCATGGAGTGCCAGTCAGTATTGTCTCAGACAGAGACACGAGATTTAGATCTCATTTCTGGGAGAGTCTCCAAGAAAGTCTAGGCACTCGTCTGAAGTTCAGTACAGCTTATCATCCTCAGACAGACGGACAATCTGAGAGGACCATTCAGATCCTCGAAGATATGCTTAGAGCCTGCATGATTGAGTTCAGGGGTTCATGGGAAGACCATCTTCACTTGGCCGAGTTTTCTTATAACAACAGCTACCAGGCAAGTATAAAGATGGCACCTTTTGAGGCACTGTATGGGAGGAAGTGCAGGTCACCGATTTGTTGGGATGAAATCGGTGAGAGGAGCCTATTGGGACCAGAGATGCTGATGCAGACTACAGAAAAGGTCAGAGTTATCAGAGAGCATCTCAGAGCAGCTCAGAGTAGGCAGAAGAGTTGGGCAGATTCTCAGAGGAGGCCATTGGAATTCGGAGTTGGAGATCATGTGTTCTTGAAGATTTCACCGACCAAGGGAGTAATCCAGTTCGGCACTCGTGGGAAGCTAAGTCCGAGATATATCGGCCCATTCGAGATATTGGATCGAGTGGGAGATGTGTCTTATCGATTGGCATTGCCGCCATCGTTGGACGGAGTTCATAATGTTTTCCACGTGTCTCAGTTGAGGCGGTATGTGAAGGATGATAGCCATATCTTGGATCATTCCGAACTGGAGTTACAACCGGACTTATCATATCAGGAGCATCCGATGGCCATCTTGGACAGAAGTGTGAAGACACTAAAGAACAAGGCTATACCTTTAGTGTTGGTGTCTTGGAATCGGCATGTGCCGGGAGAAGCTACATGGGAACGAGAGGACGTTATCCGAGAGCGATATCCTCAACTCTTCACCACTTGGTAAGATTCTTTCCTTCTATTCTTCGTTATCTTCCGTCATATTCTTATCCATCTGTTTCCTTTCCCTTGTTGCCTTTCACTTTACGAAATTTCGAGGACGAAATTTTTGTAAGGTGGATAGATTGTAATACCCCGTTTCCAGAATACGTACCTTGTTGCGTATTCAGCTTTTCAGTCGTATTCTTCGTTTTACTTCCCGTATTTAATCAATTTTAATTTCAAATATCATTTCCTAATATATTAGATTTTATGTGATTTTCTGGAATTTTCTGGAATTAAAATGAATTTCTTCAAAACCGGTGTCGACCAGCGCCGCTGATCAATTTTCTGATTTTTATTTTCCAAACTGTTAGGAATTTCCAGAAAGTCCTTTAGACTTTATGAATGAGGATCATCTTTCTTAACTAAAGCCTTTTTCTGAGAATTTTACGATTTTACGAAAATTCTTACGGAGTCGGTAAATTACTGGTTCCGGGATTTTTATAATTAAAATTATAAGGTATTTCTCAAAAAGGATTTCATTTTAAGTCTTCTTATATTATTATAGATTTTTGGTGAAAATTAGGAGTCGTTCCGAGATACTTGAAATTCGGACGATTTCGGTATTTTCCGAAATGTTTTCCGTACTTTCGACCTTGACCCGGGAACCCGCGGTTTTAATATTATAATTTTCTGAGTTAGAGAAAATATCCTTTCAATTTAATTTTCTTTCCTTTTTCCTTTTTCCATTTTCCTTTCCTTCTTCATGAAGCCAAAGGATTTTGAATTTCCAAAAGTCCATTTTTCTTTCCAAAATTGCACTTCCACACACTTCCTCATTAATGACCTTCATTAATGACCTCCACCTCATCTCCACATGGCCACTTGTGAGTGGCCAAAGATGACACCTCACATCCACTTGGCTCCATTTGATTGGTCAAGAAAATATCTCATTTCACACTTTGCACAAAACCCCTCTCTATTATTTAATTACTTCTCCTTTACAAACTCAAATCCTATTTAAACAAAACCCTTTACATTTTTATCTTTTCTTCATTTCCTCAAGAATTCCACACTTAGCAAAATCCCTCTCCTTCTCTAAAGCAAACCCTAGGTTCTCTTCCATCTCAAGCAACTACAACTTGTTGATTTGGGATCGTCCGGGTTATCGCCGAGAATCACCAACTTGATTCGGAACCTCCGGAACTCGTAGAAATTCCTAACGACCGTTAGAGGTGAGTATTTTTACTCACCAAGACTCGTAATTTTCCTAGTATATTTATGATGATAGATCATGTCACGATATGTTATAAAAATCGTATTTTTATCTATCCAAAACACCCACTACAAAAATCTGATTTTTCAGAACAGACCATAGTTTATTCCAGAACTCCGGTCGACCGGCCCCATGGGGGCAGTCGACCGATGTGCACAAACGTGCACAGATTTGGGCTAGCGGTCGACCGGTTAACCAACCAGTCGACCGGCTTAGGAGACCTGGAGCTCACCTGGAGCTCACATTCGGTACGGTCGACCGGCAGTCGACCGGTACTCGACCGCCAGTGCAAAGCCCAGTCGACCGGCAGTCGACCGGTCAATTCTGGAGCTCACGCACTTTGGCCAGTCGACCGGCAGTCGACCGGCACCCTACCGCCTTCACAATTCCCGGTCGACCGGCAGTCGACCGGAGGTCGACCGATAGGCTAAACCTGGGCCAGAATTCTGTTTCCTTTTCTGTTTTAAATTTGATCTTACATTGATACATATGTGATATGTTAATCTTGTTTATGCTTCATAATTGCTACCACATGACATGTTACTTGGTGAACATCACCACTTATACTTCATGACTTGATATCATGTATTTTCATGTTAGAACTTGTTAATTGATACGTATCTCCCCACTTTATCATGCCATCACTTATACCAAGCATGATACACTCGACTTTTTGCATAAAATGGACCAACTTATACATGGGTCGGGGGGAAACATGCGGATATCGATATGTGTTCGTGTTTACAGTGGCTTTAGGTATATTGTACAATCATGTTTCCGGTCTGACCTGAGGGCCTCCAGGGGACCGAGGGGAGAGCTGGCTCCCTTATTCCTTACTTCATTATTATAAAGGGCATTCATAAGTCCCTCCTGGATAGGCCTCGCGGCTGTTTCCGTCTCCATGCAGCGGAATACCCTTGACCGTGGTCCCGGGCAAGCACGGGACCCACTTTAAACATAGTTCGTCGATACAACCGCTATTTCCAATAACAACCTTGTATTACTAGGATATGGATGTATGTGTGTGGGATGTACACTCAAACACATACCTAGATATCACAGTAAGACAAGTAATAATAATAAGGTATTACTTGTAGATCTCTTGCATTAGGACTTGTCTTTTATGCTTTATATCTATTATCGTTCTATCTTACTTACATGTCCTTTAGCCACTTGGCCATAGCTTGTTTATTATTATATGTCTTGATTCCTTGGATTTGCATATTCAGATTCCGAGACCTGGAACGAAGTGGATCCTTCCACGGAAGATCAGGCATACTTCAGTGAGCAGGCTGACCAGCTCTTCTAGTTCCCTCGTGCTGTACTCTTCATTTTGGCTCACGCGTCTCCATTTCTTACGTGAGCACCTTGTGTAAAGCTTGGTATATATTCTTTTGGACTTGGTTGTGAAAACAAAACACTTGTAAAGTGTAACAGTTATCATAACTTGTATAACTTTGTATTTGTACTTTCTAGTTGGCATATGAATATACCACGCTTTGTGTTATACTCTGATTCTGTATTGTACTTTATGCTTAGCGTATATACGTGGGGGCAGTTCTGACCTACGTATATACGTCGCAGTGACGTGTCCGTATCCGCCAGGATCGGGGCGTTACATCATTGCACCAAGAGGATTCTGGATTATGTTCACACTGATGTTGGAGACCTACCAAGACTGCATCAATTGGAGGTAACCACTACTTTGTGACTTTAATTGATGATTATTCTAGGCGATATTGGGTATATACCATGAAACACAAAGGGGAAGTTCTAGATTTATTTGTGGAGTGGAAGAGGAATTTGGATAGAAGTATGGGCAGAAAAATCAAGGTCATCCGTTCAGATTAAGGAGGGGAATATATGTCAGATCCTTTCTTAAGTTATGTCGTGATGAGGGCATAGAAAGGCACTTTACAGTGAGGGAAACACCGCAACAGAACGGGGTAATAGAAAGGATGAACATGACTTTGCTAGAGAAGGTCCGTTGTATGTTATCTAATGCCAATTTATCGAAGAATTTCTGGGCTGAGGCTTTAGCATACGCTTGCTATCTTGTTAACAGGTTGCCTTCGTCTGCGATTGGAGGAAAAACTCCTCTAGAGGTTTGTTCTGAAAAAACTGCTCCTGATTATGATTTGCTAAGGGTATTGGTTGTCCAGCCTATTATCATGCTAAAGAAGATAAGCTAGACCCAAGAGCAAAGAAGGGGTTCTTCATCGGATTCAAGAAGGGAATCAAAGGATTTAAAATATGAGATCCTACGGACATGAAATTTATTTTCAACAGAGATGTTATATTTGATGAGGCTTCAATGTTAAAGCTTAAGATCTCTCAGCAGGTGGAGATTGTCAAGACCAAAGAAGTATCGCAGCAGGTGGAGAATGATGCTAATCCACTATCTCTTGAAAGTTTAGTATCCTTGAGGATTATGCCTGGGGTGACGCAAGGTAATGATCAAGTAGCTGAGATAGATGCTGATGATGATGAGGATCAAGAATAGATCATGGGTGATGTTTATAATTCTAGTACAGTTAGAAGACCAAGGAGAAACACGCATAAATCAGGTTGGCTCACTACAGATATAGTTGTTACTTATGCTCTTCCAGTCGTTGAAGAGGCTATCCCGTCCACCTACAGAGAAGCTGAAATCAGTTTAGAGTCAAAGATGTGAAAAGATGCCATGAAAGAAGAGATGAAGTCTCTATACAAAAACGACACTTGGGAACTCACAAGGTTGCCCAAAGGAAAGAAGGCAATTGGCTGTAAGTGGGTGTACGCAAAGAAGCAGAGATCTCTAAAAGAAGATATGGGGCACTATAAGGCTAGATTGGTAGCAAAAGGCTATGCACAAAGATAAGGAATTGACTACAACGAGGTATTTTCTCCTGTTGTAAAGCATTCTTCAATTCGCATCTTATTGGCTCTAGTAGCACAGTACGAGTTGGGCCTTGATCAACTCGATGTAAACACCGCCTTTCTTCATGTCGATCTGGATGAAGAGATCTATATGTCTCAACCGACAGGGCTAAAGACTGCAGGAAAAGAAGACATGATATGTGTAAGATCACCTAGAGGGGGGGTGAATAGGTGATGGCTAATCTAATGGTCACTTATGAACAAATAATGCGGAATTAAAACTAAGTTGACCAAATTAAACTTCTTTTAATTAAACACTTATGTATAACCAAAGAGTGTTGCCGAATTCCCCTTGCGAGGCTCTGGACAAGCTCCTCTAGATTCCCCTTGAATGGGTTAAGGTGCCGCGTTGGCTCTCTTGGTTGAATACTAGTGTTAACAACAATCCCAAGCAAGTATTTATATCAATTATGAGCACAAGGGAAAATATCATGCATATAAAGTAAATACAATGTAAGTAATGCAAGATATAATAGAGACAAAAAGAGTAAGAGAGCAAGAGATAGCAATCGCAAACACAAGGGTATGTTTCGAGGTTCGAGCACACTTGCTCTACATCCCCGCCTTCGACACACGAAGGATTTCCACTATGCAAGATCCCCAACGGATCTCTCCTTGGTGCCGCAACACCTACAAGCTCTCGGACTCCCTTGTCCGTACACCACAAGCCCACCGGCTCAATGAGGGCGCACCTCAAACCACCGAGTTCACACAAGAACTCTAACACACGAGCACACTTGCCCGTCTCCTCAAAATACAATGGAAATCTCTTTGGTGATCTAACACTTGATCACCAATTACAAAGGCTCACTACAACACTTTCCTATAGGATAGATATGCCTATGGATGCTCAAGTGAAGTGTGAGAAATCAAGGAAAGAAAGCTATGGTGAAAAACACAAGAAATCACTTTTACACTCTCTTGATAAAATCCCTTTTGATTGGAAATATTTGCTCTCAAATTTGTGGAGAAAACTTCTGAAATGAGTGGGAAAAACTGCTCAAGAAGTCTCAAAAATCTTAACCTCAAAACAGTTGACAAGACCCCCTTTTATAGGCTGCCAGAAATAGAGCCGTTGGGGTTCTGTCAGTGCTGTCGGTCGACCGCCGGTCGACCGGCCAACGGTCATATTTCTGACCGTTGAAGCCACCGGTCGACCGGCTCGGTCGACCGATCATTTCCAGAGAGCAGATCTCTCTGGAGCGGTCGACTGCCAGTCGACCGGACCACTGGAGCAGAGAGCATTCTCTCTATCGGTCGACCGGTTCGGTCGACTGATATTTCCAGAGAGCAAAGCTCTCTTGGTCGGTCGACCGACCCGGTCGACCGGCCACTGCGCTGACAATGTGCACAGGGCTGTGCACATCGGTCGACCGGTCCGGTCGACCGACTTAGCCTGTCAGCCAGTCTCCAGGTCAGAAAACAGGATTTAAAATCTTTTTATAAAATCCTAAAAATACATAGAAATTCTACAAAAATAGTTTTACCAATATACTTGAAAGAACAAACATGCTTGCACAAAATCAAGACATGTTATAGATGTTTTGGTCTATTTTTGTAACTTGGAAATATTAGCTCAATAACTAAAATGTATTTTTCCAAAACATGTTTTTCCAAAACTTGTTTTTCTAAATCTTTATCAAATACAAAAACAAGATATTTTGAACTTATAAAGCATAGTGTGTATGGATATGATCCACTACACAATCATAATAAAATATCTATGTTTTGATCATAAAGCTCTAAACTTGGTTATGGTTTGAAAAGATATATATATGATAGAAATACCAAAACCCAAAGTTTTTATATTTTGTCTCAAAGAAAATCTTTTACTAAATAAAAATTCTTTTCTAAAAAGAAATCTTTTATGAAATCAATTAAATCAAGAGTTCTATCAAGAGTGTGTGTGTGTGATATAACTTGAGCAATCCACCAACTATCTATCCTTTACATTTTTACTAAAACAAAAATACAAATTCTATACCTAGACCCAAGTCTTCAACTTCTTGAAGTCTTCCCTTGAAGGCTTCTCATCTTCTTGACTTGGTCCAAGCTTGATCCAAAAACTCCTTGGATCACCACATGCAAGCTCCAAATCTTGTTCTTTTATCCTTTGTTGAGCTATGCAACTACTAAGATCTTGATCTCAAATCTGTCACTAATTAGCACAAGATCATTAGTAAATATAACTTCATGAGTTGATCATCATCAAAACTAGGGCGATAGGCCTTTGGGCCAACAATCTCCCCCTTTTTGATGATGACAAAACTCATGAGGTTATATATGCATGGATTAAAGTAAAGCTTCAAAGAAGCTCCCCCTTAACTCATGCATACCAAATAAATAATAGATATGGCAATAAAAGCACATGACATGTATGCAATGTAAGGAGATGCAATCATAACAAAAATCAAATCTTAAGTCAAATCTTTTTCTCCTAATTGCAAAATACAACATATATGCATAATAAGTAAGAAAGACAAATACTTCTCCCCCTTAAGCAATGAAAACATGCATATACAATACAATCTCAAATACTTCTCCCCTTTTTGTCAATCATCAACAAAGGGTTCAAAGTAAAAATACATCAAACAAATTTTCTCCCCTTTTTGTTAAAAACAAAGAGATCAAGGAGGGGTAAATACAAATCAATCAATAAAATTTATATGCGATATAAATTCATGAAGAGGAAGACGTTAAGTTAGCTTCCCGACACATATACATTACATGAAAGAGGGATGACAAGCCCTAATTCACATAACGTATAATATGTCATGCATAAGAGGAGATGTGAAGCTCCCCCTACACACGTATATCATGAAAAGAAGAGTTGTCAAGCTCCTCAAATTATAATATACTCAACATGAATCTATATGTAGAAGAGATGTTAAGCTCTCCTTGCATATAGGCAATACAAATTAAAAATTTTGAAATTTTCTTATGAAAACAAAATTTTGAAATATCTTAAAATACAATATTTTTTTTAAGGTACCAAATGTAGAACAACCAAATTTTGAATTTTGATACCAATTATGAAATACAATGCATAAGCTTGAAGATAAATAAGATTTGAAGTAAGCTTAGCATTAACAATCTATGTGCTTTAAAAGATACCAATTGTAAAACAAGCACACAACTATCATATATATGTATGAAGAGATTATATCAATAGAGATGGATACATACATATAAAGAAAGCAAAATATGAGTATATACCAAAAAGGTTCATATTGATACCAATTGCAAATAACCAATGATACCAATAGAGAAATAGGCTTAGGTGAATATGTCATATAATCTAACATATGAAGAATTCGAACTAGTTATCAAGGAATAAATCAAAAGGTTTTTCATGGAATATGCATAAATCACAAGGCACTAAAACACTCTAACTATAAAGTCCAAATTCAAAAAATGAGTGAACTAGTGTTATGTGGAACATGGCATCATGAAAAATAGCAATAAAACTCAATATTCCTTCAAATCATAAAGTTTGAATTCTTGAAATCCATCACAAAAATTTTATTGTACCAATTTTAAAAACACAAAATTTTATTAAAAACAAAATTTATATTTCAAGATATATGTATGTTTTGTCAATACAAGAAGCATACATACATATCTCTAACACAATTGAGTCCATATATATAGATTTGCATGAAAGGCAAATGACTCAAGAGGTATCCATGTATATCTTAAAGTTTTGGCAAAATAACCATATACATGAAATAAATCACTAAAATAGGTAAAACATGTATAAAAGAGAATCATCAAAACTAGTCTTATACATATGCATAAAGTGGATACAAGTGAGCATGAAGTTCAATCATATATATGAGTCAATTGTATTTCACTATACATCTATGTATGAATACAAGTTTTGAAATATTCTACATCTAAGCATGTAAATACCACATGAAGCACATGAAAAATCTTAAAACAAAATCATGAACATGCTATGAATATGACATAAGTAAATAGCATGAACATAAAAGTAGGAGTTTAGAGGTTGTTACCAACTCCAAAGCTCCAAGTGTGGTGGTCTTTCCCACCAAGATTCCTTGATAGCAATGCATCCAAATGTTTGTCCATCATGTCCATTGCATCGGCTACCAAGGCACCAATCCTCTCACGTTTTGTGAGAGCCCTCACCTACATCAAAATCAAAAGGTGGGGGTTTTGGTACCCATGTTTTCTTGGGTCTTTTGGGGTTAGCATTGTTGTAAGGAACCCAAAATCTATTATACTTAGCAAAATATAAGTATGGTTTCTTATCAAAACAATATTTTGCTAGATGGCCTTTGCGGCCACAATGTGTACAAATGTACACCTTAGCATGATGCTTATGAGTGTGATTGTGATCGTGATGTGCACCATAAGCATGAGCATGATGAGTATGTGCATGAGCATGGGGAACTTGTTTCTTTTGAAACAAAGATTCCAACTTAGAATGATTGAATGCACATGTGCTCAAATTAGAGCTCAAATTATTCATCTTATTTTTCATATTCTCAATCTCATTAGATGTGGCATGAATAGCATGATGAGATGAAGAATCATTTTTCTTTTTCTTTTTACAAACATTATCTTTTTCTTTTTCAACAAATTTTCTTTTCAAAGACTTATTTTCTTGCAAAATACTTTCCTTTTGTTTTTCCACCAAATCAATCTTTTCTTTCAAAGTATTGTTTCCTTCACACAAAATACTCAATTTAGAAAATAAGGAAACATTCTCATTTTTCAAATCTTCTTTTTCTTTTCTAAGCATGTGACTTTATTTCTAAGTGAATCATTTTCATTAAGCATGCAATCAAATTCCTTTTTCAAAATCTTGTTATCTTTTTCTAAACATGCAATGTTATCTCTACATGAATCATGATCTACATGTATGCTAGCAATATCCTTTTTCAAATTTTAATTTCTTTCTTTTTCATGTCATATTTTTCAAGCAATAATTGGCAAAATGTATTAAGCTCATCATATGACATAACATATCATCCTCGGATTCGGAAGTTACCTCAAGGGGGTCATCCCCTTGGACCATGTAGCACTTGTTGGAGGTGTCGCTTCCAACATCCGAATCACTCCCTGCATAGTATTGTTCATTTTCGCCAAGGGAGATGAGGGTGTTCCATACTACAAAAGCCAACTCAATGTTAGAAACCCTAGATAGATAATCATCATTTAGGGTTGATTTAAGAACATGAAGGGCTTTTGCATTAACCTCAAAATTCTTACCATTTAAGCAATATTCTTTATTAGTAGTGGCAAGAAATACATGAAGGCCAAGTCCTTTGAGGAACAAAGACATCTTAACCTTCTAAATTTGGATGTTAAGAATGTCAAAGGTGGGTGGTGACATGAAGTCCATGGTGAGGTGTGTGTGTACAAAAATATTGTGATTAGCCTAAAAGAGGATCTTTAACTCTTAGGTTGTTAGACCCAATATCAAGAGCACTAGCTCTGATACCAATTGTAAGATCACCTAGAGGGGGGGGTGAATAGGTGATGGCTAATCTAATGGTCACTTATGAACAAATAATGCGGAATTAAAACTAAGTTGACCAAATTAAACTTCTTTTAATTAAACACTTATGTATAACCAAAGAGTGTTGCCGAATTCCCCTTGCGAGGCTCTGGACAAGCTCCTCTAGATTCCCTTGAATGGGTTAAGGTGCCGCGTTGGCTCTCTTGGTTGAATACTAGTGTTAACAACAATCCCAAGCAAGTATTTATATCAATTATGAGCACAAGGGAAAATATCATGCATATAAAGTAAATACAATGTAAGTAATGCAAGATATAATAGAGACAAAAAGAGTAAGAGAGCAAGAGATAGCAATCGCAAACACAAGGGTATGTTTCGAGGTTCGAGCACACTTGCTCTACATCCCCGCCTTCGACACACGAAGGATTTCCACTATGCAAGATCCCCAACGGATCTCTCCTTGGTGCCGCAACACCTACAAGCTCTCGGACTCCCTTGTCCGTACACCACAAGCCCACCGGCTCAATGAGGGCGCACCTCAAACCACCGAGTTCACACAAGAACTCTAACACACGAGCACACTTGCCCGTCTCCTCAAAATACAATGGAAATCTCTTGGTGATCTAACACTTGATCACCAATTACAAAGGCTCACTACAACACTTTCCTATAGGATAGATATGTCTATAGATGCTCAAGTGAAGTGTGAGAAATCAAGGAAAGAAAGCTATGGTGAAAAACACAAGAAATCACTTTTACACTCTCTTGATAAAATCCCTTTTGATTGGAAATATTTGCTCTCAAATTTGTGGAGAAAACTTCTGAAATGAGTGGGAAAAACTGCTCAAGAAGTCTCAAAAATCTTAACCTCAAAACAGTTGACAAGACCCCCTTTTATAGGCTGCCAGAAATAGAGCCGTTGGGGTTCTGTCAGTGCTGTCGGTCGACCGCCGGTCGACCGGCCAACGGTCATATTTCTGACCGTTGAAGCCACCGGTCGACCGGCTCGGTCGACCGATCATTTCCAGAGAGCAGATCTCTCTGGAGCGGTCGACTGCCAGTCGACCGGACCACTGGAGCAGAGAGCATTCTCTCTATCGGTCGACCGGTTCGGTCGACTGATATTTCCAGAGAGCAAAGCTCTCTTGGTCGGTCGACCGACCCGGTCGACCGGCCACTGCGCTGACAATGTGCACAGGGCTGTGCACATCGGTCGACCGGTCCGATCGACCGACTTAGCCTGTCAGCCAGTCTCCAGGTCAGAAAACAGGATTTAAAATCTTTTTATAAAATCCTAAAAATACATAGAAATTCTACAAAAAATAGTTTTACCAATATACTTGAAAGAATAAACATGCTTGCACAAAATCAAGACATGTTATAGATGTTTTGGTCTATTTTTGTAACTTGGAAATATTAGCTCAATAACCAAAATGTATTTTTCCAAAACATGTTTTTCCAAAACTTGTTTTTCTAAATCTTTATCAAATACAAAAACAAGATATTTTGAACTTATAAAGCATAGTGTGTATGGATATGATCCACTACACAATCATAATAAAATATCTATGTTTTGATCATAAAGCTCTAAACTTGGTTATGGTTTGAAAATATATATATATGATAGAAATACCAAAACCCAAAGTTTTTATATTTTGTCTCAAAGAAAATCTTTTACTAAATAAAAATTCTTTTCTAAAAAGAAATCTTTTATGAAATCAATTAAATCAAGAGTTCTATCAAGAGTGTGTGTGTGATATAACTTGAGCAATCCACCAACTATCTATCCTTTACATTTTTACTAAAACAAAAATACAAATTCTATACCTAGACCCAAGTCTTCAACTTCTTGAAGTCTTCCCTTGAAGGCTTCTCATCTTCTTGACTTGGTCCAAGCTTGATCCAAAAACTCCTTGGATCACCACATGCAAGCTCCAAATCTTGTTCTTTTATCCTTTGTTGAGCTATGCAACTACTAAGATCTTGATCTCAAATCTGTCACTAATTAGCACAAGATCATTAGTAAATATAACTTCATGAGTTGATCATCATCAAAACTAGGGCGATAGGCCTTTGGGCCAACAATATGCAAGCTGAAGAAATCGCTATATGGATTAAAACAGTCTCCTAGACAGTGGTACAAGCGTTTCGACAGCTTCATCAGAGGAAAAAGGTACACGCACAGCCATTATGACCCATGTGTGTATTACAACAAGCTACCTACAGGAGAGTATATCTGATTGAGGCAAAACCTGCACACAAAATATGAGATTATAGAACTTAAGAAAGGAAATATGCAAGTGCTCAATACTTCCGCTATAGCAAGTGGCTAATGCGGGTCGTGATCCACAAGGAGGGTTTGCGATGGAAGCGTTTACAGTTTTATTGAAATCTTATGAAAATAAGCGAAGATTCTTCTCTGTTTTAAAGTTATAAAAATGAAAAAGAAAGTTATAGTTAAAGTTAGAAGAAAGCGAGAGGTAAGAAGGTGGAAAAATCAGAAAACGGCGAAAGAAAGCGACAAGGAAGTGAAAAGGATGATTTAGAAGAGGTATTGTGTTTGTGATTTAATTTACAAAAATAAAAGAAAAGAAATAAAAACAATTGCTTACCTTCTCTTCGTCAAAAGCTTACCTTGAGTCTGCAGCGACGATTTTACCTTGAAGTGGAGGCATTCAGCGCATAGCCCATAAGATTTGAGTGTTGGTCTTCATCCACATTACATCATCAAGACTACTTCAAGAATGAAATGATACAGAGAGAGACTCTACTCCATCGTCATGAGCTATCGATGGCACTCGCAATGGCAAGACTCTTTCGATGCTTCTAGACTCACTTGGAAGGCAGTTGTACCAAAAAGAAAGGTAAAATAGAAAAGAAGAAGAGAACTAAAAAGAACATACAAGGAAATAGCATTGATTTGATTTCATAACAATCGAAGAAAAGAAATAAAACCTTACACCAGTGTCACTCCAGCTCTAGCTTCATTCTTGTTCTTCGATGAAAGTCTGATCTCCTCTTATTTACATAAATGAAAATTACAATTACATGAAAAAGAAAAACAAAAACCTAAACTAAGAAATGGAAAAACTAGTCTAAAATCCTAATCTGCATTCGCCTCCCTTTTGCCTTTGAGTGCAGGTATTTATAGGAGAAATGGAGAGGGTAGAGGTGGATATTCAGTTCTGATCTGCAGTTTGTTGGCGTGTTGATTGCTGAATATCACTTAACAACTGACAGAATTAGAAATAATAATCAACATAAGAGTTGTACCTCTGTCAGTCTGTTTTCTGGATCATCTTGAATCATCAGAATTGAGATTCTGTAGCAAAAGTTATGATTCGAATACTAAAATGTATCCAGTCAGAATCTGAATCAAACTTGCTTGATCTTTGCTTCAACCGATCGATTCTGAGAGGATTCTTCTCAACCAGTTTTCAACTTCTTGATTTTGCCCTGATTTACTGAGTGTGAATTAATTCTGATTTAATCAGAATTTTGGTGGGCTTTGGGCTCATTTCTCTTCATCTCCTTAAAGAATGGGCCTGCAAATAAATTAAGCAATTAATTAGGACAATACAGGCTTTTATTCTAAAATAAGTATGAAAATATGATATTAAATATGCAACATTAGCGACCAATCACACCCCCATACCTATCTTTTGCTCGTCCTCGAGCAAAACAACTAAACTATACTAAGGATTATTAGACCACTTTCGCAGGTCGCGCGATTGCACTGAGCATGTGCAACAAGCCGTTAAACCTCTAGGTTCCCCCTAGAGGACGAGTTTTGTCTCGTGAGGGTTTTCAGCGGATTGCACCCACAAAATCCATAAAGAAAGGGAAATAAAGAGTTAGTATTTTTGAAAAGCATTTTGAAAGAGAAAAATATTTGAAATATGATTGTAAGATCTAAGCAATCTATAAGTTATAGGAAAACCGAATCTTTCATTCCTAAACTTAGTCTCTATTCAAAAATTGTTATCAATCAAAGTAAGGAGTCAAATTGTATTTCTCATCTAGTCTATTACTTTACCCTAAGTCAAATGCACCTTGTGACTCTGAAAATTTTGACTAAGGGTTCATTAACTCTAACTCTTATGCCTTATTTATTTATATATATACTTTTTTTTGTGGTATTATTCCTTAGTTCTATTAGGCTTTCTAATCTGCCCATGTAACGAGCCTCTAATCGATGACTCCCAAACCAAACGGTCTTAGGGCACCAGGTGAGAAGACACCCCTAGGACTTAAGGACTCGAGCAAACAAGGCCACAAAACTAAGGATTTTATTATATGAACCTCTTTTAGGCGTGAATACTCATGCTTTATTAGGCACAGATACCCAGCTTAATCAGAGGATCTAATCATCTTTCGCATAAATACTAAGGCTTGCTTAGGCCAAAGCACCTAGCTAATCAATAATTAGACTTATTCATTTTTTTTTTAACTTATCTAATTATCTTTCGCATAAATACTAAGGCTTGCTTAGGCCAAAGCACCTAGCTAATCAATAATTAGACTTATTCATTTTTATATATATATATATATATATATTTATAAGGCATAAGAATCATTGTTTTTGAACCCTAAGTGTGTAAGTGTATGAAGTGTGCATATTTCATCCAGGTAAAGATCAAGACCAAATTACTTTGACAAATTATCTTCCTAACTCTAAAAATCAAACAAATAATCTTCTTTTGACCAAGTATAAGAAATCATAATTTGGATTTTCCTATTCCTTAAAATTAACTTAATTTCTTACAAAAATAAGTCAAAATATTGTTTCTATTTTTCAAAAAGTTTTTTAAAAGTAAAGAAAAATGTCAATTTTTTTTATTTTATTTTTTTAAAGAAAAAGAAAAGTTATGTTAGACCCCCCCACACCTATCTCATGCATTGTCCTCAATGTATGAATTAATGCATAGATGCATGAAAAAGACGGCAGAGAAGGAAAAGGTTACCTTAAGGTAGTGGTTCCGGTGGTGGTCTGATTGGTCCACGAAACATGGCCCAATCAACTTTTCTTGGGTCTCGAAGGAACCCACCAGCACTATCTTTAATATGACCCACTAAAAAGATAAATCCATTAAGAATTTTTATTAAAAATTTAACCCCATCTAATTTCCAAATTCCATAATTGATTTCGGAGTCAAATTTGTCAACCACCTCGTCCCAGAATGGAGTATGAAATGATAGAACAGTTGACTTGGACTCAGGAAGGACAGGAACTAATACCGACTCAGGAAGGTGACTTAAGTCAAGTAAAGGTTCAGGAGTCGAAATAGGTTCAGAAATTGGGTCCAAGTCAAGAAATTGAAACTCCAGTCCACATGTATTTTCTAATAATGGAATGTGACTTAATGTGGGTGATTCCAGTTCATGAATGATAGGTGGAGGAATCAAAACTGACTCTAAAATATTACTCAAGTTGGTAACACAACAGGAGTCAAGATTGATTCAGAAAGTTGAACTGGATCACAGATATGAGAATCTAGGTCACATATCTCATTGACTTTAATATCAAAAAATTGAGAACTTGCCAATTTGTCAATAGGATCTTCAAGAGTGTATAATTGGTCAAGTTCAATATGATCCTCACAGATGGGTGATTCAATTTCATTATGGATTGGTACAGGATCCAATGTTGACTCGGGGAAAAGATCGAAATCAGGTGAAGATACCGGAGTCATAATCGAATCAGGAAATGGAATTGAATCACTAAGTTGGGGTTCAGGATCATAATCATTTTCA
Organism: Agave tequilana; assembly: GCA_038442645.1. NCBI lineage: Eukaryota > Viridiplantae > Streptophyta > Magnoliopsida > Asparagales > Asparagaceae > Agave > Agave tequilana. Next base: position 62,507 of record JAVJIF010004630.1, read on the forward strand.
AGTTCTATTTCAGGGAAAGGAAAACTAGCCAAACTATCAATATCTTTTTTAAAATTGGAGTTTGGGTAAGTTCAAATGGTTGTTCTGAAATAGAATCTTGATTTCAAAACAACATGACTCTTTGGCTCTAACAGAATGGTAAGTGACATCAGGACGGTGGGAACGTAGAGATTCGACCATCATATCTATGTCACGATTTCTAGCATTTTGAGCATGAGTCATGGCTTCTAGCATCTTTTCATAATTGATGGGTTCATTGTTTTGATGAAAAGATGAAGAGTTGTCTTGGAAGTGGTATTAAAATTGTGAGTCCATCAGATTTTGGGATTTGTGTTTGGACTCACGCATACTCCGTTCCATAATTGATAGTTTCCTATTTTGGACGGGTGGAACTGAGTATGAATCTTGAACATAATGTGGACTGGGTGGAGAAGGAGGGCAAGGTGATTGGAAATTATGCTCGGGGAAGTGAATCCCCACTGACTCGGTGAAGAGTTGAAATCATTATGGAAATTATAGTTATTAGATGGGGGGTATGGGTCATATTGATTCGGATAAGACCAATCCGGCACACTAGGTTGGTTAAAGTCATGATATGACGGGTTGGTAATATCTGAAAAAGAGTTTGATGTGTAATATGGATTATTATTATAGTTGAAAAAATTATTATTATAGTCCATATCATACAATAGAATATAAACAAAGAAAAACAAACAAATAAATAAACAAAAAAGAAAAATTCTAGCCTAAGTTAGGGTAGACTTAGGACCTAGACGACTCCTAACTGGTTAGACTGTCCACGGGAGGTCTAATGTAGACTTTAACCACAAGCTAATCAGCCAGGTCAGGGCAAGGTTGGTGGGAGGTTTTCCGTCAAAGACGTTCCTTAATTAAATAACCACCAACCTTCGGGCTTTCGGCCCTCAATCCCTTTCCTAGACACTGATTTTGCAGGAGTTAGATTCCAACATTTTTCCCCCTTAGGATAATCTCCTAAATGAGTCCGAGATGTCCCTAGGGCCAACGTCTACTTTTTATTAAATTAGGCTTGGGTTAGTGAGTGCTTGGGAAAATGATTTGCGGACTAAGGAAAGGGTGATAAAATCCCCACCTTATCTTATTTACGGGTATGCCCTTAAAATTGAATTGTGCAAGTGTACAAGAAATATAACTAGGATACACTCAAAGCATGAAAATCAAGCAAGAGCTGATTCCTAGTCTACATGCAATGCAAAACGTACCTTGCCTCCAGCACTCTTCAACAGTAAAAGTAATGAATTGAAAAGACACGTGCCTAGAAATGCAAATGTCTAATCAACTTTTAACGATTACAACCAATTTTTTACTGTTGACTTTATTAAGCAGGTATAGGGTGAATATTACAGGGAATTAAGTAATGCAGCAGAAGTATTTTGCAGAATCAGAGACCCTGCAGAAAAATGATCAGTAGTTCACTCCTTATTGCCGCAAATTTGCGGCAAAAGCCAGGATTTTGCGGCAAATTGGAGGGATCCTGGTCTCTGCTTTCGAGAGCAGAGGCCCAGGTCCACTTATATGTCACTGCAATGCAAAGTTCCTGTTTTCTTCAACCTATAACCTGCAACAGAGAAAAAAATTCGTTTAGTTCTCAAAAATTTGCAATAAAAATTCAGATTTCAATAAAAACCGTTTTACCCTCCAGGCAACGGCGCCAAAATTTGATTGAGGCAAAACCTGCACACAAAATACGAGATTATAGAACTTAAGAAAGGAAATATGCAAGTGCTCAATACTTCCGCTATAGCAAGTGGCTAATGCGGGTCGTGATCCACAAGGAGGGTTGCGATGGAAGCGTTTACAGTTTATTGAAATCTTATGAAAATAAGCGAAGATTCTTCTCTGTTTTAAAGTTATAAAAATGAAAAAGAAAGTTATAGTTAAAGTTAGAAGAAAGCGAGAGGTAAGAAGGTGGAAAAATCAGAAAACGGCGAAAGAAAGCGACAAGGAAGTGAAAAGGATGATTTAGAAGAGGTATTGTGTTTGTGATTTAATTTACAGAAATAAAATAAAAGAAATAAAAATAATTGCTTACCTTCTCTTCGTCAAAAGCTTACCTTGAGTCTGCAGCGACGATTTTACCTTGAAGTGGAGGCATTCAGCGCATAGCCCATAAGATTTGAGTGTTGGTCTTCATCCACATTACATCATCAAGACTACTTCAAGAATGAAATGATACAGAGAGAGACTCTACTCCATCGTCATGAGCTATCGATGGCACTCGCAATGGCAAGGCTCTTTCGATGCTTCTAGACTCACTTGGAAGGCAGTTGTACCAAAAAGAAAGGTAAAATAGAAAAGAAGAAGAGAACTAAAAAGAACATACAAGGAAATAGCATTGATTTGATTTCATAACAATCGAAGAAAAGAAATAAAACCTTACACCAGTGTCACTCCAGCTCTAGCTTCATTCTTGTTCTTCGATGAAAGTCTGATCTCCTCTTATTTACATAAATGAAAATTACAATTACATGAAAAAGAAAAACAAAAACCTAAACTAAGAAATGGAAAAACTAGTCTAAAATCCTAATCTGCATTCGCCTCCCTTTTGCCTTTGAGTGCAGGTATTTATAGGAGAAATGGAGAGGGTTAGAGGTGGATATTCAGTTCTGATCTGCAGTTTGTTGGCGTATTGATTGCTGAATATCACTTAACAACTGACAGAATTAGAAATAATAATCAACATAAGAGTTGTAGCTCTGTCAGTCTGTTTTCTGGATCATCTTGAATCATCAGAATTGAGAATCTGTAGCAAAAGTTATGATTCGAATACTAAAATGTATCCAGTCAGAATCTGAATCAAACTTGCTTGATCTTTGCTTCAACCGATCGATTCTGAGAGGATTCTTCTCAACCAGTTTTCAACTTCTTGATTTTGCCCTGATTTACTGAGTGTGAATTAATTCTGATTTAATGTAACGCCCCGATCCCAAAGATACGGGAACGTCACTGCAACGCATATACGTAGGTCAGATGATGCCCCCACGTATATACGCTAAGCATGAGTACAACAAGTATCAGAGTACAACACACAGCGTGGTATATTCATATGCCAACTTACAAAAGATTAATACAAAGCTATACAAGTTATGATAAGCAAAATCACTTTACAAGTGTCCTTTATCACAACCCAAGTCCAAAAGAACGATATACAACCAAAATACAAAACGCTCACGAAATGGATGGAGATCCCGTGAACCAAAAGGAAGAGTCGAGCACGATAGGACTAGAGCCGGTCAGCCTGCTCACAAAGATAAGCCCGGTCCTCCGTGGAAGGCTCCACTTCGTCCCAAGCCTCAGAATCTGAATATGCAAATCCAAAGGGTCAAGACATATAATAACAAATAAAGGATAGTCAAGTGACATAAGGATCATGAATAAAGGTAATGAAGTTACAATAAATAGCAACGAATAACAAGCGATGTAAACTCAATAAGGTAAGATCATATGCAACAAATCTACAATTCACGTCTTATTATTATTACTTGTCTTACTGTGATATCTAGCTATGTGACCCAGCGTCCCAGAGCACATAGATCCATATCCTAGTGAAACAAGGTTGTTATTGGAAACAGCGGTTGTATCGACGAACTATGTTTACAGTGGGTCCCGTGCATGCCCGGGACCACGGCCCAGTATTGTTCCGTTGCTTGAAGACGGAACCTGCCGCTAGGCTAACAGGAGGGTCTTATGTATGCCCTTGTCATGACAGTAAACAGGAAAGGGAGGAAGCACTCCCCTCGGTCCCCTGGAGTACCGCAGGTAAGACCGGAAAATATAGTGCACAACCTAATACCACTGTAAACACGAACACATATCGATATTCCGCATATTTCCCCCGACCCATGTGTAAGTTGGTGCTTTTTATGTAAAAGTCAAGTGTATCATGCTTAGTTTTAAGGGATGGCATGATAAGTGGTGATATTATTGTTTAACATGTCATGGAACGAGTATATGCAATAATAAGTCATGAGGTAACAAGAGATACATCCATCCAGTAATAGGTCATGTAGAGCCAGTATTGAAGCATGAACAAGCAAGATATAATACATATGTAACAAGTATAAAAACCAAATTCAGAACAGAAATTAACTATGACACACAGTCAGGATTAGTCGACTAGGGGTAAGGGTTAGTCGACTAATACTGGGATACAGAGAGTTAGAATTCTGTTTCAGGGAAAGTTAGTCGACTAGGGTAGGAAGGTTAGTCGACTAATAGGGAGTTCTAGTCGACTAATGGACACTTAAGTCGACTAAGTCTGCTGATACAGAAGGTTGGGTTTCTGGTCCAGGAAGGATTAGTCGACTAGGTAAATTTAGGAGTCGACTAATATGGGTTTCCAGAGAGTTTGTTAGTCGACTAATATTTGGGGCAAGTCGACTAATACTGGGTTTTTCCAGAAAACTAAGTTTCAGCTAAGTGTTCTAGTCGACTAGTTCCTATGATGAGTCGACTAATACTGTGAAGAACAGTGAGCAGATCAGAATTTCTGGAAGTGTGTTTGATGGTTCAATTCGTGGTTTTTGGTGACCTAGGTGTACAAGAAGTGTAGATACAAGTATTCTAGGGCTAATACAAGTCTTGGTGAGTGAAATACTCACTTGGGATAGGTTCAATTGTGACTTGATTCAAGGATGAGGATGATGGTTGAAGTTGAGGTCCTTGAGGAAGCCCTAGATGAAGCCCTTGAGGAAGTCCTTGAAGCCTTGAGGTGGAGATGAAGAGATTGGGTTCATGGAGCTAGGGTTTTGCTAGAGGGAGAAGGAGATTGTGGAGTTTCTCTTCTCTTGTTGAAGTGAAAGAGAGAAAAAGAGTGATTTGCAAATGAATAGGAATTTATAGTTTGGGATTTTTGAAAAGGGGTTGGAAATTGGATAGAAGTGAGGGGTTTTCTTGCAAAAGGAGGGGTGAGGTGAGTGTCCTCTCTTTGGCCACTTGGCCGGCTGTGGGTGAGAGAGAGAGTGAGTGGTGTTAGGTGAAGTGTGAGTGGGATTTGAGGTGGCACATGAGGTGGAAATGGAATTTTGCAAATTTTGGAAAAATGCCCGAAATTCAAGTATTTTGGAATGGTCTGAAAATTTTACCAAAAATCAATAATAATATTTGAAGACCAATGGTGAAATTCGTTGGAAGAAATACTGTATATATTTTTAATTAAAAATCCCGGAATCAGTTATTTACCGACTCCGAAAGAATTTTCATAAATTTATAAAATTCTCAGAAAAAGAGTATAGGTAAGAAATATGATTCTAAGAAATAAAGTCTAAAGGACTTTCTAGAAATTCCTAACAGTTTGGAAGATAAAAATTCGGAAATCGGCCAGCGGTACTGGCCGACACCGGTTTCGGAGAAATTCATTTTAATTCCAGAAAATTCCAGAAAATCACATAAAATCTAAAATATTGGAAAATGATATTTGGAATTAAAATCGGTCAAATACGGAAGGTACATCGGAAAATACGGCCAAAGGACTGAATACGTAACTAGGCACGTATTCCGGGAGAGGGGTATTACAATCTACCCACCTTACAAAAATTTCGTCCTCGAAATTTCATAAGGTGAAAGATAACAGGAAAAGCAACAGATAGATATGGATACAAGGAAAGATAACGGTAAAGAAGAGTAGAAGAAAAGAGTCTTACCCAATCAAGATGTGAAAAGTTGAGGATAACGCTCCCGGATAACGTCCTCACGCTCCCAAGTGGCCTCTCCTGGCGCATGCCTGTTCCATGACACCAATACCAATGGAATAGCTCTGTTCTTCAGTGTCTTGACACTCCTATCCAGAATGGCCAACGGCTGTTCTTGGTATGATAAATCCGGTTGTAGCTCCAGCTCGGAATGATCCAGAATATGGCTGTCATCCCTGACATACTTCCTCAACTGAGACACGTGGAAGACATTATGCACCCCGTCCAAAGAAGGCGGTAATGCCAATCTATAGGACACATCTCCCACACGATCCAGGATCTCGAATGGGCCAATATACCTTGGACTAAGCTTCCCACGAGCACCGAACCGGATCACTCCCTTGGTAGGTGATATCCTCAAGAATACATGATCTCCAACCTGGAACTCCAATGGCCTTCTCCGAGTGTCTGCCCAACTCTTCTGCCTACTCTGAGCAGCCCTGAGATGATTTCTGATAACCCTGACTTTCTCTGTAGTCTGCATCAGAATCTCTGGTCCCAAAAGACTCCTCTCACCGACTTCATCCCAACAAAGCGGTGATCGGCACTTCCTACCATACAATGCCTCAAAGGGTGCCATCTTAATACTTGCCTGGTAGCTGTTGTTATATGAAAACTCGGCCAAGTGAAGATGGTCTTCCCAAGATCCCCCAAAGTCAATCATGCAAGCCCTCAACATATCTTCAAGGATCTGGATAGTCCTCTCAGATTGTCCGTCCGTCTGAGGATGATGAGAAGTACTGAATTTCAGACGAGTTCCCAGACTCTCTTGGAGACTCTCCCAGAAATGAGATCTGAATCTGGTGTCTCTATCTGACACAATACTAACTGGAACTCCATGCAGACGAACCACCTCCTTCATATACTTATCTGCCAGAACCTCTGTCGACTGGCCTACCCTGAATGGTATGAAGTGAGCTGACTTGGTGAGGCGATCAACTATCACCCACACCGCATTATTACCCCTGGGACTCCGAGGCAATGCCGTCACAAAATCCATGGTGATGTGCTCCCATTTCCACTCGGGTATCGGCAAAGGTTGAAGAAGTCCAGCTGATCTCTGATGCTCGATCTTTATCTGCTGGCAAACCAAGCACTTAGCAACAAACTGGGCTATCTCCCTCTTCATGGCATTCCACCAAAAGTGCTTCTTCAGATCCTGGTACATCTTGTTCCCTCCTGGATGTATAGAATAAGCTGAACTGTGAGCTTCCTCCAAAATCTTCTGTCTGACTTCTCCCTGGGGAACACAAAGTCTATCTCCAAAATACAATGCACCATCTGGATGGATACAGATATCCGTCCTCAATCCAGCCTCCACCTGAGCTCTGAATGTCTGCAATCTGGGGTCCTCTTTCTGAGCTCCCTTGATCTCCTCTATCAATGATGACTGGATCTGTAAAGTCATAAGCTGCCCTGCCTTATCACCTCCTTGCACCAACATCAAATCCAATCTGATGAATTCCTGAATCAACTCCCTCTGCTGCGTGAGGTAGACTAGCACTCTGTTCTCTGGCATCCTGCTCAGTGCATCTGGAACTGTATTGACTTTGCCTGGATGATACTGCAAGTCAATATCATAGTCCGCCATAAGCTCCAACCACCTCCTCTGCCTCATATTTAACTCTTTCTGTGAGAAAATATACTTGAGGCTCTTGTGGTCTGTGTATATCAAACTTTGTCTCCCAGAAGGTAGTGTCTCCAGATCTTCAAAGCAAATATCACAGCTGCCAATTCCAAGTCATGAGTTGGGTAATTCCTCTCATGAGGCTTCAACTGCCTAGATGCATATGCTATAACATGATCATGTTGCATAAGCACGCACCCCAGGCCTTTACCTGATGCATCACAGAAAATGACCATCCCTCCTCTTCCTGAAGGAGTCCTCAAGATTGGAGCTGTGATAAGCCTCTGCTTCAACTGCTCAAATGCTGCATCACATTCTTCCGTCCATATGTATCTCTCCCCTTTTCTGGTGAGCCTGGTCAACGGAGCTGCAAGTCTAGAGAAATCCTGGACAAAGCGCCTGTAATATCCGGCTAGTCCAAGAAAGCTCTTTATCTCAGTCACCGTCTTCGGAACTGGCCAATTCTTCACTGCCTGGACTTTACTAGGATCAACTGAAATTCCTTCTGCTGAAACTATGTGTCCAAGGAAAGCTATGCTGTCCAACCAGAATTCACACTTGCTCCTCTTGGCATGAAGCTGCTCTTGCTGAAGGGTCTGCAACACAATCCTCAAGTGCTCTGCATGCTCCTTCTCATTCCTTGAATAGATCAGGATGTCATCTATGAATACAACTACAAACTGATCTAGGTAAGGGGAGAACACTCGATTCATCAAATCCATAAAAATCGCAGGGGCATTGGTGACTCCGAAAGGCATAACTAGAAATTCATAGTGGCCATAACGGGTCCTGAATGCCGTCTTCGGAACATCCTCCTTCTTCACCCTCAGCTGATGGTAACCCGATTGCAAATCTAACTTAGAAAATACGCGGGCTCCATGAAGCTGATCAAACAAGTCATCAATCCGGGGCAAGGGATACTTGTTCTTGATGGTGACCTTGTTCAACTCTCTATAATCAATACAAAGCCTCTTACCACCATCCTTCTTACTCGCCAAGAGTACTGGAGCTCCCCATGGTGAAGTGCTCGGCCGAATCAATCCCTTGTCCGAATACTCCTGCAGCTGCTTCTTCAGGATCTCCAACTCCGTCGGTGCCATCCTGTACGGAGCCTTGGATATAGGAGCTGTCCCTGGAACTGTATCAATGGAGAACTCCACTATCCTCTCCGGTGGAAGCCCTGAGACCTCAGCAAAGACTTCTGGAAATTCATCCCACACTGGCACTCCCTTCAGAACCTCCGAAGTGGTCATCTGAATCTCCTTCTTAGCAGGCTTCACCTCTCCACTGAACTGGAACTCCGGCTGATGCGGGATTCTGAAATTGATCTTCCTCCCTCTACAGTCTATCACCGCATAGTACTGACTGAGCCAGGTCATGCCTAAGATTACGTCGTACCCTTTGGTGTCTAGTACGAGCATATCTATGGCCAAGGTCTTCCCACAAAGCTCCACTGGACAGTCAGCACAAACTCTAGAAGATACAACTACCCCATTCCCAGTACTTATCTCCCACTTGTGGTCTAAAGCCTTAACAGGTATGGAATGAACAGTCACAAAATGGTCGGAGATATAACAGTGGGATGCACCCGAATCGAAGAGAGCGAGAACAGGTATAGAATGAACTCTGATGTTACCTGTAATCACCTCCTCTGAAGCCTCAGCCTCCTCTGCTGTCAGGTTGTAGGCCTGACCTCTGCCACGCCCTGCTGCTGTCCGGGCTCCTCTCTGCACTGGGCGAGCAACATGCGGTGGAGGAAGGGGAAGAGCTCTCCTCATCACTGGTCCCTGGTGTCTCTGCCCAACTGGCCCTGGTAGTGCCCTCTGTCCATTCTGCCCTTGAGGTGCCGGCAAGGTTTGATTAGCAAACCCTATCCTCCTGTGCGGACAGGTCTCCACGGCATGGTCTCGTGCTCCACACACCAAACACCATCCGTTTGCCCTCCTGCAATCCTGCTGAGAGTGTCCTGGTTTCTGGCAGAAATTGCAGATAAGACCTGGTCGAGCCACCTGGTAAGGAACTGCCCTGAATGGTTGCCTGGCCTGGACCTTCGCTGCTCTGGATGGTCCTCCTCTGCCCACCGGCACAAACGGCCTCTTCATGGCCTGGTTCTCTTGCTTCTTCTGAAACCCACGCTCCACCTCTCGAGCGATGGTGAGAACCTCAGCATAGGTCTTCAGCTGCTGGGGCATCAGAAACATCTGGATCTCCATCTGTAAACCCTGCTGAAATCTGCTTGCCCTCTTCTCTTCATCTGACACCATGTAAGGGGCAAAGCGACTCAGCCTGAGAAATTCTGCAGCATACTCATCTACGGATCTGTTCCCCTGTTGAAGCCTGATGAACTGCTCCTCCATGTCCTTCTGAGCAGTGGCGGGAAAGAACCTGCTATAAAAGCTCTTGGAGAACGTATCCCAAGAGATAGGTTCCTTCAAGCGAGCCTCCTCTGCAAGCCACCAAGTCCTGGCTATGTCCTTCAGCTGGATCTTTGCAACCTCCACTTGGTTCTCCTTAGGCACCCTGGCGGCGTTCAGCAGATCGGTGGTGTCTGTCAACCACTGTTCAGCCTCCAATGGCCTCTCGACTCCCGTGAATACGGCCGGCTGTAGCCGTCGGAAGTCTGAGATGCTCCCCGGCTTCTGCTCCTTCGGGGCTGCCAACTCCTGCCTGAGGAGCTCAGTCTGCTGCTGCTGATTCTCCATCTGCTGTTGCTGGTTTCCCAGCATAGTCTGAATGATCCTCAGGACATCAGCACCCTCTCCTCCTACGGGTCCATTCGGTACTTGCCCGACATTGTTGCGACCCGAACGTCTCTCCATACCGAAAGGGATAAGATCTGGAATTGGAAACAAAGGGGAGGAGTTTAGGATACGAGGAATGAATCAAGGACGAAGTCGAGAAGGACTATATAACTTTGTACATTGTAGTTGGCATTAGCAAATCACTAGAATTTGCCACTTGGTTGTACTTTTAGGTTTGAGAGCCTAGGCTCTGATACCAACCTGTAACGCCCCGATCCCAAAGATACGGGAACGTCACTGCAACGCATATACGTAGGTCAGATGATGCCCCCACGTATATACGCTAAGCATGAGTACAACAAGTATCAGAGTACAACACACAGCGTGGTATATTCATATGCCAACTTACAAAAGATTAATACAAAGCTATACAAGTTATGATAAGCAAAATCACTTTACAAGTGTCCTTTATCACAACCCAAGTCCAAAAGAACGATATACAACCAAAAATACAAAACGCTCACGAAATGGATGGAGATCCCGTGAACCAAAAGGAAGAGTCGAGCACGATAGGACTAGAGCCGGTCAGCCTGCTCACAAAGATAAGCCGGTCCTCCGTGGAAGGCTCCACTTCGTCCCAAGCCTCAGAATCTGAATATGCAAATCCAAAGGGTCAAGACATATAATAACAAATAAAGGATAGTCAAGTGACATAAGGATCATGAATAAAGGTAATGAAGTTACAATAAATAGCAATGAATAACAAGCGATGTAAACTCAATAAGGTAAGATCATATGCAACAAATCTACAATTAACGTCTTATTATTATTACTTGTCTTACTGTGATATCTAGCTATGTGACCCAGCGTCCCAGAGCACATAGATCCATATCCTAGTGAAACAAGGTTGTTATTGGAAACAGCGGTTGTATCGACGAACTATGTTTACAGTGGGTCCCGTGCATGCCCGGGACCACGGCCCAGTATTGTTCCGTTGCTTGAAGACGGAACCTGCCGCTAGGCTAACAGGAGGGTCTTATGTATGCCCTTGTCATGACAGTAAACAGGAAAGGGAGGAAGCACTCCCCTCGGTCCCCTGGAGTACCGCAGGTAAGACCGGAAAATATAGTGCACAACCTAATACCACTGTAAACACGAACACATATCGATATTCCGCATATTTCCCCCGACCCATGTGTAAGTTGGTGCTTTTATGTAAAAGTCAAGTGTATCATGCTTAGTTTTAAGGGATGGCATGATAAGTGGTGATATTATTATTTAACATGTCATGGAACGAGTATATGCAATAATAAGTCATGAGGTAACAAGAGATACATCCATCCAGTAATAGGTCATGTAGAGCCAGTATTGAAGCATGAACAAGCAAGATATAATACATATGTAACAAGTATAAAAACCAAATTCAGAACAGAAATTAACTATGACACACAGTCAGGATTAGTCGACTAGGGGTAAGGGTTAGTCGACTAATACTGGGATATAGAGAGTTAGAATTCTGTTTCAGGGAAAGTTAGTCGACTAGGGTAGGAAGGTTAGTCGACTAATAGGGAGTTCTAGTCGACTAATGGACACTTAAGTCGACTAAGTCTGCTGATACAGAAGGTTGGGTTTCTGGTCCAGGAAGGATTAGTCGACTAGGTAAATTTAGGAGTCGACTAATATGGGTTTCCAGAGAGTTTGTTAGTCGACTAATATTTGGGGCAAGTCGACTAATACTGGGTTTTTCCAGAAAACTAAGTTTCAGCTAAGTGTTCTAGTCGACTAGTTCCTATGATGAGTCGACTAATACTGTGAAGAACAGTGAGCAGATCAGAATTTCTGGAAGTGTGTTTGATGGTTCAATTCGTGTTTTTGGTGACCTAGGTGTACAAGAAGTGTAGATACAAGTATTCTAGGGCTAATACAAGTCTTGGTGAGTGAAATACTCACTTGGGATAGGTTCAATTGTGACTTGATTCAAGGATGAGGATGATGGTTGAAGTTGAGGTCCTTGAGGAAGCCCTAGATGAAGCCCTTGAGGAAGTCCTTGAAGCCTTGAGGTGGAGATGAAGAGATTGGGTTCATGGAGCTAGGGTTTTTGCTAGAGGGAGAAGGAGATTGTGGAGTTTCTCTTCTCTTGTTGAAGTGAAAGAGAGAAAAAGAGTGATTTGCAAATGAATAGGAATTTATAGTTTGGGATTTTTGAAAAGGGGTGGAAATTGGATAGAAGTGAGGGGTTTTCTTGCAAAAGGAGGGGTGAGGTGAGTGTCCTCTCTTTGGCCACTTGGCCGGCTGTGGGTGAGAGAGAGAGTGAGTGGTGTTAGGTGAAGTGTGAGTGGGATTTGAGGTGGCACATGAGGTGGAAATGGAATTTTGCAAATTTTGGAAAAATGCCCGAAATTCAAGTATTTGGAATGGTCTGAAAATTTTACCAAAAATCAAGAATAATATTTGAAGACCAATGGTGAAATTCGTTGGAAGAAATACTGTATAGATTTTTAATTAAAAATCCCGGAATCAGTTATTTACCGACTCCGAAAGAATTTTCATAAATTTATAAAATTCTCAGAAAAAGAGTATAGGTAAGAAATATGATTCTAAGAAATAAAGTCTAAAGGACTTTCTAGAAATTCCTAACAGTTTGGAAGATAAAAATTCGGAAATCGGCCAGCGGTACTGGCCGACACCGGTTTCGGAGAAATTCATTTTAATTCCAGAAAATTCCAGAAAATCACATAAAATCTAAAATATTGGAAAATGATATTTGGAATTAAAATCGGTCAAATACGGAAGGTACATCGGAAAATACGGCCAAAGGACTGAATACGTAACTAGGCACGTATTCCGGGAGAGGGGTATTACATTAAT
>JAVJIF010004631.1:0-325503 GCA_038442645.1 Agave tequilana
TCATGTGTTACTAGCAAATGGGTCCAAATCTCACAGGCGGATTTGCAATGGATGACTCTAGCTATGTCATCATCATGAGGGCTTGTAGGAGTGCATAATGAGCCCTAGCATTGGCATCAAACTCCTTGGTCTCAATTTCGGACCAAGTGGATTCATCACCGGGGGGTACACTAATTGTTTAGTCACGGCCTTTGCAACTCGACTACCTAGAGATTGCAAGAAAAACGGTCATCTTAACCTTCCATATGGGAAAGTAAGTCCATCAAACTTAGGTGGGGTCTTAATTCCATCGGGCCATGTTTACTATGTGGAAATGAATGAAGTGATTAGCAATATAAGGATCTCTCTAAGGTTGTTAAGCCAAATCCTAGAGTCCAGGCTCTGATACAATTGAAAATACACCTAGAGGGGGGTGAATAGGTGTAATTGCTAATCTAATGCTCTTTTAAATTTTACTTAAGTGAGTGATGCAACGATCTCTCAAAACACGACTAAGAGCCGAATACCCCTTGCGAGGTTCTGAACTCTTCCCCCATTCCCCTAAATGGTTAGAGGTGCGCAATGCAACCGTGTTGTATTGAGGTGTGATCGAACAATTCCAAGTATGAAATGCAATGATGAAATGCACACAAGTATGTAGCAAAAGAAATATTGAAGGCAAGTAAAATAAACAAGTAAGGATAGCACAAATAAAAGTTAGTTCACAAGCAATAAATTGGAAGTAATTGAAGCAAGAAATTAGCAAGAGGAACGCCAAGCCAATCGCAAACAAAGTGATTTGTTTCGAGGTTCGAGCCCGTAGCTCTAGTCCCCGCCTTCACCTCCGTGAAGGGTTTCCACTATCCCCTTAGGATCCCGTACAAGTTAGGCCTCCAAAAGACCTCAAACCCGTAGCTTCACCTTACAAAGAAATTCCCTTAGGAACTTGTCTCCACAAGAACAAAGAATTACAAATTGGTGATCTCAACTAGACCACAACACTCTTTCTCTTTTACAAACACTCTCACACTTTTACAACTTCACCTATAGAAAGAATATGAAATTTTTGGCTCAATGAAGTGTTTGTGAGAAAAGCTTCAGTTGTAGAGTGATATTAAGAATCAAACAACAACTGAAAATCAAACTTAAAAGAATGGAAATGAAAGCTTTAAACTATTTTTCTCTTTCTCTGAAAAACAATGAAAACTTGTATTTTTCTTGGTAAATAACTAAGGCCTATTCCCCACTATTTATAGGGAGAGAATAGGTTAAAACCCTGATTTTTCCTGCTAAAATCTTCTGCAAAAGCACACCAACAACTCCTAAAAACTCTGTTAAAGAGAAACCCAAAAACAGTTTTTCAGAAATGCCCAAAGAGGAAAGAGCCGTTGGGCTTGTTGCAGGCTTACCGGTCGACTTCCGGTCGACCGGGTCTCTGCTGAAAAAGAGCCGTTGAGGCTCCGGTCGACTGCCAGTCGACCGATCACACAGAAGGAAAACACAGTTTCCTTCTATCGGTCGACCGACCCAGTCGACCGAAAGATACAGAGAGCAGACCAAAAAAATCAGTCGACCGATTTTTTAGGGTCGGTCGACCGGCAGACATGCACAGCCTTGTGCATGTCTGGCCACAGCAGCCGGTCGACTGATATTTAGGGTCGGTCGACGGGTCTGCCTGGAAAACAGTTTTCGGGCAGATTTTTGAGTTAGAAAAATTTGTAAAAATTCTTTAAAAAATCTTAAGCTAAGTGTTATGCTGAAAATAGTTTATATACATGTATTTAAACAAGTTTTTGAAGATATAAGGCTTTGGGTACATGTATGTATAAACTAAGGCATAAACCTAGAAATAAATATTTTGAAAACATAGAACATACAAAACAAATGTGTGTGCAAATCCTAGAGCCAAAATTTACATATCCTATCTTTAACAAAAACTACACTTACAAGCTTCTAGATCTTCAAGACTTCAACATGGGCAATCTTCACTTGATCTTCAATATTGCACTTTGAGCCCAATTTGACTTGTCTTGAATCCAATAGCTGTATTTGAGTCCAAAATCTTTGTATATGAGTGAGAGTACTTCTAGTATGATAATAAACCTGAAACACACTTTAAACAACAAATGATATTAGTACAAATAACTAATATGTTTTGTAATCATCAAAATACACTAAACATGGGTGATTGTAACCTTGGGCCAACAGACTTCTCTCTGTTGAAGAGACGCGGTTCTGTTGTTTTGTCGAGGCCCGAGTTTCCTTTAAAGTGAAGACGCACCCTTCACTTAATGTAAAAACGTGGCTCTAAACCATTGAGGAGACGCTGCCGTAAATTGTTAGGGACGATCGGCTCTGAGATATTGAGGAGACACGAGCCTGAAGATGCTGCTCTGAATCATTGAGGAGACACGACCTGAATTGTTAGGGAAGACGCAACTCTGAACCATTGAGGAGACACGGCCCTAAATTGTTAGGAAAGACTCGACTCTGAATCATTGAGGAGATGCGGCATTGAATTGTTAGGGACGCAACCCTGGCTGTCAAAGAGACGTGGTCTTCATTTTGTTAAGAGAATGCATCCTTCAACTTGTTGAAGGTGACGCGGCCTTCGGTTTGTGAAGGGACGCGGACTTCAAAATGTGGCCCTTGAAGCGTCACTTATAGTTATAGAGACGCGGTTCTGATGACGCGACTCTTCGTGCGTGAAGATCTCGCTAGATATTTTGAGGCAAAGCCGGCGTTAACGGTTGGGGACGCGTGTCCAATATTGAAAATTCAAGCGTCATTGGATTTTCCGGGACAAAAATCCACGTGTCTTACTCAGACTGGATTTGAGATTTGCGTCATGAATTAAGGCTATTAATTGGCCTTTAAGAACGGCTTTGATTTTTATGCTGTTAATTAATGGCCATTAGCGAGCCTGTAAATAGGCCATGAGCCTCTTAACAGTCATTCATCTTGACTGTTTTCCTTCACGGGCATGTGCTCTGAAGAACTTTTAGAGTTCTTAGACTGTCTTCTTCTCTCAGCCTGCATCCTAAAGAACTTTCGGAGTTCTTTGAACGAACCCAAAGCTATGATCGCAATCTTCTTCAAAAATTATCACTGTTAAGTGATTTCAAAATCAAAAAGCATCGCCTCAGTGCTTTCATGGCCGTATCTTGACGGATGATGTCTGTTGGACCAGAGGCCCATCACTCTAGTTTTGATAATGACTAATTCATGCAGTTATAGTTTACTAATAATCTTGTGTTTAAATAGTTTTTATTGTTGACTAAGTATTTAGTAGGTGTTTAGCTTCAACAAAGAAGTTTTGGAGCTTACATGTGTTGATTCAAGAGCTTGCGTGTCAAGATCGCATCTAACACTCGGTGAGTCAAGCTCATTGGATCGTGTTTGGATCGAGTCGACTTGGAGGAGTTCTATTAGAAGACTTCAGTTTGTGGAGTTTAAGATTGTTTAGATCTTGTGTAAAGATTAGTATTGATATGCTCAAGTTCACACACACACAAAAGTTTATAGTTTATTAGTTTTGATTTTCGGTTTAACGGTTTTGGATTTCATGTCAAAAACATAGATAGATATTTTTATATGTATATTGGATTCTATCCATGTACAATATGCTTCAAATTTGTTTCAATATCATGTTTTGTATTTACATAAGTTTGGAGAAGCGGTTTTCCATTTCAAAAATTTAAGTTTTGGAAAATACGGATTTGTGTTTAAGCCTAATTTTATATCACAAAAATGGTTCAAATAGTTTGTAATATGTGTTGAATTTTGTCACACATATTTGTATTTCAAAGATCTTATAAGAACTTATTTTTGTGAAATTTATGTAATTTTATTGGATTTAATTGAAGATAAAGGACCAAGTTTAATCCCTGAAATTGTTTGACCTGGCCTTCTACTGGTCGACCGAGGCAGAAGTCGGTCGACCGGTTTACCGGTCGACCGATGTGCATAAACATGCACAGGCCATTTGGCTGGAGGCCGATCGACCGACCTGGTCGACCCCGAGAGAGAGCTCTGCTCTCTAGATCTGGCTCCGGTCGACCGAGCGAATCGACCGGCAGAGAGCTTCTGCTCTCTGTATCCAGGCCTCAGTCGACCGGGCGGTCGACTGGTGATACAACTTCAGGAAAATGACCGTTAGCTGTCGACTGGGCGGTTGACCAGCCAGCAGAGTTTCTACTGAGTAGGCCCAACGGCTAGTTTTTGGATTGGGTTATAAATACCCATCCCCTTGGGCTGTTTCGATTAAGAATTTCAAAAGCAAAATTCCCAACTTCTTAAGTGTTTTAGCCACAAGTTTTAAAAGAGTTTTTGGTTTAAAAGATTTTATCTTTATTTGTTTTTAAGGGTTGAAAAAATCAAAGAAAAATAGAATATTTGAGATATTGGTTTTAATCTTTATTTCTATCTTATTCTAGTTGGGTTTTCAAGTATTTTTCTTTGTTATTTATTTTTCAAACACCTTGATTTCTCACACTTGAGCTATCATATCTATACTATCTATAAGATCTTTGTTTTGTGGGAAATTAGTTTGTGGTCTTTGAGATCACAAGAGTTGTAAGCCTTCTTTGTGTTGTTATTATCCCTCTTATGTAGAGGTGATTGTGGAGATTGTGTTTGGGTTTGTTGGTATCCCTCTAAGTGTAGAGGTGATTGTGGTAGAGTTTGGTTTTGTGCCTTATCCCTCTAGTGAGAGGTGATCTTTGTTTGGCTTTGTGCCTATCCCTCTATTGAGAGGTTGATCTTATGTGGCTTAGTGCCTAGCCTCTTGTATAGAGGTTGTTGTGGTTTGAGAGAGGAGTTGTGGACTCCAAAATTGTATTATCCAAATCCTCAATGGAGGTTCCCTGTGTGGGAAGTCCTGTGTGGATGATTAGTGGAAGCCTTCTGTTGAAGGCGGGGACGAAAGCTGGGTGCTCGAACTCGAAACATATATTTGTGTTTGCGTTTGATCCACTATCTCTAAAACTCTCTCTCTCTCTCTCACCATTGCATCATATTGTTCATATTATTTATATGCTTGGGTTTGATTGTGTGCCATACTTGTGTTGAACCAAGAGAGCTTTACATAGCACCTCAACTCTTATTTAGAGGAATTTAGAGGAGATAGTCTAGAGCCCTTCACTGAAAATTCGGTTACAGTCTTTGGTTACACTAAGTGTATTGAAATTTAGTTTTAATTCTACATCATTTGTCATTAGATTAGCCATATACCTATTCACCCCCTTTAGGTGTACTTACAATTGGTATCAGAGCCTACGCTCCTGATATTAGGTTCAACCACATAGGAGTGAGATCTTGGTTAGCTAATCTAGTATTTGCGTTTGCACACATATATGTTTACACACACACTCATAGATTATCTTGCCCCTCCCATGTTTGACGTTTCTAACATCGATATGTGGAAGTTTAGAATGAGTGCCTACTTAAAAACTCCAGGCTTGCATGTTACCTTACCACTACCAAGAAATCTTATCTCGGTAATAGTAAGTATATAGAGGCCAATGCACAAGCCCTAACGGCACTTAGAAACACATTAAGTGAAGATTATCTTATGATGGTTTCTCATTGTGATTCCGCTTTTACAGTGTGAATTTGACCTCTCCCAAGCTTCAAACGTCAAAATATGTGGAGGAGAAATCTAGTGAGGATGAGTCTGAACAAGCATGCTACATGGTCTAAGGGAATCACTCCCTTGAGGTAAACTCGGATACTCAACTAGATGATAGTGTTAGTTCTTTTTGTAATGATTATATTGATGCTGATGTATTAAATGAAGAACTATCTATTATATGTGAAAAATTGCTTGAAAAAATATAAAGTTTTGAAAAGAAAAGCTTTGGATTAAAAGAAGAAAAAAATTTGTCTTCTAAACTTGATATTGTTTTGCAAGAAAGGGTTGAGATTTCAAGTGAAAGGGATTTCTTGAAAACCCAACTTGTCCTTGTTTTAAAGGAAAATAAAATTTTAAAAGATAAAAATAATTGTAATGATGTTTTAAAGAAAAATGAGAATTTGTCTTCAAGACTTGAAATTATTTTAAAAGAAAATGATTCTTTGAAAAACAAAATTATTTCTATTTCAAAAGATTTGGATTTAGTTTCAAATGAAAAATAATCCTTAATAAATGATTTGTTTTTACATGTTTTCCATGCTAATATTGCTTCCCTATCTAGTGTTTCAATTGCATGCTCCATTTTGTCTTCAAGTATTAAAAATGATGTATGTTAAAGAAAAATGTTGATTGTTTGGGCTTCAATTTGAGCCAATGTGCTATGGATCACAAGAAATTGGAATCCATATTTGCAAGAAACGTGCACCACATGTTCATGCATACCATACACGGTATACACATGCTTCTCATGCTCACACACATGACACAATGTATGCTCATGTGTACACTTGTACACATTATAGACGTAAGGGCCACCTTGCAAAGTTTTGTTATGATAGAGTACATAATGTAAATTTTGCAAATAAGTTTATTTGAGTTAGGAAAGGTGCTAACCCCCATGTACCCAATAAAGTATGGGTACCAAAAGTCACTCCTATTGTATTTGATGTAGGTGTGAACTCTCACTTGACGTGAGGGCATTGGTGCCTTGATGGTGAATGCTTTTGAGTTAGATGGACACTACTTTGGATGCATCACCTTCAAGGAAGTTTAGTGGGAGGACCATTATGGTTTGAAGATCTACCCTAATGATTTTAGTAACTATCTCTAACTCCTATTTAGTTTACATATTTTCATTATTGATTTTTAACATATTTTAGTTTTTCATGATTATTATGATAAATGCAATGTTAATTAGACTAATGATATGCATATATAGTCTTTGAGATACACACCATGTTTATATGGATCTATATTTTTGTGTTCTTATTTTAGTTTAGCTAGTGTGTATATCATACCTTTAAAATATGTGCATTTACATAATGATCATATTATTTTATTTATGATTTGCACTTCATATTTTGATTACATGTTAGATGTAGTTTATTTAAAACTTGTATATATAGTTGTACAACTAGTGAGCCACAAATTGATTATTATTTGTTTGTACTTAATTGCTCATTTGTAACCATTAGATGTACTAGTATAGCCTAGTTTTGACGATTCGTGCATTTTGACTTGTATTCCCTATTTTTTATACATGTTTTTCATGATAATATGGTTTACTTCATGTATATGTTATTTTGTCTAAACTAATAGATATACATGTACATTCTTGAGCCACTTGCCTTCAAGTATATATTTTTGTGGACTCGTTTTATTTGGATATGTATGTATACTCTAGTTTGTACAAAACATGTATATACCTTGAAGTATATTTAATTTTGAAGATTTTCATGTTTTTAAGAAAGAGTCTTATGAGCTTCATTGCCTATTTTCATGATTATGTTTTTCACATGAATCTTGTACACTCACATTATTTTGAGTTTACTCATTACTTTATTTTATGAGTACTTTGTTGAGCTTCATGTATCTTGAGTGTCAACTTTGTGTAAAATGCAAGCTTCATGGAATATATTATTTGGCTTCATGTTTTGAAGAATCTATAATTAGTTATTTCAAATTATCTTAAACTAGTTGCGTATTTCTTCATTTTGGAAGAGTTTTTAATTATGTTAAAATTATTTTCAACTCCTATTTTTGAAAACCCCTTCCTTCTTTGGGCGGTTGGATGGGCGACCATGCCTTGTATGCTCTAAATTGAAAATCTTTATAAACATGTATATAAAAGAGAGGTAGTATGAGTTATACACTTGATCCTCATCATATTTTCAATTGGTATCACAATTGATATTTTCGTGTTTGTATACTCATATGTGTTTTCTATATATGTATGCTTCTAACTTCAAAAAGTATCAATTTTAACTGGTATTTACATTTTCATATATATATATATATATATATAATATATATATATATATATATATATATATATATATATATATATATATATATATATATATGATTTGATTGTGCTTATTATATCTTTACATCTTAAAGCCCAAATTATGTTTATGCTATCACAATGTCAATTATTTTTTTTCAATTGGTATCTTATAAAAGCTTATGCATCATTTTTATTAGTATTTCATAAAGAAGGAGAATATTCATGTTTTATCTTTTAATCGGTTTTATTTTCGATTGGTATCTTACTCCCATTCTTTATGATGAAAAATACTTTATTTAGTATATACTAACATTTTCAATATGGTATCAATAATCTTAAATTGGTATTATTCTCAATTTGGTATCTTTATTGCAAAATGAGTTGTATTTACCTAAAAATTTGGTTTTTACTTTCAATTGGTAATCAAAATTACAAAATATTTATAATTCGTATCAATATCAAGTTTACTATATATATATTTCAATTGGTATATGAAAAACATACAATATTTTATTTTCTATTGGTATCAAAAATTTACAAGATATTTTCAATTGGTATCTTTTGGTATCTTCAAAATTTTGTTTATTTTCAATTGGTATATTTTTAAGTGGTAAATTTGTTTTAAAAAGGTTCCATAATGTTTTAATATGTATTACTTATATGCAAGGGAAGTTTAACATCTTCTCTATATATAGATTCATATTGAGTGTATTTCATATTGAGGAGCTTGACCTCTCTTGGTATGTAGTACACGTGTGTAGTAAGAGCTTCACATCTCCTTTTATGCATTGTATATATGCATTATGTGATTAAACTTTAATCATCTTTTTTTCATGTAATGCATATTTACAGGGGGAGTTAATTTTACGTCTCTCCTCTTCATGAATGTATATCACATATATATAACTTTATTGTTTGATTTGACAAATAGGAAGAGAATTTTTTTTTTTGAGTTTATCTATGCCCCTTTATTGATGATTTGACAAAAAGGGGGAGAGGGATTTTGGAGTCTTATATATGCACGATTATTTTGCATGATTATTTCATTTTCCTTGTTTTATACAAAAAGGGGAAGAAAATTTTTAGAATTTATTTATACATGTTTATTTTTCAATTGGCATCAGAGCACATATATTTTGTTTATGCAAAAAGGGGAGAAGTATTTATGTTTATTTCCTCATTTATGCATATATGTGTTGTTTGGTTTATGCATATCATTGAAATCTTTATTGTTTATCGCTGTGCATGAGTTAAAGGGGAGCTTCTATGAAGCTTAACTTTAATCCATGCATATATAACTCCATGAATTTTATCATCATCAAAAAGAGGGAGATTGTTGGCCCAGAGGCCCATCACTCTAGTTTTGATGATTATTAACTCATGTAGTTATAGTTTACTAATAATCTTATGTTTAAATAGTTTCTATTGTTGATCAAGATATTAGTAGGTGTTTAGCTTCAACAAAAAGTTTTGGAGCTTACACGTGTTGATTCAAGAGCTCGCGCATCAAGATCGCATCTAGCACTCGGTTAGAGTCAAAACATTAGATCGTGTTTGGATCGAGTCGACTTGGAGAAGGAATTTTACAAGAAGACTTCAGTTTGTGTAGTTTAAAATTGTTTAGATCTTATGTAAAGATTAAATAGTATTGATATGCTTAAGTTCACACACACACAAGTTTATAGTTTATTGGTTTTGGTTTTCGGCTTAATCGGTTTTGGATTTCATGTCAAAAACATTGATAGATATCTTTCTATGTATATTGGATTCTATCAATATACAATATGCTTCAAATTTGTTTCAATATCAAGTTTTTGTATTTACATAAGTTTTGGAGAAAACGGTTTTCTATTTCAAAAATTTAAGTTTTGAAAAATACGGATTTTGTGTTTAAGCCTAATTTTCATATCACAAAAATGGTTCAAATAGTTTATAATATGTGTTGAATTTTAATCACACATATTTGTATTTCAAAGATCTTATAAGAACTTATTTTTGTAGAATTTGTGTAATTTTATGGGATTTAATTGAAGATAAAAAGATCAAGTTTTAATTCCTGAAATTATTTGACTTGGCCTTCTGCCGGTCGACCGGACGGTCGACCAAGGCAGAAGTCGGTCGACCGGTCCAGTCGACCGATGTGCACAAACGTGCACAGGCCATTTGGCTGGAGGGCCGATCGACTGACTTGATCGACTGCCAGAGAGCTCCGCTCTCTGGATCTGGCCCCGGTCGACCGGGCGGTCGACCGACAGAGAGCTTCTGCTCTTTGTATCCAGGTCTCAGTCAATCGGGCGGTCGACCGGTGGCACAATGGTCAGAAAAAAATGACCGTTGGCCGGTCGACTGGGCGGTCGACCGACAGCAGAGTTTTCTGCTGAGTAGGCCCAACGACTAGTTTTTGGATTGGGTTATAAATACCCATCCCCTTGGGCTGTTTTGATTAAGAATTTCAAGAGAAAAAATTCCCATCTTCTTAAGTGTTTTAGCCACAAGTTTTAAAAGAGTTTTTGGGTTAAAGGTTTTATCTTTATTTGTTTTTAAGGGTTGGAAAAATCAAAGAAAAATAGAATATTTGGGATATTGGTTTTGATCTTCATTTCTATCTTATTCTAGTTATTTTTTCAAGTATTTTTCTTTGTGATTTGTTTTCCAAACACCTTGATTTCTCACACTTGAGCTATCATATCTATCCTATCTATAAGATCTTTGTCTTGTGAGAAAATTGTTTGTGGTCTTTGAGATCACTAAGAGTTGTAAACCTTCTTTGTGTTGTTATTATCCCTCTTGTGTAGAGGTGATTGTGGAGGTTGTGTTCGGGTTTGTTGGTATCCCTCTAAGTGTAGAGATGATTGTGGTGGAGTTTGGCTTTGTGCCTTGTCCCTCTAGTGAGAGGTGATCTTTGTTTGGCTTTGTGCCTATCCCTCTATTGAGAGGTTGATCTTGTGTGGCTTAATGCCTAGCCTCTTGTGTAGAGGTTGTTGTGGTTTGAGAGAGGAGTTGTATACTCTAAAGTTATATTACCCAAATTCTCAGTGGAGGTTCCCTGTGTGGGAAGTCCTGTGTGGACGATTTAGTGAAAATCATTCTGTGTGAAGGCGGGGACGTAGAGCTGGGTGCTGGAACCTCGAAACATATATTTGTGTTTGTATTTGATCCACTATCTCTTAGTCTCTCTCCCTCTCTCTCTTATACCACTGCATCATATTGTTCATATCATTTATATGCTTGGGTTTGATTGTGTGCCATACTTGTGTTGAACCAAGAGAGTTTTACATAACACCTCAACTCTTATTTAGAGGAATTTAGAGGAGATAGTCCAGAGCCCTTTACCAGGAATTCGGCTACACTCTTTTGTTACACTAAGTGTGTTGCAATTTAGTTTTAATTCCGCATCATTTGTTATTAGATTAGCCGTACACCTATTCACCCCCCTCTAGGTGTACTTACAATGTCCTCCCTCTAAAGAACTCTTCTTCAGATAGGAAATGGCCTTTTCCATAATAAGACTTTATTTTCTTGTGGCTCGGTCATCACTGATCATAAAGGGACTGTCTCTTGATCTCTTTCTGAAACTTTTTGATACTTCTTTTTTGAAGTTTAGATAGTTGACTTGAGATCCATGCGTCCATGCTCTGTTTATAATCTCTTCCTGAAACTTTTGAAGATTCTTTCTTGAAGTCTGGATAGTTAACTTGAGATTCCTGCATCCATGCTCTGCAAACGCGATCTTCACGTTAACTTGATGAAACATGAGTAAATTTTTAAGTCTCAGGTTCTTCAGACGCGAGTGTGGTGAACTCTGCGTTTTGAGGCCTTAAATGCGTGTTTTGCAGATGAAACTCACATTTGGAGCTCATGACTTAGAAAATTTTAAGACGCATGTCTGCTATTTTGAGATCTTTAGACACGAGTGTGGCGAACTCTGTGTCTTAAAAATATTAGATGCTCATTTTGAGATCTTTAGATGCGAGTGTGGCGAACTCTGTGTCTTAGGGCTTTAAACGCCCTTTTGAAATCTTTAGACGCTAGTGTAGCGAACTCTGCGTCTTGAGGCCTTAAAAGTCCTTTTGAGATTTTTAGACGCGAGTGTGGTGAACTCTGCGTCTTGAGGCCTTAAATGCGGGTCTCTCATATAATACCTGCATCTGGGGCTAATGACTTATAAAACTTTAAGGCCCGTATCTGTGCTTTTAATATATGCCCCGCGTTTCAATCATCAGACGCGAGTCTAATAGTGGGCTTGCATTCAGATCTATCTTCACAGAGTGTGATAACCTCTCCGTTCGCGAGATTCGTGTATAAGACTCGCGTCTGGTGTTCATGATTTTAGATCCGTGTCTGTGCTTCTGGATTCATGTTTTTCTGTCTTTGCAGAAATTTAGCCCTCGGGTTTTTTTCCTTCTTGCAGGCTGTAGCCATATCGTTGGTGCTGGTTCCAGTGTCTTTGTCGCGTTCATTGAGGTAGACATGAAATGACCAGTTCGTTCCATTGGTGACCACTTGAGGAGTCAGAACTTCTGTCCAAGGGCGAGGAAGATCCGCGCGGTTCTCGATACACATCAAGACATTATGGACATGATGCACCGGTAAGGTCTCGGATCCTTCCTGATCATAATGAGCATGGTGCATTTGAAGGTCACGAGAAAGAGAATGTCACCAGTAAGATCTCGGATCCTCCCTTCACCAATCTTATTCAAAAAAGTGACAGTAACGAAAAACTCATGCTCATTGGATAACTTTCTAGTGGCGGGGCTTCCCATTAAGTGAAGGATTACGACCTTGTGAAGACCTTCGCACCAGTTGGCCAACTGGAATCAGAATGCTCCCTTACATTTCAACAAACATTATTGTTCTCAAGAGGAGAGAAAGTTGATCTGTTGTTCCCGGTCACACTCAAGAAGACGAACTTTTTGCATCTTCAATATTTCAAGGAGTGAGTGCAACCTTTCGCTGAGTAAGAGGGATTACTTATACTCCTTTATTGTAACATTCAATCTTTTTGGATAAGAGAGCGTTTTATATCATTTTCATATTTTGAATATCAATAAAGTGACACTTTTTCCTGTCTTCTTATTCGTCTTGACTTCCTTTTGCATTGAAAAATCAGACAAGTGGAAGTGATTATCCTTGGTTTGCTAGAAGTGTGATATTTAACTTAGCAACTCAAAGTTGGAGAATTCCATGTAAGGAATTTAAAAAGGTTAGTGTCAGAGGTGTAATATTAAACTTGACAGGAGTAGAATTGGTTTTATGGACTTGCCATCCTATGAATGAGAATGACAAGTAAAGTTTTCACTCCGCGGGATCTTGTGATTGAGTCTTCATCAGAGGTTTAGTATTAACGTTATCAAGACTCAGTTGAGAATTGGTGAGAATACTGTTAAAGGTGTGATATCAACCTAACTGTGATTTTAAGTGAACCTGTCATTCTATTGACGAGAATAATAAGTAAGACTGACCCATCGGAGATTTAATTATTTCTTTACCCGCAAAGGTGTATATTCACAATTCAATGTAGATATTTTCTTTTATTATTATTTTAGTATTATTATTAGAAAATAAGTAAGAAATTTTTTAATATTTTCTATATAATAATAATTATTATATACATAATTTACTTAATATCTATTTAGGAGAGGTGAAAGAGACAAAAGACAAATAAAAGAAGAGATGCATGCAAAATTTCAAGTGCATGACAGTAATCTACATGCACGCATTAATATTTGATAATAATCTACATGCATGCACTTAAAGCTAGCACACGTCAACGTTTATGCGCCAACAATTCTCTCTGGTTGGTTGAGACAATGAATTGGCCAGTAGGCAAAAATTAAGTCACAGATATTGGCACGCAACAAATTGATTAAGGCTCATGCTAAAATTGAAAAAAAATATAAATCATTACAACCTTTTATAAAAAGACTAAAATAATCATTTAGTCACTTAAAATTACAAAATTTGTCTTATTAATGCACACACTAATTAATTAATACACCTACTCATTGATTTATATAGTCAGTGATTAATACACACTCTTTCTTCTTTCAACACAATAATCAGTTTCATTATTTATCTTCAAAAAACCCCTAAAATGACTATTAATTGGCATTTTGTTTGACTGAATTGATAATCTGGATCGATTTAATTTTGTTCGGCCTATGTTGGCTAATAGAGAACTTATGATTGGTCATTGTTGGCCGAACGATCTATATGAGTTCGACCATCAATGACCGAACACATACAAAATGTTTAACAAACTCAGACCGAATAGTGCCATACGAACCCATCTTGACAGAGTTTTTTTTTAGTGTTATCTGATTGATTTAATTCAAAAAATTTGAGTTCAAACTACAATTTAATCCAATTAACAATCTATCAACAACCAAAATCAATAGATCTAAAAAAAATAAAAAACTCATGAATTGGAGACAAATTTAATATTTTAGGGTTAATAGGTAATTCTTGGATTGTGGATGAAGGATAGGACGACGGTCGGGATGGCGGACTAAACAGCGTTGGGTTGTGATCAGACGGCAGTCAGGTGAACCTGTGTGAGAGGGGGAGAGAGAGAGGGAGAAAGAAAAAGAGTTAAATTTAAATAAAATTGAAGGGTAATTTTAGAATTAAGAAATTTTTAAAGAAGTGAGATAAAAATAATATTTCAGACAATAAAGGTGTGTGCCTTAATCAGTTTTCAGGGTGCATTAATCCCGCGTGTGCATAATCAATTTGTTGTATGCCAATATCTGTGCCTCAAAAGCCAACACTCGAACATTGCAACTTCTCAACCGGCTGTGCAAATTTGATTAGATTCTGTCAACGTTCCGTTAAAGTGGTTATATAAAGAGAGAGAGAGATTCTGTTGGAATGAACACAACAACAATTCATCTTCTCTTTCTCTTTTTCTTGTCTATATATTGTTTAAGTGTCGATCTTTTTCTGTATACGGAGTACTTGGTTATCGTAAGAGAGTGCGACTCTTACTGGTCTAAGGGGCCGTTCGTTTCGCGTAAAACTCCGTAATTCGTAAATGACTTACTACCCAGTTACAACTACGGCGTTTGTTTGGACCGTAATTCGTAAAAGACTTACGTAACTCAACTAACACTCACTTGCCACCCAGTTACCACTCACTTACAGCCCAGTTACAGTTAATTTTGTGGTCATACAAATTTGTAATATTTTTTATATTAATATTAAAATTTTTTAATATTTAACTTTTTTAATATTTATTTGCAGTATTAAAACTTTTAAAATCACCAAATAGTTAATTTTGTGGCCAACTTTTTCACTTACGACTTATACATTACGACAACCAAACACCGTAAAGTACAATACACTTTCTCACTTTACAATTTTATATTACCAATCAAACACCGTAAAATTTACAATTGTAAAAGACTTTACCAATTACAACTACGAATTACGGTCAGTTATGATAACCAAACAGACCCGTAAGAGTGTGTTGGGTATATATATCCTATGTATAGGATTTCCGCCGAGTCCATCCGTATCGCGGCGGGAAATCACTGTCTTAAAGATGGTACATTTGTATGTCTTGCCAAATATTATATTTATATAAATTTATTCTTTTTAACTCTCATTTTGATTTTATTACCTAACAATTTATTTTTTGCTAACATATCGTAGTAAAATCAAGAAATAGAGAGTGTCAGCAAAAGACGAAACTTAGTCTGAGATGACTAACTAGCACCTTAGAATTTTTGTGATATTAAATAACAAGTAGGATAATATAATGAGCTCGTGTTTTTTTTTTTACCTAAAAGGGAAATCAGATAGTGTCATTTGTCTTTCTTTATCTTTCAATCTTTCCCTCAAATATAATCCTAAATCCCTCTTTTAAACTGGAGTATTGTTATTAGTAAGATAAAATCATACTAAATTTACTATATGATTCCACTTTTTAGATAGTCTTCCTCAATGACTCAGAGTGGGGGCAGCGCATAAGAGGAAAAAAAATATTTAACAGACAGAGTGGGGAGCGAGTGTAAAATTTTGATGGAGTTTTTTATTAACTCTTTGGAGTTAGAACAGAGGCAGGCAGTAGCAGTTACTGGCAGCTGTCGAGGCTAAGATGGCTATCGACAACTGATACCCAGACATAACAACAAAAATCTTAGGATGTCGACAAACCCTTTGCTTGGATTGTCGACAGCGTTTTTCGAGAGTTAAGTTTATCAAAAGCTGTCGACAGGCCAAATTGGCTGTCGACAGGGATTGGTCTCTGGGTGATTTTCAAATATGATTCAGAGTTCATTTCTGATCCGAATTCTGAGTGTTTAGTTTTCTTATTTACATGAACTCTGTGGCTATATAAAGAGGAGTATTTCTCCTATTGATTGTGTCCCTGAAATTGTTTGTTTAATAAGATCTCTCTCCCCTTTTGCCCTGAGAACGTAGACAAATTGTCGAACCTCGTTAAATTGTGTGTTCTCGCTTTTCTCTTCTTTTGTTTACTTCTTGATATTGGTGACTATCCTCTAGTGTTGCCGTTCTGTAGCTGGTGATTTCAAAAGTGGCATCAAAGCTTTTCGGGTTTGACTGGGAGCTTTTCGTTCGGGTGGAGCAAATCAACTTAGAGACTATTTACAATTTTATTTAGAGGTAAAGATCTAATCTTTTCTAATTGGATTTGTTTTCACTAATCATTTTTCATATTACTTTGAGGAATCTATTGAGGAGATGGCCAGAGAGAGTCAATCCACGGTGAAATTCGTGAACCCACATCTGATGAAGATCGATGTGGTAAAGTTTAATGGCACGAATAACTTTGAAATATTGAAGTGTGAAGTGATGGATGCA
The DNA here is from genome assembly GCA_038442645.1 of Agave tequilana. Lineage (NCBI taxonomy): Eukaryota > Viridiplantae > Streptophyta > Magnoliopsida > Asparagales > Asparagaceae > Agave > Agave tequilana. The sequence goes on from JAVJIF010004631.1 coordinate 16,725, forward strand.
TTGACAATATCAAACCTCGAAGACGCTCTGTGATTGGATTAAAAGTAGGAGGAGATTTTGTAGGTCATCTAAAAATTATTAAAGACAAAGCCTCAAAACACGAGCCTCATGCCAACACGTGAGTCACGTTTCAACCACAAACGCAGACTTTGCATTTCATCAACAGACACGAAGATCACATTCCTTATTAAACGCGAACATCATGCTACTTCTTCAAACGAAGACCTTGATCAAGGTTGCATTTCAACTTCAAAATGTGAGCCTGAAAAGCTTTGTGTTTCAACAATAACACGATCCTACAAGCTCCGTGTCCAACTACAGCAAAAGACTCACGTCTAATGACAGACTCACATTTTTGTTGTAACAGACAATAATTAAACTGGGTCAATTACACCCACATTCTTCCCATCTAATGAGTAGTAAATCCCCATTCATAGAGAGATTTAAAGGGTCAGTTACACCCAAAATCCTCTATAAATAGTTATGAATGGCTATAGGAGAGACAATAATGTTAGAGGAGAATAGGTTGAGAGAAAAGAAAATACTCTTTACAACTTGCTGAGTGTATTAAGGTTCATACCTTACTTAGTGTGCTATCAATAAGAGCAAGAAGAATCAAGCTTCAAGTTCGGCTCATCAACGGAGAATAAGAATCACTCTCATAGCTACACAAAGAATCCAACATTAAATAAAGAGAAGATTCGACTCTCTCTCTTTTGTAATCGGGTATTAATTTATTGTAACTTTCTTTTCAATCAATCAAGGAACTTTACTTCCATTTTTTCGACATAAAAAAGATGGCGACTCCGCTTGGGATATTTTCTCCACCGACGAGAAGGCCGTGGCACAAGCCGATTTCAAGATGATTGAATCGACCATTGAATCGCTCTTCGTCGAATTTGACAAAGAGAAGTTCGAATAATTTCTCTCATCAAGCTCATTTAGCCCCAAATCGATGCGAAAATATCGCAAGGTCTCTGAAGAGACTCGCTTTCTAGCCTCATCTGAGGCTTCTCAAGAAAAAACTTCTTCGAAAGCCAATCGTATGCCTTTCAACAAGGCAAACTGTTCAACCTCCCTTAAGGTTCATGAGACCTCCCTTGAAGCCAACTCTGCTTGCGATGAAGTCTCCAAAGAGACCCGCAAAACCTGTATTATGGATCAAGACCAACACAACGATATAGATCAATCTCTCTGTCAAGCCTCGCTCGAGGCTCAGCAAACTCGAGTTGATCGCCTTCGCGGTTGGAAGACTTCTACTTCAAGTGACTAAGACGCAAGTCTTATGACTCACTTTGACATTGATTGTAATCAGTTTGCAGGCGGTTCACAACAACACCTGCGGGCCAGGTGAATTTTATCGTCGATGAAGACGCTGAGCTTGTTGTCAGTAAATAGAAGCTGAAAACAACACTGTATTCACCAAACGTGACCCTCACGTTCAGACACAGCAATGAGACACTTGTGTTCAGACGTGGCAGTCGCTGAGAAGTGAACTGCGCGTCTCTGTGCCAAAACGCAATCTTCACATTCAAACTCAAGCTGCTCCAAAACATAAGAGTCGCGTTCAGCCAAAGGTTGCGTCAGAATGCGACCTACGCATTTTATTACCAAAATGCGAGAGTCGCGTTCAGTCAAAGATTGTGCCAGAACGCGACCTTCGCGTTCCACTGTCAAAACACGACATTCACGTTCAGCCAAAAGTAACTAAGTTTGGATCTAACTGGGAGAGCCCATCTCTCGTGAGTTTAAGGCTAGTTCCTCATGAGCTCATCCTACAGACTTGAGAGACTACCTGACCCGTAAGAGGAGTACTCATCAAATCACTCCATAATGCTGCTGTGAGTGGCTAATCTTGGCAGTACTATTTGATTTACCACTGTGGCTCTCAAATGATTAAGCCGTCAGTTTAACTGGTTGTCAGCAACTCCAATCTCTAACTTCGAGAGGTGATGCTCTCGCAAGAAGTCATACTCTGACTTTGAATACCCTAAGGTACTTCAAATATGGGGGTCCAACTACCACATCAAGCAAGTCGAAAGGTAAGTAGCTAGCTCTCAGTTTTGAGAAATTAGATGCTGAATATTCCCCTTGGTTTGAAAGAAATACTCATCGAACTCGAAGGGTTTACAGGCATACTGGATCTGAACTAGAGACATTGCCCAGGTAGACTATAATATCCTAGCTAGAGGGATCGAAGTAAATTATAAGCACTCTACCATTGCGGAGTCTCAATCGTCAAACTCTTATATGGAGAAAGAGAACTTCGCATACATGTCCGGCACTCCAAAAGAGCTAGCCAGGAGATTTGAGGACAGTCTCGGGTACAGAAGGAGCAACAAGAGATGCTTCAAGTCCAACAAGAATCTATCAACGACCTGAAAAAGATGATAACTCTTTTGCTTAAAAAGTCAAAGTAGATATCGAAGAGTTCAAGACCTGGTGCTTCTTTCGGCAAAAGCAAGGGTAAAAAGAAGGTAGGCGAGAGCTCTGCCTCTTAGAACACTGAGGGTGAAAACAACTTCAAATATGAAAACCCTAAATCTGAAATCACCTAGAGGGGGGGGGGGGTGAATAGGTGATATGGCTAATCTAGAAACTAAATGCGAAAGCTAAAAATAATTTGCAACTACACTTAATACAACCAACGAGTGTAGCCGAATTCCCCGTGAAGGGCTCTAGACTAACTCCTCTTGATTCCCCTAGATAAGGGTTGAGGTGCTATATGAAGCTCTCGTGGTTAAGTATAAGTGAGGCACACACAAACAAACAAGTATGTAATATGAATAGGCAATATGAATATATGCAAGGCACAAATGCAAGCAAATAAGATATGGCAATATGAATGATGTAATGCACAAATGTAAAGAGAGAGAGTTAGAGAGACAATGGATTAAATGCAAACACAAGGATATGTTCCGAGGTTCGAGCCCTAGCTCTACGTCCCCGCCTTCACCACCGTGAAGGATTTCTAATCCACTATCTTGTCCACCGAGGACTCCCACCGAGGGAACCTCCACCGAGGAGGAGTTGTACAACCGGGAGTACCGAACTCCTCTCTCAAACACCACCTCACAACTGAGGGGTAGGCCCGTAGCCAAACAACCACAATCCACCTCTACCGAAGAGGGATACAAACCAAACTCCACCTCTCACTAGAGGGAGCAAATCACAATCTCAACCTCTACCAAAGAGGGAGCAACCCAACAATGAAAGGGTTTACAACTTGGTGGTATCTTTCAACCACAAATAATTTTTCCCACAAATAAATGATCCTATAGAATAGGATAGAAGATAGCTCAAGTGTGGAAAACTAAGAGTTTGGAAAACAAAAACTCAAAGAAAAATACTTAGGAAAACTCTTTGTAAAAGATAGAAATGAATAACAATACAAATCTCCCAAATTTCTATTTTCTTTGATTTTCCAAAAACTCTAAAACAAATAAGATGAATCCTTTTTGGCACTAAAACTCTTTTGAAAACTTGTTAAAAACACTTGAGAAGGTCTAAAAATTTTGCTCTAGAAAACTTTGTCAAAATCCCAAAGAAATGGGGTTATATAGGCCCAGTACAAAAACTAGCCGTTGGCTGGATTTTTCAGCCAGCACGGCTGGCGGTCGACCGCCCGGTCGACCGCCAACGGTCATAAATATGACCGTTGGAGCAGACCGGTCGACCGCCTGGTCGACCGCAGATTTACAGAGAGCAAAGCTCTCTGTCCGGTCGACCGCCCGGTCGACCAGCCCAGTTGCCTGGCCAAACGTGCACAAGGCTGTGCACGTCGGTCGACCGACCGGTCGACCGGCTCTGGAACACGGTCGACCGGCCCGGTCGACCGCCAGCGCCTGGTAGCCAAGTTTTCTGGGTCAGAAAAACAGTTTAAAAATATTCTTAAAAATACTTAAAAATCTTCAAAAAATCCCCAAAAATAGTTTTAACATTTTGCATTGATATATAAACATGTGATAAAAATTTCAACTAAATATCAAGCAATTTGAAACATTTTTGTGTCTTATCATTTTTACCAAAAACCAAAAACTGTATTTTATCAAACTTGAATTTTTCTCAATAGGAAATCTGATTTTTCCTAAAACACATTGAAATACAAAAACATGATATTTAAACACATTGAAGCATGTTGCATATGGACATAAGTCCAATATACAAGAAACAAATATATATCATAGTTTTTTGTCTTTAGTTCCAAAATAATGTTTTGTTGAAAATATCAAAACATAAAACGTGTGTGTATTGTGCACTTGAGCATATCAACTATTCTTATCTTACAAACGGATCTAAAACACACTAAACTAGGATACCTAAGTCTTCTTAACGATCTTCCATCTTCAAGCCGACTTGGTCCAAAACTCCGTGATCCACGAGCTAGGCTATGTATGATCTTGATGCTCGGGCTCTGGAATCACCATGTGAAAGCTTCGAAACTCCTTTGTTGAAGCTAATCACCAACTAATATCTTGATTAATGATCTGAAACTAAAATCACAAGATTATTAGTAAACATAACTACATGAGTTAATCATCATCAAAACTAGAGTGGAAGGCCTCTGGGCCAACAATCTCCCCCTTTTTGATGATGACAAAACTCATGGAGTTATATATGCATGGATTAAAGTTAAGCTTCAAAGAAGCTCCCCTTTAACTCATGCATAGCAATAAATAAATAAATATGCAATGTAAGCTCTTAAACATGAATGCATAGATATGCATAAAACGTGCTCTTGATATCAATAAAAATATGCTCTTAATAACAATGAAATGCTCTTGATACCAATTAAATAATTAAACGACAAACTAATAAATAAAACAAAACATGCATATAAAACATGCAAAAACTCAAATACTTCTCCCCCTTTTTGTCAATCATCAACAAAGGGTCAAAGTAAAAACAAATCAATAAATTCTTCTCCCCTTTTTGTTCGAAACAAAGAATCAATAAAGGGGGTGACATCAAACAAATCAATAAATAAGAATATATGCGATATACATTCATGAAGAGGAAGATGCTAAGTTAACTTCCCTACATACATGCATTACATGAAGAGAGGATGACAAGCCCTAATTCACATAAACAAAATATGCAATGTATAAGAAGAGATGTGAAGCTCCCTCTACACACGTGTATCGCATAAAGAAGAGTTATCAAGCTCTTCAATATAAGATACACTCAACATGAATCTATATGTAGAAGAGATGTTAAGCTCTCCTTGCATATATGCAATCATATCAAAAATATTTTTAATACTTCTTATTAAAAAAATTTGAATTTTCTCAATAAAACAAATTTGATACCAATTAAAAATGTGTCAAAGTAGTGCATCTTGATACCAATTGAAAGGAAACATAAAAACATTGATACCAATTTTAAGAAAACAAAAGAAATCTTGATACCAATTGAAAACATTCAAATAAACATCTTGATACCAATTTTAAGAAAACAATACAATCTTGATACCAATTTAAAGTATTATTCTTTTTAAACATATGATACCAAATTGAAATTATTATTTTCTATCATAAAGTAAGAGAGTGGAATACAAAACCAATGATAAACCAAATACCAATTGAAAGATAAAATACGAGTTTTCTCCCCCTTTATGAAATACCAAGTAAAACAATGCTTAAGCTTGTTTAAGATACCAATTGAAAACTAATCAATTGAAACATGATGATCATTAAAACTCAAGCTTAGCATAAACAAATATATGTATGAAAAATTAGATACCAATCGAAATGATACTATATGAAATGAAAGCATCATACATACAAATATATGAGTATACAAAAATGTCAATATTGATACCAATTGAAAGAATCCAATGATACCAATTGAAACAACAATAATATCCAAGTGTATACCTCATATCCTATCCTCCCAATCATGTTCAAGTTTAAAATGATTTTCACTATAAAGCATACATGAGCATGGTCTCCCATCCAGCCACCCTTGGAAGGTAGGGGTTTTCAAAAATAGATTTGAAAAATAAAGTATGTTTGAAAACTCTACCAAAATGAAGAATTTCGTAACTAGTTAAATGGAAGAACTTGTAAACTAATACGAAATCCTTCAAGTAAGAATAAAACATAAATATTTTTCATGAAATATGAGAATCACTCAACAATTGACATTCAAAAGATACAAAGCTCATATATGACTCATGAAAACAAAATCATGAGAAACCAATAAGTAATGTGAGTGTACAAGTGCAATGTGAATCACAAAAACATGAAATTTTGGAAATAAAGCTCAATATTCCTTAAAACATGAAAATCATCAAAAAAAACTTATTTAATCTTCAAGGCAAATGTATGTCTTACACAAACTATAGTATACATACATATTCAAACACAAAGAGTCCACAAATGTATATACATGAAGGCACGTGGCTCAAAGGATGTATATGTATAAATAATAGTTTGGACAAGATAGACATATACATGAAGTTAAACATAGAAACATGAAAAACATGGATAAAATAGGAATACAAGTTAAATGCATGAATCATCAAAACTAGACTATACTAGCACATCTAATGGGTACAAATAATCGTTCAAGCCCAAACATATATAGATTATTTGAGGCCCACTATATGTACAAGTATATACTTAGTCTTAATGAAAACTAACATTTAAACAAGTAATCAAACATGAAGTATAAAACAAGATATAAATTAACATGATAAACACAAACATGATCATTATGTAAATCTACATGTTATTAGATCTATGATAAATATGATAGCTAAACAAAGGTGAGAACACTAAAATAATGGTCCATATTAAACATGGGTGTCTCAAAATGCTATACATGCATGTCAATGATCTAATAATCATGGCATTAACATAATAATCTATAAACATCAAACATGCTATAAACAATGAACATGAAAAGCATGCATAATATAAATGGGAGTAAATGATTGTTACCTAAACCGATGAGGCAACTCTCCATGTCTCCAAAACAAGGTGGTCTTCCCACCAAACATCCCTTGAAAGTGATGCATCCAAATAGTCCACATGAAGCTCGGAACGCATTCATTCTAAGGTACCGCTACTCTCATGTCATGTGAGAGCCCACACCTACATCATAAACAAGAGGGGTGGTCTGGTACCCATATCTTTTTGGGTCCAAGGGGTTAGTACCTTCTCTAACCCAAACAAAATTATTTGCTAAATTTGAAACATGTATTCTATCATAGCAAAATTTAGCAAGGTGGCCCTTTCGTCCACAATGTGTACAAGTGTACACATGAGCATACATGTGATGGGTGTGTCCGTGAGGAGCATGTGTATGCCGTGTATGGTGTGCATGCATAATAGGAACTTGTTTCTTTCGAAACAAAGAGTCCAAACGTGTATGGCTCTTGGCACATTGGCTCAAAGTGGAGCCCAAACAATCTACACTCTTCTTAAGTATGGATATATCATTTTCAATTAAAGAAGAAGTGTGGCATGCAAAAGGTGATGTGTGTGGTACTACACTAGCATGGCAAACATGTGCGTCAATTTTATTTGCAAAAATTCATTTTTCTTTAAACAATTTTCTAAATCTTTTGAAATAGAAATAATTTTCATTTTCAAAGAATTATTCTCTTTTACAATAAAATCAAGTTTTAAAGACAAGTTTTCATTTTTCTTTAAAACATCAATACAATTATTTTTAGATTTCAAAGATTCATTTTCTTTTAGTGCAAGATCAAGTTGGAATTTCAATGAATCCCTTTCATTAGAAATCTCCTCCTTCTCTTGCAAAACATTGTTAAGTCTAGAAATCAAATTTTTATTTTCATTGTTAAGGCCTAGACTTTTCTTTTTCAAAACGTTATATTTTTCTATTAATTTTTCACAAATAATAGATAGTTCTTCATTCAAAGCATTAGCATCCACATATTCATCACATGAAGAACTAGCATCAAAACTATCTAGTTGAGATTTCGATTGTACCTCAAGGGAGTCATTCCCTTGGACCATGAAGCATTGTGAGTCGGATTCTCCACTAGACTCCTCTGGTTGGATTGGCAATTGAAGCTTGGAGGTGGATGTGGTTGTCAATTTGTTCCACACTGCAAAAGCGGAATCAAGGTTAGAAACATGCATAAGATAATCTTTTAGAGAGCGTGCTTCTAATAGCCTCAAGGGCTTGTGTATTAGCCTCTATATGATTGCTATTACTAAGATAGCATTTCTTGGTAGCGGCAAGATAAACATGCAAGCCTAGGGTTTGTAAATAGATGGACATCCTAGTCTTCCAAACAACAATGTTGGAAGCATCATACATAGGTGGGGTCATGAAGTCCATGGGTGTGCAAACTAAATGTGTGCAAACAAATATATGCAAATGCAAATGTAGATTAGCTAAACGAGGATCTCACTCCTAGGTGGTTAAACCTAAAGTATCAGGAGCGTAGGCTCTGATACCAATTGAAATCACCTAGAGGGGGGGTGAATAGGTGATATGGCTAATCTAGAAACTAAATGCGGAAGCTAAAAATAATTTGCAACTACACTAATACAACTAACGTGTGTAGCCGAATTCCCCGTGAAGGGCTCTAGACTAACTCCTCTTGATTTCCTTAGATAAGGGTTGAGGTGCTATATGAAGCTCTCGTGGTTAAGTATAAGTGAGGCACACACAAACAAACCAAGCATGTAATATGAATAGGCAATATGAATATATGCAAGGCACAAATGCAAGCAAATAAGATATGACAATATGAATGATGCAATGCACAAATGTAAAGAGAGAGTTAGAGAGACAATGGATCAAACACAAACACAAGGATATGTTCCGAGGTTCGAGCCCCTAGCTCTACGTCCCCGCCTTCACCACCGTGAAGGATTTCTAATCCACTATCTTGTCCACAGAGGACTCCTACCGAGGGAACCTCCTTCGAGGAGGATTTGTACAACCGGGAGTACCGAACTCCTCTCTCAAACACCACCTCACAACCGAGGGGTAGGCCCGTAGCCAAACGATCACAATCCACCTCTACCGAAGAGGGATACAAACCAAACTCCATCTCTCACTAGAGGGAGCAAACCACAATCACAACCTCTACCAAAGAGGGAGCAACCCAACAATGAAAGGGTTTACAACTTGGTGGTATCTTTCAACCACAAACAATTTTTCCACAAATAAATGATCCTATAGAATAGGATAGAAGATAGCTCAAGTGTGGAAAATTAAGAGTTTGGAAAACAAAAACTCAAAGAAAAATACTTGAAAAAACTCTTTGTAAAAGATAGAAATGAATAACAATACAAATCTCCCAAATTTCTATTTTCTTTGATTTTTCCAAAAACTCTAAAACAAATAAGACGAATCCTTTTTGGCACTAAAACTCTTTTGAAAACTTGTTTAAAACACTTGAGAAGGTCTGAAAATTTTGCTCTAGAAAACTTTGTCAAAATCCCAAAGAAATGGGGTTTATATAGGCCAATACAAAAAACTAGCCGTTGGCTAGATTTTTCAGCCAGCACGGCTGGCGGTCGACTGCCCGGTCGACCGCCAACGGTCATAAATATGACCGTTGGAGCAGACCGGTCGATTGCCCGGTCGACCGCAGATTTACAAAGAGCAAAGCTCTCTGTCCGGTCGACCGCCCGGTCGACCGGCCCAGTTGCCTGGCCAAACGTGCACAAGGCTGTGCACGTCGGTCGACCGACCGGTCGACCGCCTGGCAGCCAAGTTTTCTGGGTCAGAAAAACAGTTTAAAAATATTCTTAAAAATACTTAAAAATCTTCTAAAAATCCCCAAAAATAGTTTTAACATTTTGCATTGATATATAAACATGTGATAAAAATTTCAACTCAAATATCAAGCAATTTGAAACATTTTTGTGTCTTGTCATTTTTACCAAAAAACTGAAAATTGTATTTTATCAAACTTGGATTTTTCTCAATAGGAAATCTGATTTTTCCTAAAAACACATTGAAATACAAAAACATGATATTTAAATACATTGAAGCATGTTGCATATGGACATAAGTCCAATATACAAGAAACAAATATATATCATAGTTTTTTGTCTTTTGTTCCAAAATAATGTTTTGTTGAAAATACCAAAACGTAAAACGTGTGTGTATTGTGCACTTGAGCATATCAACTATTCTTATCTTTATAAATGGATCTAAAACACACTAAACTAGGATACCTAAGTCTTCTTGACGATCTTCCATCTTCAAGCCGACTTGGTCCAAAACTCCGTGATCCACGAGCTAGGCTATGTATGATCTTGATGCTCGGGCTCTGGAATCACCATGTGAAAGCTTCGAAACTCCTTTGTTGAAGCTAATCACCAACTAATATCTTGATTAATGATCTGAAACTAAAATCACAAGATTATTAGTAAACATAACTACATGAGTTAATCATCATCAAAACTAGAGTGGAAGGCATCTGGGCCAACAAAATCTTCATTCGAAGAGGAAGGAAACTCAGAAAACAATGACAATCACTCTAAGAGGATGAATGAGCTTGAAAAATGCCTGGAAGCTATCGTAAACCGAAGCAACCTTCAAGAGGTGAGAGTAGTCTGACCATACTCGGATGAGTGGGATATTGTTCCCTATCCTCCCAAGTTAAAGGCACCAACCTTACAAACCTTTAATGATAAAGGCTCGGCAAACCAACATATATACTACTTCAAGTCTCAAAGCGGGAATTTAGTATCAAACGATTCTATTATGACTCGTTTGTTCATCGGCACTCTCAAAGGGGCCACCTTTGAATAGTTCATGAAGCTCTCCGCAGACTCCATCAAAAACTGAGTTGACTTGGAGAAGCTATTCCTACCCCGTTTCTTTGAAGATGACATAGAGGTATTTGTGCCAATCTTATTGCTACAAAGCAGAAAAAAGGAGAGCCAATTAGAGTGTTTGTGGAGAGATTTCAGAGAATGGCACTCTGATGTCCAAGAGACATGACGTAGTCTACACTAGTAGAGACTTACCGCCACAACCTGCAAACCATGCTCCTAACTCAAATAGGAGTGGCTGAATGTCATACCTGGAATAACTTGTTCTATAAGAAGAATAGGCAGATGAGATCATTGCGAGAGTCAATACTGAAGAAAAAGAAAGTAAGCCAAGACAGGAGAAGTCAGCGCGACGCACCCCAAAACAATCTTTTCAATCGAAAAGAAAAATACTCTGGCAATAGAGGCTAAATCTTCTGCCAAGTCTTAGCCAGCTAGAGGAAGTAACTCCTCAGGCCAGATGCGCACCAACAAGCAATACTCCTTTAAGGATAAGCATGTCATCTTCTTATTTAAGTTACTTCATAAGAGTAACAAACTCAATCTTTCGGAGGCTAAGCGCCCTGAATAAGTGGGCAAGACGAATGATCCCAACTACTGCTTGTACCACAGGATGCTGGCACATCCCACAAAGAGTTGCTGCATCTTCAAAGATATTCTCCAAACTCTGATCGAAGCAGATTTGTTCAAACTCCACCTAGAGCAGAAGAAGGTGATAGCTAATATGACATCCCTTCAATTCGTCTGGATCTCCCACCAGTGACAGCCGGAGTAGTTCCCATTCTGAAAGGAGAACTAGAGGTGATCAATACTGACCCACACCACAAGGAAGAGAAGGGTCTAGCCTCGGTTTTAACCCCTCGTGAAGAGATAATGTGGGTTCATCTAGACATTGTCCAAAGCCAACAATGAACTACTGTAACTAATAGGAAGTCCAAAGGCAAAATAATAGCATCTTCTTGCAATATGGTGTGTGCTTCTTAGAGAGAAGCTGAGACGGATGTTGCCTCTCTCACTAATTCAGAAGAAGAGGAAATTGTTCTCGCTGCAGAGCAAGATGCCCCTCCTATGGCAGGAACCAGGTCTGGCTAGCAATATTTGAAAAGTTTCGATGAGACAGTGGCCAGTTCATCTAAGCCAGGCAAGGAGGCAACCAAACAATCCACGAAGTAACCGTGAAAAGCAGAAAGATTTCGGTATGCAAAAGCTCTCCAAAAAGACAATGTGGAAGGATCATCAACCCCTTTTCACTTTGATATCTTAGCTCAGCTGGCCAATATCCCAGACAAGATCACTCTCTATGAGCTTCTAAAACTCTCCAAGTCGATAAGGGAAGATCTTAGAGAAGCCCTAGCTACTCAGATGCTTTCATAGCCTAGATTCCAGCTGGAAATGAAAAAGAGGACGATAGACACTGTCTTCAGATCTCCAGGCATTTTCCATGCATCACATTCACACTGGATGACATGCAGATCAAAAAAAAAAACATGACAGACCCCTATATTATACATGATACATTAGATTATCTGAAGTGAGTAGCATTCAAGTTGATCTAGGATCTGCGTTGAGTATTATGCCCTGTAGGGTCATGCAACACTTGGGGATCCCCGTTAATCGGTTGAGTGCAACCAAGACAACCATTTATGGTTTCAACACCAACGGTACATACACGATGGGAAAGATCAAGCTAAAATGTCAGTCGGGGACTTAAAATCAGAGGTGACGTGTTATATAATCAATACAGACACGTCATACAACTTGCTGCTGGGACATCCATGGATTTGTCACAACTCCATCATCCCATCCACTCTTCATTAGGTAATGAAATATACCGATGAAGAAGGAGTAGTCAGAATGTTGATTGCTGAAAAGCATCCATTCCAGGGGTGAAGAACTACTTCACGGACTCTCTCCTCAACCAAGATTCTATAAGAACTTGGGAAACCATCCCAAAAGACTAGAGTTTTAGGCGGAGTAGCCGAAATCCTTATAAACACAAGACCATCCCCATGTCTGGCCGATGTGGGAGTATTTGTGATTGAAGCTAAACCTGCACACAAAATACGAAATTTCAGAACTTTTAATAAAAATGTGCAAGTGCTCAATTCTTACCGCTATAGCAAGTGGCTATGCCGGTCGTAATCCACAAGGAGGGTTTGCGATAGAAGCGTTCACGGTTCTTTATTGAAATCTTAATGAAGACAAAACGAAAGTTCTTCTTTGTTTTTAAGAAATAAAAATAAAAAAAGAGTTATGTTAAAGTTAGAAAAGAAACGGTTAGAATGAGAAAGTGGAGAGAATCAGAAAGCGACTATGTACAAATGAGTTGAAAAAGAATGATTTGGAAGAGGTAGTGTTGGTGATTTAATTTACAGAAATAAAAGAAAAGAAAGATGATGAAAGAAGTACTCACCTAGTTTGGTTGATGACTTACCTGGGACCCTTGCATGTTCTACCTTACTTTGGAGGCGTTCAACGCATAGGTCATAAGATCGAGCTCAGTCCCTGTTCGCATTATATCATCAAGCCTTGGAAGAATGAAGTGATACGGATCTTGAGGAGGAGAACGTCTTCATGAAGTATCGTTGGCACTCACAAAGGCTTTTGTATACTTATACTTCTGGATTCACTTGCAAGCTCATAAAAAACAAAAGAGGTAAAGTAGAAAAAGAAGAAGGAAACAAAAGAAAATTCGAACATAAAAAGAAGCTTTTACCTTTATTACTTGCAGAAATAATGGAAGAAAGGAGGAGGGTACATTGGTGTCACTCTCAACATCAGCCTCTCTCTCTTACTTACATGAATCTTCATCTAACCTAAGCTTACATACAAATTACATAAAAAGAAAAGAAAAACTTAAACTACAAAGAATGAAAACTAGGCTAAATCCTATCTCTGCATGGTCGTCCCATTTTCAGTGCAAGTACTGACTTTTTATAGGCATATCCCACACGAGGAGGATCCCAGGGAGATCGGGGAGCAAATGCTCCTCCTAACCCCCAACCAAGCCGCGGAAACGCGGCTTTGGCCGCGTTTCCACGGCCAGGGTGTGGCCAGGTGGCCACACCCTGTTGGTGGGTCTCCCCGGTTTCACGTTCTACTTTTATCTTCAGTTGGTTTTCTCGTTTGAGTCCAGGATTGTGACGAAATAGCCTTTGATTCTTGGCTTTAACCGATCGATTCTGAGAGGATTCTTCTCAACCGGTTTTCAACCTCTTGATTTTGCCCTAATTTACTGAGTGCAAATTATTTCTGATTTAATTCAAAATTTGGTGGGCTTTTGGGCTCATTTCTCTTCATCTCCTTAAGGAATGTGCCTACAAATAAATTAAACAATTAATAGGACAATGCAGATTTTATTCTATAATAAGTATGGAAATATGATACTAAATATGCAACATTAGCGACCAATCACACCCCCATACCTATCTTTTGCTCGTCCTCGAGCAAAACAATTAAACTATACTAAGGATTATTAGACCACTTTCGCAGGTCACGCGATTGCACTGAGCATGTGCAACAAGCCGTTAAACCTCTAGGTTTCTCCTAGAGGACGAGTTTTGTCTCGTGAGAGTTTTCAGCGGATTGCACCCACAAAATTCATAAAGAAAGAGAAACAAAGAGTTAGTATTTTCGAAAAGCATTTTGAAAGAGAAAAATATTTGAAATACAATTGTAAGATTTAAGCAATCTATAAGTTATAGGAAAAATGAATTTTTCATTCCTAAACTTAGTCTCTATTCAAAAATTTGTTATCAATCAAAGTAAGGAGTCAAATTGTATTTCTCATCTAGTCTATTACTTTACCCTAAGTCATATGCACCTTGTGACTGTGAAACTTTTGACTAAGGATTCATTAACTCTAACTCTTATGCCTTATTTATTTATATATATATGTTTTTTTTATTTTTTGGTGGTATTATTCTTTAGTTCTATTAGGCTTTCTAATCTGCCCATGTAACGAGCCTTTAATCGATGACTCCCAAACCAAACGGTCTTAGGGCACTGGGTGAGAAAACACCCCAAGGACTTAAGGACTCGAGCAAATAAGGCCACAAAATTAAGGATTTTATTATATGGACCCCTTTTAGGCGTGAATACTTATGCTTTATTAGGCACAAATACCCAGCTTAATTAGAGGATTATATATATATATTATATATATATATATATATATATATTTTAACTTATCTAATCATCTTTCGCATAAATACTAAGGCTTGCTTAGGCCAAAGCACCTAGCTAATCAATAATTAGATTTGTTTTTTTATTTTTTATTTTTATAAGGCATAAGAATCTTTGTTTTTGAACCCTAAGTGTGTAAGTGTATGAAGTGTGCGTATTTCATTAAGGTAAAGATCAAGACTAAATTACTTTGACAAATTTTCTTCCTAACCCTAAAAATCAAACAAATAATCTTATTTTGATCAAGTATAAGAAATCCTAATTTGGATTTTCCTATTCCTTAAAATTAACTTAATTTCTTACAAAAAATATGTCAAAATATTATTTCTATTTCAAAAAGTTTTTAAAAGTAAAGAAAATGTTAAAAAAATTTTTAATAAAAAGAAAAACAAAAGTTATGTTAGAACCCTCCCCCACACCTATCTCATGCATTGTCCTCAATGTATGAATTAGTGCATAGATGCATGAAAAAGAAGAAAGGAAAGGAAAATGTTACCTTAAGGTGGTGGTTCCGGTGGTGGTCTGATTGGTCCACGAAATGCGGCCCAATCAACTTTTCGTTGGGTTCGGAGGAACCCACCAGAAATTACTCTAATATAACCCATTAAAATTATGAATCCATAAAGGATTTTTATTAAATATTTGACCCCATCTAATTTCCAAATTCCATGATTGATTTCGGAGTCAAATTTGTCAACCACCTCGTCCCAGAATGGAGTGTGAAAAGATAGAATGATTGACTTGGACTCAGGAAGTACAGGAACTAATACCGACTCAGGAAGGTGACTTAAGTCAAATAAAGGTTCAGGAGTCGAAATAGGTTCAGGAATTGGGTCCAAGTCAAGAAGTTGAAACTCAAGTCCACATTTATTTTCCAGCAATGGAATGTGACTTAATATTGGTGATTCAAGTTCAGGAATGATAGGTGGGGAATCAAAACTGACTCTAAAATATTACTCAAGTTTGGTAACAAAACAGGAGTCAATATTGATTCAGAAAGTTGAACTGGATCACAGATTTGAGAATCTAGGTCACATATCTCATTGAGTTCAATATCAAAAGAATGAAAACTTGCCAACTTGTCAATAGGATTTTCAAAAGTGTAAAATTGGTCAAGTTCAATATGATCATCAAGAATGAGTGATTCAATTTCATTATGAATTGGCACAGGATTCAATGTTGACTCAGGACAAAGATTGAAATCAGGTGAAGACACCGGAATCATTATTGAATCAGGAAGTAAAATTGAATCACTAAGTTGAGATTCATGATCATATTCATTTTCAAGTTCGATTTCAGGAAAAGGATAACTTGCCAAACTGTCAATAGTCTTTTCAAAATTTGGAGTTTGGGCAAGTTCAAATGATTGTTCTGAAATGGAACCTTGATTTCAAATCAACCTGACTCATCGGCTCTAACAGAATGGTTAGTGACATCAGAACTGGTCAAACGGTAGGAACGTAGAGATTGGACCATCATATCTATGTCACAATTACGATCGTTTTGAGCCTGAGTCATGGCTTCAAGCATCTTTTCATAGTTGATAGGTTCATTGGTTTGATAAAAAGATAAAGTATTGTCTTGGAATTGGTGGTGAAATTGTGAGTCCATCAGATTTTGGGATTTGTGTTGGACTCACGCATACTCATTTCCAAAATTGATAGTTTTCTATTTTGGACCGGTGGAACTGAGTATGAATCTTGGAAATATTGTGGACAAGGTGGAGAAGGAGGACAAGTTGGTTGAAAATTGGACTCGGGGGAGGTGAATCCTCACTGACTCTGTGAAGAGTTGAAATCATTCTGGAAATTATAGTTATTAGATTGGGGGCATGGGTTATATTGATTCGGATAAGACCAATCCGGCACACTAGGTTGGTTAAAGTTATGATATGCCGAGTTGGTAATATCCGAAAATGAAGTCAGTGTGTAATATAGATTATTATTGAAGTTAGAAAAATTGTTATTATAAGCCATATCACACAATAGAATATAAAGAAAGAAAAACAAACAAATAAGCAAACAAAAAAAAGAAAAAAATTCTAACCTAAGTTAGGGTAGACTTATGACCTAGACGACTCCTAACTGGTTAGACCGTCCATGGGAGGTATAATGCAGACTTTGACCACAAGCTAATCAGCCAGGTCAGGGTAAGATTGGTGGGAGGTTTTCCGTCAAAGACGTTCCTTAATTAAATAACCACCAATCTTCGGGCTTTCGGCCCTTAATCCCTTTCCTAGACACTGATTTTGCAGGAGTCAAATTCCAACACCTTCCCCCTTAGGATAATCTCCTAATTGAGTCTGAGATGTCCCTAGGGCCAACGTCTACTCATTTTTAGTTAGGCTCGGGTTAGTACATGCTTGGAATCTGATTTTTGGGCCAAGGAAGGGTGATTAAATCCCCACCTTATCTTGTTAATGGGTGGTGCCCTTAAAATCAATTTGTGCAAGTGTACAAGATATGTAAATAAGATTCACTCAAAGCGATGTAAATCAACCAAGAGATGAGTCCTATTCTACATGCAATGCGAACGTACCTTGCTCCAGCACTCTTCAACAGTAAAAATAAGTGAATTGAAAAGACACGTGCCTAAAAATGCAAACGTCTAATCAATTTTTTATCTTTGTCAACAAGTATTTTACTGTTGGTTTATTAGCAGGCTTATGTGATAGCATATAAGAATTAAGATTTGCAGAAGCTATGTTTTTGCAAAGAAAGCAACCCTGCAAAAAACCTGTTTAGTAGTCAACTCCTTTTTGCCGCGGATCCGCGGCTTTGGCCGAGAAAACGCGGCAAATCAGAGGACACTTGGTCTCTACTTTCTAGAGCAGAGGCCCAAGACCACTTATATGTTACTGCAATCTTCTTTTCCTGCTTTGCTTGCCCTATAACCTGCAACAGAGAAGAAAATTCGTTTTAGTTCTAAAATATTTTCAATAAAAATCAGATTTCAATAAAAACAGTTACCCTCCCCGGCAATGGCGCCAAAAATTGATTGAAGCTAAACCTGCACACAAAATATGAAATTTCAGAACTTTTAATAAAAATGTGCAAGTGCTAAATTCTTACCGCTATAGCAAGTGGCTATGCGGGTCGTAATCCACAAGGAGGGTTTGCGATAGAAGCGTTCACGGTTCTTTAATGAAATCTTAATGAAGACAAAACGAAAGTTCTTCTTTGTTTTTAAGAAATAAAAATGAAAAAAGAGTTATGTTAAAGTTAGAAAGGAAACGGTAGAATGAGAAAGTGGAGAGAATCAGAAAGCGACTATGTACAAATGAGTTGAAAAAGAATGATTTGGAAGAGGTAGTGTTGGTGATTTAATTTACAGAAATAAAAGAAAAGAAAGATGATGAAAGAAGTACTCACCTAGTTTGGTTGATGACTTACCTGGAACCCTTGCATGTTCTACCTTGCTTTGGAGGCGTTCAACGCATAGGTCATAAGATCGAGCTCAGTCCCTGTTCGCATTATATCATCAAGCCTTGCAAGAATGAAGTGATACGGATCTTGAGGAGGAGAACGTCTTCATGAAGTATCGTTGGCACTCACTAAGGCTTTTGTATACTTATACTTCTGGATTCACTTGTAAGCTCATCAAAAATAAAAGAGGTAAAGTAGAAAAAGAAAGAAGGAAACAAAAGAAAATATGAACATAAAAAGAAGCTTTTATCTTTATTACTTGCAGAAACAATGGAAGAAAGGAGGAGGGTACATCGGTGTCACTCTCAACATCAGCCTCTCTCTCTTACTTACATGAATATTCATCTAACCTAAGCTTACATACAAATTACATAAAAAGAAAAGAAAAACCTAAACTATAAAGAATGAAAACTAGGCTAAATCCTATCTCTGCATGGTCGTCCCATTTTCAGTGCAAGTACTTGCTTTTTATAGGCATATCCCACACGAAGAGGATCCCGGGGAGATCGGGGGAGCAAACGCTCCTCCTAACTCCCCAACCAAGCCGCGAAAACGCGGCTTTGGCCGCGTTTCCACGGCCAGGGTGTGGCCAGGTGGCCACACCTTGTTGGTGGGTCTCCCCGGTTTCACGTTTTACTTTTATCTTCAGTTGGTTTTCACGTTTGAGTCCTGGATTGTAACAAAATGGCCTTTGATTCTTGGCTTTAACCGATCGATTCTGAGAGGATTCTTCTCAACCTGTTTTCAACCTCTTGATTTTGCCCTGATTTACTGAGTGCGAATTATTTCTGATTTAATTCAGAATTTGGTGGGCTTTTGGGCTCATTTCTCTTCATCTCCTTAAGGAATGGGCCTGCAAATAAATTAAACAATTAATTAGGACAATGCAGATTTTATTCTATAATAAGTATGGAAATATGATACAAATATGCAACATTAGCGACCAATCAATTTGCTCGATCCAAATCCCAACAATCCTCCTCTCAAGTAAAGAGTCTTCCTGGAAGCTCATCTTCACACCTGGAAGACCATCTTCACACTTGGAAGACATATGTTCAATCGAGATCAAGATTCTCTTTATTGCGTTACAGCACGCGCCTTACGTGAAGTAGGGCTCCGCTGCCAATCTCGATAGCTCAACTAGCTCTATAGGGACTTTATTGTGCCTTTTTACGCCTTGGGAATTGAACAAGCTTTATCCCCCTTAAACAAAGAGTTCGGGCCTCCCTGCAAGTTGATCTTCCTCATTCTTCATCCGAGAAGATCATGTGCTCAATCAAGGTCACTTCTCTTCACTGTGTTGGAAGACAACACGTCTTACATGAAGCGCCTGAAGCACTCCTCTTCACTGTGTTGGACAACACGTCTTACATGAAGCCCTGGAGCATGATTACCTCCCTCGAGAGCTCAATCTTTATAGATTCAGCTTAACAGGGGCCCACTGCGTCTTCCGCTGTGCCTTAGAGGGATCGAACATCACCCACACATACGACTAGAGCATGGCTCTGATACCATTTGTAAGGACTTGAGGCACCATCCAAAAAGACTAGCCTTCTAGGTGGAGTAGACCAAATTCTTATAAACCCAAGGCCTCCCCATGTCTAGCTGATGTGAGACTATTTGTTCGACCCAAATCTCAACAGATTCTCTCGAGACTGCTGAGAATCTATCGCCAGAAGATTCATATTCTAGTAATGAGGCTGATATTAAGCCAGAACCAAAAGAAGAATGTCTCTAGGAACTAAATCCTTTTGTAATGAGCATTGATAAGCTTGATTTTAATAACACCGCCAATAATTAAGGTGAGTGGTTTATCAATGAAGATTTAGATTTGGCTTACTTTTCTGCGTTAGCTTCTGATTCTATACCGTTAGATACTAGTACTGATATAGATAGTGATCATGTATATGCAATTAATACTCTGATATCATTGCATGCTCCAATAAGGTCATTCTTTATGGTGCATGAATGAGTGAATGACACATAAAGAGTTTTCTTCGAAGTGCAGCCAAATACGAGGGTCAAAAGCCAATCTTGTTTGGACAAGTTGAGTTTGAGCCGATGACTCACAAAAGCTCGAAAGATGATTTTGAGTCCCCATAATTCTTTCATTACGGGCCAAATTCACATCTTATGATAAAGAAGATGCGATACGACCTTACCGAAAAGTCTAGCTTGAACTTTGGCACAGAAAAACAAACACTACTTCGATCTTTCATACCAAAAGAGAAAGTGCCTGTTATCATAAGATTTGAAGGGGATTGGGCTATGTGTCAACTCCAGTCTCATCGGATTCTGAATTCAAAGAATCTGCAAGTCTTGACCACTTGCCAGGTACTTCATTGTGGGAGTCAAATGTCAGCATTGAAATTATTTTCAGAGATCTTTCAGTGAACATGGTTTCAACTAGCTATTAGGAAGATGAAGATGAAGAAATGATCTAGTCTGACACCAATCCCTGGATTAAACACTTCAACATTCTTTGGGACATATGCTTTGAGCAGCGTAAGCTGCCCATAGAGGATAAAGTGATCCAGATCAACCTGGAGAACAAAGCTAATCCCAATCCCATTTTCATAAGCAAAGCTTATTACCCTCCAAGAAAGAAAGTCTAATATATCTCATACAGGAGTATATAGATGTCTTCGCTTGAAATTATGAGAACATGTCTGGACTTGATCTACAAGTAGCCATGCATCACTTCAACATTAATCCGGATGGGAAACCAGTCAAGCAACAACAATGACGGTTTCGTACAGAGATTATGGAAGCAATCAAATCAGAAGTGAAAAAGCTCATATACTCTTGTTTCATCAGGGAGGAGCAACACCCTGACTGAGTAGCCAACATTATGCCCGTTCCTAAGAAGAATGGGAAGATCTGAATTTGCATCAATTTTTGTGATCTAAATGCTGCTTATACCAAAGACGAGTTTCCTCTTCTGATCACGAATGTCATGATTGACAAGAGGATGAGCTTTATGGACGGATTTTCTGGATACAATTAAATCAAGGTGTATCCCGACGATGAAAATCATGCATCCTTCATAATGCCACCAGGGGTGTACTGTCACACCGTGATGCCTTTCAGATTGAAAAATGCATGGACAACATATCAACGTGCCATGAATACGACCTTCCCCGAGCATATACGCAAAATCATGGAATGCTATGTAGACGATATTGCAGTGAAGAACCAAGATAAAGGTTATCATCTTGCAAATCTGAAGAAAGTATTCAACATCGTATGAGCACATCAACTGAAGATGAACCTAACTAAGTCCTTCCTGAGGATGGCCAGTGAAAAATTCCTTGGGTTTGTTGTGACATCCAAGAGAATTCATCTTGACCTAGAAAAGTTTCGAGCCACCAAGAGTTGCAACCTCCGAGAAATCTCAAAGAATTTAGAGGATTGCAGAGACAATTGGCTTACATCAAAAGAAGAGAGTCTCATTCGTTTGGGACAGTGCTTGCCAAAAAGCGTTTGAGAAATCAAAGAATACCTCACGCATATTTCTGTTCTTATAGCTCTAGTATCAGGAAAACCTTTCCTGATATATGTTAGAGCCATGAATCATTATTTTGAGAGCTATGCTAGCCCAGAATAATGATTAAAGACATGAGCACGTAATTTACTACTTGAACAGGCCATGTTAGAGCTGAACGTCGTTACAACCGGTCGAGAAAGAGTGTCTCTATCTAGTCTTCGCCGTTCAGAAGATGTGACACTATCTTATGGGCTAGTTCATTCATGTCATCTCCAAAGTCAATCCTTTGAGATTGAACATGATAAAACCCTCGTCGCTAAACTGTGGATTGACGAAATGGGCTATATTGCTTTCACAATACAAGATGCAATTTATGCCATAAAAAAATCTGTAACAGGACAAGCGTGTTAGCCCAAAGGCCTTCCACTCTAGTTTTGATGATGATTAACTCATGTAGTTATGTGCACTAATAATCTTGTGTTATTTAGTTTCAGATCATTAATCAAGTTATTAGTTGGTGATTAGCTTCAACAAGATGATTGAAAGCTTTCACATGTTGATTCAAGAGCCCGAACGTTAAAGATCATATATAGCACTTGCTCGGTGGATCAAAGAGTTTTGGATCGAGTCGGCTTGGAGATTGCGTTCTACAAGAAGACATCGGTACCTAGTTTAGTTTTGTGTTTAGATCCAAATTGTAAAGATTAAAATAGTATGATAAGCTCAAGTTCACAACACTCACGTTTCATGTTTTGGTTTTCGGTTTGATAGGTTTAATCGATCTTGGTTTTCATGAATAGATTGATCAAAACAAGTTTACGTGGTTTAATATATATTAGATTTGTTCTATATACATGCATGCTTCATCTTCTTAGACAAACTTAGTTTGATAGTCTATTTCATGTGTTTTATGTTTTGGTATTTTTAACAAAACATATTTTTGAATTAAGTCAAAAACATGGATTATATATATATATATATATATATATATATAATATATATATATATATATATATATATATATATATATATATATATATATATATATATATATATAATATTATATGTTTCATGTATATAGGAGTATATCCATATACATCATGCCTAAATGTTGTTTAATATCATGTTTTTGTATTTGGATAAGTTTTGGACAAAATGTATTTTCTATTCAAAAATCCAAGTTTTAGAAAATACAGTTTTTGGATTTTGGTAAAAATGATAAGACACAAAATTGTTTTAAAATGTTTGAAATTTGTGTTGAAATTATTAACAAAAGTTTACATTTCAATGTAAAATGATAAAACCATTTTTGTGTAATTTTAGAGTATTTATGGGAATTTATTGGATAATAAATATCTTGTTTTTCTGGCCCAGAACTGCAGTTGCCAGGCTAGGCCGGTTGACCGGACGGTCGACCGTACCATGTATCCGGTCGACCGACGCTGTCGACCGACGTGCACGGATACGTGCACGCTGGCTGCCCCATGAGCCGGTCGACCGCACGGCCGACCGACTGAGAGCAGTTTGCTCTCTGTTTGCCCCCCGCCGACCAAGCAGTCGACCGGACAGAGAGCGTTGCTCTCTGTATCTGGGACGGTCGACCTCACGGTCGACCGGTTGCTGCCAGCGGTCAAAATGTGACCGTTGGCCGGTCGACCGACCGGTCGACCGTAGTTCATTTTTGGCAGATTTTGCTGCCAACGGCTATATTTTTCTGGGGGCTATAAATACCCCTTTAATGGCCAGTTTTCACTAAGAATTTTTGGGCGAATTTTCTGAGCTTTCTCTAGTGTTTTCACAGCAATCAAAAGAAGTTTTTGGGCTTTAAATTGAACAATCTATTTGGTGTTTTTGCTCAGGTTTGGAAAATCAAGAAAGGGTTTTTGAGAAAAGATTTTGATTCAACTTCTTCATCTTGGTTTCTAGTTTTTTCCAAAGATTTTCTTTGAGTTTTTGATTCTATTCCTTTGATTTTCTCCACACTTGAGCTACATCTACTATCTCATTCTATAGGATCTTTGTGTGGGAAAGAAATTGTTTGTGGTTGTTGTTTAGACCACCAAGTTGTAAACCCTTCATTTGCTTGGTTTTGTGCCTTTCCCTCATTGTGTTGAGGAGGTTGTGCATTTGGGTTGTATCCCTCAAGTGGTGAGGTGATCCTTGTGTAGCTTTGTGCTTATCCCTCAAGTTGTGAGGTGATTGTTTGTTGGCTTGGTGTTGTGCCTCGAGGAGGAGGTTGTGTTTGTAAGGGAGGAGTTGGGTACTCCTTATAATTGTTATTGCCCCAAATTCTCGGTGGAGGTTCCCTTTGTGGGAGTCCTTTGTGGACAAGCTAGTGGACTTGAAATCCTTCTGTGTGAAGGCGGGATGTAGAGCTGGGTGCTCGAACCTCGAAACATATCTTGTTGTTTGCGCTTGATCCCTTGGCTCTTACTCTCTCTCTCTCTCTCTTTATTGTGCCTTGCATCTATTCATATTGTTCATTCATAATTATTTGTTTGGCTTGTTTGAGTGTGCATCTCTTGTTAATTTCAATTAGTTTTTAAATTTCGCATTAAGTTCATTAGATTAGCATTATCACCTATTCACCCCCCCCTTATTGGTGATTTCAAAGCGGTGGCAGATTTCTTGGCTAAACATTCAGTCTCAAGATCTACCAAACATTACAAAAATCTTTTAGACGAGATTGTCGAAGTTTATATGACCCAGACATCCTTCGAAGAACAAATGTGGCAACTATTCTTCAATGGAGCCTCAAGAACGGGTTCTAGAGGAAACATTGTAGCAGAATTGAGGGTAGTACTTATATCTTCACAAAACTACATAATTCCTCACGCTATTTCGTTAACAGAGCCATGTTCTAATAATGTTGTAGAATATAATGCTCTAATAATTAGAATGTAACTCAAGGAAGAAATCGGTGTCAGGCATCTTGATCGGCAAAAAACATGCACAAATATAAGTAAATAAGTGTGGGTCGATGTTACTACTGCTTTTACGATTCTTCCATAGTAGCAAAGTGACTATACGGGTCGTATCCACAAGGAAGGAGAGCGATGAAAGCTTGATGCGGCTTTTTTGTACAAGAAAAGAGAAAGTTCTTTGTTTCAAATAAAGAATTGGAAAATGAAAACAAGCTGGTTTCGAGAATTATTTAGAATGGTTTGGTGGTTTGTAAAAGTGATTTTCTTAATGGTAAAAATGCATGGCTAACTTTCTACTAAGTGCCCATTAATCCCTAACGTCTTGAAGATGTTAGCCTAACGATGGATTATAGGCAAGCATAACCTTATGCATAGGAACTATTCACGTGAAAATCGAGTGAAAGTTCTTCTTTTAACTTAGCTTTACACGACAAAAACTTAGACATTCTCTTATCAAGATCTAATAGAAGACGAGAATAAGGGAAGATACTAGTGCACTAATGGTATCGGCCAAGTAAAACGGAATATCTCTACTTACAAAGACAAGCAAAGTTTACAATCTATAGATCATCAAAAACTCGTTAAGCATGAAATATATGAGAGCTAATACTTGTAGGTAAGTTAGAGTTAGAACCCTCGTCTTAAGATGTCATAGCTCTCGTTTACACAAGGCTTGTTTGATATTATTGACTCATTTGGATTATCAATCAAGTTGTTAGAGATTAGTGGGTTAGTAGTTAGTTAGTCATGTAATGAAAAAGTTAATTAGACATGATAGTAAAGGAAACAATAAGAGAGAAGAGGTAAATAGAAAATGAGTTACACTAAAACAAAGAGATGAAGCAAATGAAAATAACAAGTAAATGGGAAGAAGAAAGAGAAGTAATTACTTGTATAAGCTTATCACCTTTCAAATATAACTTTTACACACTCTCTCTTTTTCACTCTAGTGGCTAAATTAAAACTAGAAGAAGAAGGAAGCAAACAACTATAACTTCTAGAAACAAAATAACAACTACTCTTCAAACTCTGGATATCTCTTTCTGAAGAACCCCAGGGGGTATTTATAGGCACCAGGGGAAAGGGAGCCAGGGGGACAACCCCTGGCCCAAAGCACGGGTACGACCGTGCCCGTACTGGCGTGGAAACGCAGCCCGGGCCGCGTTTCCGCGGCCCTGCCAGGGCGGCACATACTTGGCCTCCTGCTGCGTGTAGTCCCTTCTGTCCCTATCAGCTGGATCTTCTGAATTTTAGATTTGATCTCGCTGGACTGACAGAATCTCTTCCTAAGATCAATGGCTACGTGGTAGGCCTTTAATCACCCATTAAATGGTGATTTAAGATCTTCTTCTTCATTGCACACCATGAGCCTAGGATCAAGCAAGCAAAGGTTTATTAGCAAAATTTTATACAAAATAAATATGCAGATGCGATAAAAATTATGCAATATGAGAGACTAATCACACCCACACTTATCTTTTTGCTGGTCCCGAGCAAACAAAAAAAGAGAATTATTACACCTTATTTTGCATGTGATGCGATTGCACTGAGCATGTGCAACAAGCCTTTTAACCTCTAGGTTTCCCCTAGAGGAGGAGTGTTGTCTCCTGAGGGTTTTCAGCGGATTGCACGCACAAAATCTAATAAATGAAAAAATATTATTTGCCAGCAAACCTCTTTCAAGAAAAAGAACTTTCAATCATCTAAGTAAAATTGACCGAATGATATAAGAATTAGGTTTAACCCTCATAAGTCCTCCTATACTTTAGCATTCATAAAAGAAGAAAATATGATTTTTCTTTGAATTTAGAAAGGATCTTGTACTTCTAACTCATTCTTTTTATTTTACTTTTATATAGGTATGCATAATGTGTAAGTGTGATGTGCTTGAGATTTTTTAACTCAACTTTGAATGTAATTTTAATTTTATTAATGTTTATCTATATGTTTATTCTTGGTTTCATTTGGCTTTCTACTTTACTCATGTAACACATATCAAAACGATGACTCTCAAACCAGATGGTTTTAGGACACCAGGTGAAAAAATACCTCTCAGGTCAAATATGCAAGTAGAGTAGGCCACGAAATCAAGATTTACTTATATATTATATTGGCGTAAGTAATCATGCTTCTTGAGGCACAATTATCTAGCTTTTTTTCTTCAGAGTTGTGTCTCTAAATCCCAAGCATGTGTAGTTTATGCATATTCTACTAAGGCTAAATAAAGGTTATGAGTTATTTTCCTTTTTCCTCTCAACTCTTAGTCAAACCAGTGTTTCATTTTTATTTAGGCTAAAATAAAGATTCCTTAATAAGGTTCCCTTAATTCTTTCAACCTTTTGGCATTTTTATAAAAAGTATAAAAATTCTCTTTTCGATAAGGAGGTTTTTTTATTAATATAAAGAAAAGAAAGAATATTAGCACCCCCCACACCTATCTAATGCATTGTCCTTAATGCTTAGTCATGTAAATGCAAATGCAATAAATAGGGGAAGAAAGATATCACCGTCGCCGTCGACTCGGGCCGGCCAAGTGCGAATAGGCTAAGGGAGAGGGAGAAGAAGAAACTTTCAAAAAGGTTATGTACAAGTATATAAGGGGTGAGCATATAAAAAAAGAAATTTTTTTAATTACACTTTTGTTTGGTGGCATGTGGATGGCGATGGTCAGGTGTATGACGGAGCGAAAAGACTCAGCACAAGTTCAGCCTGGGATGCAGGTTCAGTGATCAAAAAGGGTTTCAGTCGTTGCCCACTCACTTTGAATTTCGTGTTGTTCTTAGGATCGACAATAATCACAGCACCATGTGGAAAGATGGTGCGCACAATGAATGGTCTGTTGGCCCAAGAGGTTACACTCTCCATTGTTTTGTGTTTTGATGATAACAAACCAAATAAGTGCTATTTGGTACTAATGATTTGATCAAGATGCATTTCAGGTTTTGTACCATGTTTAGAGCTCATTCGCTTCGCTTTTGCAAAAACTTCTAAGTTCCATATAGCAATGAAGGCAAATTGGACATCAAGGAAGGATCATAGAAGAGAAGGCACTTGCAAGGCATTGGATGGCTCAAAGATTGCTTCAGAGGTCCTTAGGTTTTGTTTTATAGCTTTATAGCATGTTAAAGAATAGAGAGTAGGTTTGAAGCTCAAACACACACGTTTTCACGCGTATGCTATTTCCAAGTTTATTCCTCATAAAATATACAAAAATACTTTAACACTAATTCTTCCTTCTACAAATCTGTTTTTATGTTGTATACTGATTTCCTGTTCAAAATAGTTTTGATCAAAATATTTTCCTCTCAAAATTCCCTTTCTATTTCAATTTTTGACCTGAGCCGGTCGACCGGCAATATACCACCAGTCGACCGAAGATCTGGCAGAGTGCACGTATCCGTGTGCACGTCTGTCGGTCGACCGGTAGGCTACCGGTAGTCGACCGAAGTTTTTAGTTTGCTCTCTGTATCTTACCAGTCGACCGGTGGTCTACCGGCCTTCGACCGATAGTTTATCTTTTTATCTTTTCGGTCGACCGGCTATCTACCGATAGTCGACCGGTACATGTTTTGAGTCTCAGTCAGGAGCAGTCGACTGTACCAGTCGACCGATAGTTCATAACGGTCAAATTTTTGAACTATCGGTCGACCGGGCCAGTCGACCGATATGGCCGTTGAACAGTAAAACGGGCATATTTTTAAATCTGTTTTAACTTAATTAATATCCGTTGGAGGGTATATTTGGAACTAATTACTTCCTAATCTTCAGTAATTAATTCCTAACCCTAAACCCTAGCCCTCTCCTATAAATAGGGGTGTTTGGGGAGAGTTTCTTTACAACAATTATTCAAGAGAAAATTCAAAAGTTTGGGATATTTCAAAAGAGCTTGTTTCTTGTTTTTGTGCTGATATTTCTCATTCATTTTCAGAAGTGTTCTTGATATACTCTCTGAATTTGATTTTCTTTCTTCACTTACACAAGAGCTTCATTCCTTCTCAATATTCTCTAAGGACCTTTGTAAGGAAGAGATATTTGAAAGAGAGAGTTTGTGATCTTTTGATTACTTAGAAATTGTATTGTGCTGAAATTGTAGGAGTTGGGTACTCCATTTGTAATTGATCTTTGTGATAGTGAAAGTAGCTAGAATCCTTCTGGGGAAGGCGGGGAGTAGAGCTGGTGCTCGAACCTCGATAACATATCTTTGTGTTTGCGATTGGTTTACTTTCCATTGCTATTACTTAGTGTTTTTGATTGCTATTGCCATATTCATTCATTCATCTCATTGCATTTGCTTCATAATTTTTAAATTGGCCTTAGATTAGCATAATCACCTATTCACCCCCCCTCTAGGTGATTTTCAATTGGTATCAGAGCTTGGACTCTAGGTTTGGCTTAACATCCTTAGAGAGATCCTAAAATATTGCTAATCAACATTTTCATTCATCCATACACACACTAGTAAACATGGCCGACAACATTAAATCTCCACCTAAATTTGATGGCCTTAATTTCCCTATTTGGAAGGTTAGGATGACTATATTTTGCAATCACTAGGTAGCTTAGTTGCCAAATCCTTGACCAAACCCTATGAGGCACCCGATGGTGATGAGGGCACTTGGACCGACCTTGACTTTAAGATGTATGAGGCTAACTCAAAAGCCCAAAACTCCCTTCTTACCGCCTTGAATGAGGATGACCTTACACGTGTTATTCATTGCCAATCCGCCTATGAGATGTGGCAACACTTATTGGTCACGCATGAAGGGACCTCACAAGTCAAGAGAGCCAAAGTAGATCTCTTGCGGTCTCAATATGAATCATTTAAGATGCTAGATGATGAAACAATTGATTGCATGATTACTCGTTTCACAAAAATCACTAATGGTCTTTCTTCATTAGGTGACATCATCTCCAACGACCAAAAGGTACGCAAGGTGATACGGGCTCTTCCTCCATCTTGGGAGATCAAGTCTACTACCTTGAAGGAATTGAACGACAAAGACGAGATGGACATCATAAGTCTCATAGGGAACCTCAAAACCTATGAGATGGAGAAGAAAGCAAGAGAAGAGGCGGCTCCAACAAAGAAGAAGTCTATCGCTTTCAAGTCTTCTTCCTCCACCATTGAAGACGAAGATGAAGATGAAGAAGAAGATGAGGAGCTCTCCCTCCTCGTGCGCAACATCAAGAGGATGTACCGGAAGAACAAGCAAAATTTCCGGAGAAAGTTTGAAGGTAAAGAGGAGCGAAAGATCATTTGCTACAATTGCCGCAAGCCCGGACACATCATGGCCGATTGCCCGGAATTCAAGAAGAAAATGACTTCCTCCTTCAAGCCAAGAAAGCAAGACGAAAAGAAGGCTTACAAGGCCACTTGGGATTCGGAAAGCGAGTCCGAAGATGAAGAAAAGGCGGACACCGCAAACATGTGTTTCATGGCAAACACACCCAAGGTAACCCCTCAAACTCTTGAATCTATAGATGATAATGATGATGATTTAAGTAAGGAAGTTCTAGTGCATGCTTTTGTAGAACTTTCCGAAACTTATGATAACAAGAAAATGGAGTGTTTTAAACTACAAAAGGAAGTTGCTTTTCTTAAATCTCAACTTGCTTTGATTTCACAAGAAAAAGAGGATCTTTCTTCTAATCTTATTTCCATTCAAAATGAATTTCATTCTTATAAGATTTCTTGTAAGGGTAAAACCCCTATTGTTGATAATAATGAAATTTCTTCTTTAAAGCTAAAATGAGTGATTTTGAAAAAGTTTTAAAAGATTGTGCTTTTAATACAAAGAAACTTGAAGAAAAATTTCCAAAAAGCATACATCTCATGCTAAAGTTTCTCATGATAAGATTCCACATGCTCATACTTCTAATGCTTCTCATGCTAAATCTTTTCATGCTCACAATGCCAATGCTCACAAAACACACACTCATTATGCATTTAAATATGGTAGAGTGTATAGATGCACATATTGTGGCAAAAATGGACATTTAGCAAAATTTTGTTATGATAAATTGCATAGCTCAAATAATCTTGTTTGGGTTAATGGTTCTAACCCTCATGGACCCAAGAAAATGTGGGTACCAAAATCAAGTCCTAAAATGTTTGATGTAGGTACACACCAAGGCTCCAAGACGTAGGGAGCGGTGGTACCTTGATAGTGCTTGTTCGAGGCACATGACATGGGATATCAACAACTTCACAACCCTATCAAGGTACATGGAAGGTGGCTCCGTCACCTTCGGGGATGATTCCAAAGGCAAGATAATTGGTATCGGTAATATCCAAATTGGTACATCTCCTATAATAGAGAATGTTGTTTTAGTTGATGGTTTGAAGCATAATTTACTTAGTATTAGTCAATTTTGTGATCGTGGTCTTAAAGTTGTTTTTGATGATACTTCTTGCAAGATTTTTGATATTAAATCAAATGATTGTATTTTGACCGGTTTTCGTGATGACAATGTTTATATAATTGACATGCTTAATGTAGAGTGTTCTACTAAGTGTTTAAATGCTTTTGATGAAAATTCATGGCTTTGGCATAGAAGATTAGGACATGCTTCTTTTGAACATCTTTTTAGAATTAATTCAAAGGAATTGGTGAAGGGTATTCCTTGCTTGAGTTTTGAGAAAGACCGCATTTGTAGTGCGTGCCAACTTGGGAAACAAACCAAGTCTTCCTTTAAACCAATCAAGGATATCATGTCAACTAGACCTCTAGAATTAATTCATATGGATTTATTTGGACCAACTAAAACTAAAAGCTTAAATGGAAGTAGATTTGCATTTGTTTTAGTTGATGATTTCTCTCGATTTACTTGGGTTTTCTTTTTGCAAAATAAAGATCAAACTTTTTCTCACTTTAAGATTTTTAGAAAAAGAGTTGAAAAAGAGAAGGGTTTTCCGATTTTGAGAATAAGGAGTGATAGAGGTGGTGAGTTTGTTAACCAACTCTTCATAACTTATTATGATGAAAAGGGAATTAAGCATGAAATGTCTTGTCCTAGAACTCCACAACAAAATGGAGTTGTAGAAAGGAAAAATAGAACACTTCAAGAGATGGCTAGGACAATGATAAGTGAATACGACCTCCCTCAATATTTATGGGCCGAGGCCGTAAACACCGCATGCTATATATCGAATCGTATTTATTTATGCAAAAAATTCTTCGAAAACTTCTTTTGAAATGTATCATTTTAGAAAACCAAATGTTTCCTATTTCAAAGTTTTTGGATGCAAATGTTTTGTTTTGAACACTAAAGAGAATTTGGGTAAATTTGATGCTAAAGCTTATGAGGCTATCTTTGTAGGATATTCCTCTACTAGCAAAGCATATAGAGTTTTCATTAGATCTTCACTTACTATTGAAGAAACCATGCATGTTAAGTTTGAAGAATCTAATGTGTGTGTTGAGAATGTTGTAGAGTTTGAACCATTAGGTGAAAGCTTGGAGAAACTATCCTTGAAGGACTCACCCGCGCAAGAAGAAAAGCAAGAACCTTTAGGTGAAGTTCAAAAGGATAATGAGGAAAGCGTTCAACCGCTTCCCAAAGCTTGGAGATATGCTACAAATCATCCAAAGGAGCTCATCTTGGGTGATGCTTCCAAAGGAGTCACAACGCGCTCCAAACTCCATGACCTATGTGGTAACTTTGCTTTCATTTCTCATTTTGAACCCAAAGGCATTCTCGAAGCCGAGACGGACCCATATTGGTTGCTTGCCATGCAAGAGGAACTCAATCAATTTGAGCGCAACCAAGTTTGGCACCTTGTTCCTAAGCCCCACGATAGACCAATAATTGGTACTAAGTGGATCTTTAGGACTAAGTTGGATGAGTCCGGAAATGTCATTAGGAATAAAGCTAGGTTAGTGGCCCAAGGTTACACTCAAGTTGAGGGAATCGACTTTGAGGAATCCTTTGCACCCGTAGCACGGCTTGAAGCCATACGGATAACACTAGCTTATGCATCTTTTAAAAATTTCAAACTTTTTCAAATGGATGTAAAAAGTGCATTTTTAAATGGATTTCTTAATGAAGAAGTTTTTGTTGCTCAACCTCCCGGTTTTGTTGATCATGTTCATCCCGATTTTGTTTTCAAACTCGATAAGGCTTTATATGGTTTGAAACAAGCTCCAAGAGCTTGGTATGAAAGGCTTTCAAGTTTTCTTATTTCAAACAATTTTATTAAAGGCAAAGTAGACACTACTCTATTCACTAAGCATGTTGATAATGATATTTTGATTGTCCAAATTTATGTTGATGATATAATTTTCGGTTCTACTAATGAAGTTTTATGCAAGGATTTTGAAAAGGTAATGCAACAAGAATTTGAAATGTCCTCCATGGGTGAACTCAACTTCTTCCTTGGACTCCAAGTCAAGCAATTGCAAGATGGGAACTTCATTAGCCAAGCCAAATATGCAAAGGAACTCGTGAAGAGGTTTGGACTTGAAGACGCTAAAACTTGCAACACTCCCATGGCAACTACAACCAAGCTTGATAAGGACGAACAAGGTAAAAATGTTGATATTAAATTGTTTAGAAGCATGATAGGTAGTCTTTTATATTTAACGGCAAGTAGGCCGGATATCATGTTTAGTGTGTGTCTTTGTGCTAGATTTCAATCGTGTCCCAAAGAATCTCATTTAATTGCCGTAAAACGCATTATTCGATATGTTAAGGGAACGATTGGATTAGGTCTTTGGTATCCGAAAACTATAGATTTTTCTATGATTAGTTATTCGGACGCCGACTATGCGGGTTGTAGAGTAGATAGAAAGAGTACTAGTGGGACATGTCAATTTCTCGGTAATTGTCTTGTTTCATGGTCCTCTAGGAAGCAAAATTCCGTAGCTCTATCAACCGCCGAGGCGGAGTATGTTGCCGCGGGGGCTTGTTGTGCACAAGTCCTTTGGATGAAACATACTCTCCTTGATTATGATTTGCATTATAAAAATATTAAAATATTTTGTGATAATACTAGTACTATTCATTTAACTAAAAATGCAAATCAACATAGTAAGACCAAGCACATTGAGATTAGATATCACTTCTTAGAGATCATTTTGAGAAAGGTGATATTGATATTGATTATGTTTCCACCGATTTCAACTAGCCGATATTTTTACAAAACCACTTGATTTTGCTAGATTTTCGTTTATTTGTGGAGAATTAAATATGTGTATTATTGATTAAACATGTTTTTCATAACCCTTTTTGATGTATGACAAAAAGGGGGAGAATAATTTACATCATGTACAAAAATAAGTTCATTTGGTCTTGGTTCCATATGAATTTATGAGTTTTATGAGTTTTTATGTGTTTTTTGAATCTCTATGATTTAAGTTTAAATTGGTATCAAGGAGCAAATTTTTGATTTTTGGTGTTTTGGTATCAAGTACAAGCTTTAAAGTTTCATTTGTATTGTATTGTTGATTTCAATAATTGGTGCATCATTTCTTTTTATCATTTCAATTATTGGTATCTAGAGCATATTTATAATGTTTAAATATAGCATAATTTGAGGGGGAGTTTTCTCCTCCCCATATTTTTGTAAATAGCCTATTTGTTTTGTCATCATCAAAAAGGGGGAGATTGTTGGCCCAAGAGGTTACACTCTCCATTGTTTTGTGTTTTGATGATAACAAACCAAATAAGTGCTATTTGGTACTAATGATTTGATCAAGATGCATTTCAGGTTTTGTACCATGTTTAGAGCTCATTCGCTTCGCTTTTGCAAAAACTTCTAAGTTCCATATAGCAATGAAGGCAAATTGGACATCAAGGAAGGATCATAGAAGAGAAGGCACTTGCAAGGCATTGGATGGCTCAAAGATTGCTTCAGAGGTCCTTAGGTTTTGTTTTGTAGCTTTATAGCATGTTAAAGAATAGAGAGTAGGTTTGAAGCTCAAACACACACGTTTTCACGCGTATGCTATTTCCAAGTTTATTCCTCATAAAATATACAAAAATACTTTAACACTAATTCTTCCTTCTACAAATCTGTTTTTATGTTGTATACTGATTTCCTGTTCAAAATAGTTTTGATCAAAATATTTTTCCTCTCAAAATTCCCTTTCTATTTCAATTTTTGACCTGAGCCGGTCGACCGGCAATATACCACCAGTCGACCGAAGATCTGGCAGAGTGCACGTATCCGTGTGCACGTCTGTCGGTCGACCGGTAGGCTACCGGTAGTCGACCGAAGTTTTTAGTTTGCTCTCTGTATCTTACCAGTCGACCGGTGGTCTACCGGCCTTCGACCGATAGTTTATCTTTTTATCTTTTCGGTCGACCGGCTATCTACCGATAGTCGACCGGTACATGTTTTGAGTCTCAGTCAGGAGCAGTCGACTGTACCAGTCGACCGATAGTTCATAACGGTCAAATTTTTGAACTATCGGTCGACCGGGCCAGTCGACCGATATGGCCGTTGAACAGTAAAACGGGCATATTTTTAAATCTGTTTTAACTTAATTAATATCCGTTGGAGGGTATATTTGGAACTAATTACTTCCTAATCTTCAGTAATTAATTCCTAACCCTAAACCCTAGCCCTCTCCTATAAATAGGGGTGTTTGGGGAGAGTTTCTTTACAACAATTATTCAAGAGAAAATTCAAAAGTTTGGGATATTTCAAAAGAGCTTGTTTCTTGTTTTTGTGCTGATATTTCTCATTCATTTTCAGAAGTGTTCTTGATATACTCTCTGAATTTGATTTTCTTTCTTCACTTACACAAGAGCTTCATTCCTTCTCAATATTCTCTAAGGACCTTTGTAAGGGAAGAGATATTTGAAAGAGAGAGTTTGTGATCTTTTGATTACTTAGAAATTGTATTGTGCTGAAATTGTAGGAGTTGGGTACTCCATTTGTAATTGATCTTTGTGATAGTGAAAGTAGCTAGAATCCTTCTGGGGAAGGCGGGGAGTAGAGCTGGGTGCTCGAACCTCGATAACATATCTTTGTGTTTGCGATTGGTTTACTTTCCATTGCTATTACTTAGTGTTTTTGATTGCTATTGCCATATTCATTCATTCATCTCATTGCATTTGCTTCATAATTTTTAAATTGGCCTTAGATTAGCATAATCACCTATTCACCCCCCCTCTAGGTGATTTTCATGGTCCAGACCAATGAGTTTTCAGCTTTCCCGCGAAAATGTGAAGCCTCGAGTTATATAGCAGAACCTTGTCTCTCGGGGAAAAGTTTTTTCGGTTTATGATATGGTCATATAAAAATTTAGTCCTGCTTTTGGTGATCCGAGCATTCTTGTAGGCTTCATTCCCTATCTCCTTTAATTCTAAGATCTGCAGTCTCCTTAGCTCACCGACCTTAGTTAGATCAAAATTGAGTTAC
This sequence comes from Agave tequilana, assembly GCA_038442645.1. NCBI lineage: Eukaryota > Viridiplantae > Streptophyta > Magnoliopsida > Asparagales > Asparagaceae > Agave > Agave tequilana. The sequence goes on from JAVJIF010004631.1 coordinate 52,889, forward strand.
TTAATGGCCCATAGGGCATAGTGTTCTAACGTGACGGGCAGATGATAGGCTTTTTCGAATATGATTTTGTAAGAAAACTTCCCCAGGACTGTCTTAAAAGCAGTGCGATAAGCCCACAATGCATCATTGAGTTTGACCGACCAATCCTTTTGGTTTTTTCTGACAGTTTTTTCCAAAATGAGCTTGATCTGTCGATTGGTGACTTCGACCTGCCCATTTGTCTGGGGATGATACGGAGTGGATAATTTGTGATTGATGGAATATTTTCGCATCAGAGCTTCCAAAATTTTATTGTAGAAATGCGATCTATTATCACTAATTATCGCTCTGAGGGTGCCAAATCACGAGAAGATATTTTCTTTGAGAAATTTGACAACCATTTTATTGTCATTGGTCCTTGTAGGCACAGTTTCTACTCATTTAGAGACGTAATCGACAGCAACAAAAATAAACTGGTTGCCGAAGGAATTAGGGAATGGTCCCATGAAGTCGATACCCCAAACATCAAAAATTTTGACTTCAAAAATCGAGTTCAGGGGTATCATGTCTTTTCTTAAAATTTTACCAATCTTCTGATAATTTGCACATGACTTGTAAAAGTGAAATGAGTCTTTGAACAAAGTGGGCCAGTAAAATTCACTTTATAAAACTTTCTCTGCAGTCTTGTAGGGACCGAAATGTCCGCCGCATGCAAGTTCATGGCAAAAGCTAAGCACACTCCTCTGTTCTTCCTCTGGTATGCATCGTCGAATATAAGTAAAGTAGTGTGGGTCGATGTTACTGCTTTTGCGATTCTTCTATAGTAGCAAAGTGGCTATACGGGTCGTATCCATAAGGAGGGAGAGCGATGAAAGTTTGATGCGGCTTCTTTGTTCAAGAAAAGAGAAAGTTCTTTGTTTCAAATAAAGAATCAGAAAATGAAAACAAGTTGGTTTCAAGAATTGATTAGAATGGTTTGGTGGTTTGTAAAATTGATTTTCTTAATGGTAAAAATGCATGGCTAACTTTCTACTAAGTGCTCCCACTAATCCCTAACTTCTTGAAGATGTTAGCCTCACGATGGGTCATAGGCAAGAATAACCCTTATGCATAGGAACTATTCACGTGAAAATTGAGTGAAAGTTCTTCATTTAACTTAGCTTTACATGACAAAAACTTGGATATTCCCTTATCAAGATCCAATAGAAGGCGAGAATATGGGAAGACACAAGTGCACTAATAGTATCAGCCAAGTTAAAAGGAATATCTCTACTTACAAAGACAAGCAAAGTTTACAGTCTATAGATCATCAAAACCCCGTTAAGCATCTAATAAAAGAGAGCTAATACTTGTAGGTAAGTTAGAGTTAGAACCCTCGTCTTAAGATGTCATAGCTCTCATTTGCACAAGGCTTGTTTGACACTATTGACTCATTTGGGTTATCAATCAAGTTGTTAGAAATTAGTGGAGTAGTAGTTAGTTAGTGAGGTATTGAAAGAGTTAGTTAGACATGGTAGTAAAGGAAACAACAAGAGAGAAGAGGTAAAGAGAAAAGGAGTTACACTAAAACAAAGAGATGAAGCAAATGAAAACAACAAGTAAATGGAAAGAAAAAGAGAAGTAATTACTTGTATAAGCTTGTCACCCTTCAAATACAACTTTTACACACACTCTCTCTTTCACTCGAATGCTAAACTAAAACTAGAAGAAGAAGGAAGCAAACAACTACAACCCTAGAAATAAAATAACAACAACTCTTCAAATTCTGGATATCTCTCTCTGAAGAACCCCAGGTGGATATTTATAGGCACTAGGGAAAGGGGGCCAGGGGACAACCCCTGGCCCAAAGCACGGGCGCGGCCGTGCCCGTACGGCCACAGAAACGCTGTCCGAGCCGTGTTTTCGCGGCCCTGCCAGGGCGGTGCGCGCCTGGCCTTCTGCTGCGTGCAGTCCCTTTTGTCCCTTGTCAGCTGGATCTTCTAGATTTTAGATTTGATCTCGCTGGACTGACAGAATCTCCTCCTAAGGCAATGGCTACTTGGTGGCCTTTAATTAATCAATTAAATGGTGATTTAGGGTCTTCTTCTTCATTGCACACCATGAACCTAGGATCAAGTAAGTAAAACTTTATTAGCAGAATTTTATACAAAATAAATATGCAGATGTGATAAAAATTATGCAATATTAAAGACTAATTCCATCTTGAAGCGTACGATGACTCAAAACTCATCATCAACTAGGTCCATGGAGAGTACAAAGTCCAACATGAAGACTTGGTGCCCTATCACGACGCAACCATCAACACAGCAAAGAAGTTCAAAAGCTTCTACATCGACCATGTACGTCTCTAATAGAATACACATGTAGATACATTAGCATCTCTCGCTGCTTCACTGGCTTTTTCAGCCGGAACAACAGAGAAAGTACTCGTCCATAGCCGTGACTTTTACTATCCAAGATTCGGATAGTAAGACTCCAAAAGAAGATGTTCAAGTCAAAGATGTTCTTGAGACTTCAATAAGTCTAGAATCCAGGGATTTGCGATTCTCGTTCTTCAACTTTGTCTTATATGACATACTGCCTGATGATCCTAAGGAGGCAACGGCAATCAAAAGAAAAACTCCATGATTCTATTACAAAGCAAAAATGTGAACATTATATCGGTGGTCGCATAATGGAATCTTACTCCGCTACCTTTTTCCCAAAGAGGCACATGAGGCACTCAAAGAAGCTCACGACTGCACGTGCGGAGCTTATTAACCTAGGCCAAAAGTTGGAGAACAACTCTAAAGACTTAGATATTATTGGCCGAAGATGATTTCTGACGCTATCACTGATTTATGAACAAAAATTGAATTGAAATAAAGAAAAAGTTAAAGTCAAAAAGTTCTTAGTCTCTTCTCAATTTATCCGCGTAGTATAGGCTAGACGGGTCGATCCACAGGGAAGGATGCGATGGAAACTTTTCGGAACGAATTCTCTAACAAATAGCTTGAAAAAAGAATATTGATTGTAAGAAAAGGATTTAATTAAGCAAAGGAGGTTATAGTCGACTAGTCATCTGTCACAACTAAGTATTAATCTAAAAGGAAAGAACATCATATTGGATCTATAAAGATCTACCCTAGGATTTTGATTAAGAATCAAGTAAGATGAGTAAAAATATTATAAACCCTAATTAGAGTACACTACCTATAATTAAACTTTAGTTCATCCTAGTTTCTAAGCATAGCATAAAAAAGTCTTTTAAACCTAACATTATGCTATCAAATATTCTAAATATGAACTAACAATAACCATTAAAAAGTGCAACCCTAATTTAATTCAACTTAATTAATTATTCATCTTCAAGAATTATCAATTTAATCCTTGGGTTTCTAATAAGCATGGATTTCAATCAATTCATCTTTTAGACTAAACTTAGTTGATCGAGAGAATAGCAAACTACAAGTTAAAAAAGTTATTCATATTTTTTTATTTGAATAAGATTTATTATGAAGAAAGAAAGTTGCATCAACAAGAAAAGAAGAAAGAAAACAAAAGAAATTAAAGCAATAAAAACTAAATTAAAGAACAAGAGATATGAAAAGAATAATGAACCTTCATTAATGGATGTCACCGGCCAATTACAAGTTCTTCTTCTTCAAAAATCTTCTTCTCCAAATAGAAAACAAAATAATACAAAGAAAATTGAAAAATAAAATGGCTGAATAAATAATCTTATACTGAATCTCTGATATGCCTCTCCTCTATTGCTCTGCATGAGTATTTATAAAAGATTTGAGAAGGAGAGTCCCACACAAACACCTCCACAAACTCGACGCACGAAATCCCAGGGTGGCCGCGTTTCCGCAGCCAAAAAGGGGAGGCCGCGACGCTTTTTTGGATTCTGGTCAGCGCTTTGGTGTTTAGCTTCATCTCGTCTATTTATGTCGAGATCTATCCTCGAAATCTTCGTTTGATCTTTGAATTTTAAAATATGTTAATCTCTTAGATAACTTGGAGATCAAGTTATCTCTAAATCTGAGTTAATTTCAGATTTTCTCCCTTTTATCTTCATCTTGTGATGCAAACAACCAGATTTAAATAGAAATCCACCTCTATCTTTAATTAGGATGAGGATTCATCATGTTCTATTCTTATCCTCCTCTAGATTGTAAATCAAATTAATTTAAAACCTAAATTTAAATGAGAGAGAAAAGATGTTTTCTTTATCTTCCCAATTAATCTTTATTTTCATAACTCTTGTGGGCTTTTGGGCTTCTTTTGTGCTTTCTCTTGGATTATGGAGGCATGTACATTACTAAATAATAAATGATTAAATAGTAATATTTTAACAAAAATTAAACATGAAAATGTGAATAATAATATGCATTATTGATGACCAATCACACCCCCACACCTATCTTTTTGCTCGTCCTCGAGTAAAAATAAAATAACTGATCTAGCTATCCTAATATCACTTTCGTAGGTATTACGATTGCACTTAGCATGTGCAACAAGCCGTTACTCTAAGTCACCCATAGAGGACAAGTATTGTCTCGTGAGAGCTTTCAATGGATTACACCCACAAAATTCATAAAGAAAGAAAAATAAAATGTTAATATTTTTGAAATTTCATTTTAAAAGAGGGAAAATATTTGAAATATCTTTATAAAAATTAAGTAATCTAGAAGTTTTTTAGGATTACCAAATTGATCATTCTAATACTTAGTCCTTATTCAAATATTTATTTATCAATTTATATTAAGATTCAAACTGAATTTCTCATTGAGTCTGTTATCTTTATCCTGGTTATATGCATCTTTGTGACCGTGAATTTTATTTTTACTTGGGATTCTTCAACTTCAACTCTCATGCCTTATATATTTATTAGTTTCTCTTTTTTTTGTAAGAAGTTCATTACCACTTCGTTGCTCTTTAAACACTTCTTTTTCTTTATATGTATAACTCATCTAATTTTTTTCGTGTAAGTATCAAGGCTTCTTGAGGCCCCAATGCCTAACTAATTGATTATTTGATGTGTTAATACATATATATATTATATTTTCTTCTTCTTTTTTCAGACTTACCTAATTACCTTTTGCGTAAATACCAAGGCTTTCTCAGGCCAAAGTACCTAACTAATAAATAATTAGGTTTGTTTATTTTATATTTATATTTTTTAAGACACAAGAGTCTTTATTTTGAATCCCAAATGTGTAAGTGTATAAAGCATGCATATTTCATCAAGATAAAGATATCAAGACTAAATTACTTTTTCAGTTTTTTCTCCTATACTTAAAAATCAAACAAATACATTTATTTCGACCAAGTAGTAAGAAATCCTAATTATGATTTTCTTATTCCTTAAAATTAACTTAATTACTTACAAAAGATAAGTCAAAATATTATTTCCTATTTCAAAAAGTTTTTTTAAGAATAATTTTGATTTTTTTATGGTTGTTATTAATTTCCTATGTTAGACTTATGTTAATTGGTTACCCCCCCACACCTATCTCATGCATTATTCTCAATGTATGAATGTAATGCATGAATGCATAAAATAAAATGTAAAAAGAGGTAATAAATAATAATAATATACAAATATATGTATAACACATGTTTTCTCCCACACCTAGATCTTTTTAGGTTTCATTCCTCTAGCTCGCTTCCTATCATTCCAATGGGCTCTCTTTATAGGGCACAATGGGGAGTTCAATCTTGTCTTCATTTTAGCTCTCTTTCTCCCTAGTCTCATCTTCCTTAAGCTCTTCTTCCTCATATGTCTACATCTATTGTTCAAAAATTGATTACCATCACACCTTTCAGTTGGAACTTTCTCACTATGAATGCCTAAAAATTCTAACTAGTTTCATATATTTTCTCAAAATTTAGATCAACACTTTCCCTTAGTGGTGTGTAATTAACCAAAATATCCCTAATCAGTTCTTCCAAATACGAGTTCTTCTTCAAAGAGGTTTTTAAAGGTTAAGTCAATCGGAGGTTCTTGAATTATACTCTCATGAATATATCATTGATTAGCTCATCGGAAGTGAAGACACTCAAATCAATTTTTTTAAACATGGGACTCTAAACTTAGTATCTCCAACATGTGTCTTCTCATTAATATATCGCACTTATCTTCAAATAATTCATCAAGAAATAGAGACTCATTCTCTATACCTTCACTTTCTTCTTCACAATTGTTCTCAATGAAGTTTACCTCAAACGTTTGGTCTCTTATCTTACGAGGTTATTTTTCTAGGTTGAAGACATTGACCTCTTTAGTCATGTCTGAAAATCACCTAGAGGGGGGTGAATAGGTGATAATGCTAATCAATAGACAAATTAAAAATTATGATGTAACAATCACCCAACAAGATTCACAAGATGAATGAAAGCAAGTAAATATAGCAATGATGATGATAAGCAAGTAATAAGTGCAAGTAAAGTAAAGTAAGGAGTGCAAGAATGTAAACCAAACGCAAACACAAGGATATGTTATCGAGGTTCGAGCACCCAGCTCTACTCCCCGCCTTCCCCAGAAGGATTCTAGCTACTTCACTATCATAAAGACAGTTACACAATAACCGCAGTACCCAACTCCACAGGAGTACCCGGTAACACAATCTCAAGTACAAGTAATCTCTGGGTAGTCAAAAGACCACAAACTCTCTCTTGCAAAAATTCTCTTCCCTTACAAAAGGTCCTTAGAGAACAATGAGTAGGAATGAAGCTCTTGTGTGCAAGGAGAAAAGAAAATGAAATCAGAGAATTCTTTTGAAAAACACTTCAGAAAATGAGAGAATTTCAGCACAAAAACCAAGATCTTTTGAAAGCCTTAAACTTGGAAACTTTTGGAATTTTTCTCTTGTAATTAATTGTTGTAAACAATCTCTCCCCAAACACCCCTATTTATAGGAGAGGGCTAGGGTTTAGGGATAAAACATAATTAGGATTAATCAAAGAGTATTAAGTTTGAAATATATCCCTTAAACTAATATTAAACACAAAAGACAAAATTTAAAACAGCCCAGAAAATAGCCGTTTACTGTTCAATGGCTATTCCGGTCGACCGGTCGGTCGACCGCCTATTCAAAAATAGAGCCGTTACAGGCATACGGTCGACCGCCCGGTCGACCCAACAAACCCGAGAGCAAAGCTACTACAGTCAGGTCGACCGCCCGGTCGACCGGCAAACATGCACACTGATACGTGCATCTGCCAGAACCACGGTCGACTTGTCCGGTCGACCGAACAAGACTGACACAGGCACGGTCGACTGGTGCGGTCGACCGGCTCAGGTCAAAAGTTAAGTTTAAAACACAATTTTGAAAGACTTTGATTTTTATGAAAAATATCTTTAAATAGTACTAAGTATAAAACATAAAAATTGATTTGTAGGCAGAGGATTTTGTATCAAAATATTTTTGTACATTTTATAGAAAATCATCTTAGAAACAATATGTGCGCAAAAACGTGTGTGATTGAGCTTCAAACCTATCCATCATTCTTTAACAAAATTCTAAACCTATAAAACTAAAAACAAATCTTGTTGAGCAATCTTCAAGTCTTGAGCCATGCTATGCCTTGCTAGAGCCCCTTCTTCTATGTTCCTTCCTTGATATGCAATATGCCTTCTTTACTTCATGAAACCTAGAAGTTGTTGCAATAGCTAAGTAATGGCCTCCAATATGGTACTAACCTGAAACTTATCTTAAACAAACTCATTAGTACCAAATAGCACTAATTTGGTTTGTCATCATCAAAACTCAATAAATGGAGAGTGTAACCTTTTGGGCCAACAATCTCCCCCTTTTTGATGATGACAAAACAATAGGCTACAAGATAAAAATATAGGGGAGGAGAAAACTCCCCCTCAAATTATGCTATATAAAGAAAACATTTAAACTCAAAACACAAGAATTCATTGAAAACATAAAAACATGTATGCTTTTGATACCAATTTAAACCAATTGAAACAATAATGAAAATCACATGTTATTTTCTTGATACTAACAAAACACAAGAATTCTCAAAACGCATGAAAACAAAACAAGACAACAAAAACATATAGAAACTCATATAAACTCATATGGAACCAAGACAACAAAAACATATATAAACTCATATAAACTCATATGGAACCAAGACCATATAAATTTATTTTTATCATGCACTAACTTATTCTCCCCCTTTTTGTCATACATCAAAAAAGGGTTAGGAATCACATGTTTAATCAATAATACAAACATTAAGTTCTCCACAAATAAACGAAAATCTAGCAAAATCAAGAGGTTTAATGAAAATATCGGCTATTTGCAAATCCGTAGAAACATAATCAATATCTATATCTCTTTTCTCAAAATGATCTCTAAGAAAGTGATATCTAATCTCAATGTGCTTGGTCTTACTATGTTGATTTGCATTCTTAGTCATGTGTATAGTACTAGTATTATCACAAAATATTTTTATATGATCAAAATGCAAATCAAAATCAAGAAGAGTATGTTTCATCCAAAGGACTTGTGCACAACAAGCCCCTGCGGCAACATACTCCGCCTCGGCGGTTGAGAGTGCTACGGAATTTTGTTTCCTAGAGGACCATGAAACAAGACAATTACCAAGAAATTGACATGTCCCACTAGTACTCTTTCTATCTACTCTACAACCCGCATAGTCGGCATCCGAATAACTCGTCATTGAGAAATCTCCGGTTTTCGGATACCATAGACCCATCCCAATAGTGCCCTTAATATAACGAATAATGCGTTTTACCGCAATAAGATGGGACTCTTTAGGACACGATTGAAATCTAGCACAAAGACACACACTAAACATGATATCCGGCCTACTTGCCGTTAAATATAAAAGACTTCCTATCATGCTTCTATATAATTTAATATCAACATTTTTACCTTGGTCATCTTTATCAAGCTTGGTTGTAGTTGCCATGGGAGTGTTGCAAGTCTTTGAGCCTTCAAGTCCAAACTTCTTTACGAGTTCCTTTGCGTACTTGGCTTGACTTATGAACGTCCCGTTTTGCAATTGCTTGATTTGGAGTCCAAGGAAGAAATTGAGCTCACCCATTGAAGACATTTCAAATTCAAGTTGCATGACCTTTTCAAAATCCTTGCATAAAAGCTCATTAGTAGAACCAAAAATTATATCATCTACATAAATTTGCACAATTAATATATCATTATCAACATGCTTAGTAAATAGAGTTGTGTCTACTTTGCCTTTAACAAAATCATTTGAAATTAGAAAACTAGAAAGCCTTTCATACCAAGCTCTAGGAGCTTGTTTCAATCCATATAAAGCTTTATCAAGTTTAAAAATAAAATCGGGATGAACATGATCAACAAAACCGGGAGGTTGAGAAACATAAACTTCTTCATTTATAAAACCATTCAAAAATGCACTTTTCACATCCATTTGAAAAAGTTTAAAATTTTTGAAAGATGCAAAAGCTAGTGTCATCCGTATGGCTTCAAGCCGTGCTACGGGTGCAAAAGTCTCCTCAAAGTCAATTCCCTCAACTTGAGTGTAACCTTGGGCCACTAACCTAGCTTTATTCCTAATGACATTTCCGGACTCATCCATCTTGTTTCTAAAGATCCACTTAGTACCAATTATTGGTCTATCGTGGGGCTTAGGAACAAGGTGCCAAACTTGGTTGCGCTCAAATTGATTGAGTTCCTCTTGCATGGCAAGCAACCAATATGGGTCCGTCTCGGCTTCGAGAATGCCTTTGGATTCAAAATGAGAAATGAAAGCAAAGTTACCACATAGGTCATGGAGTTTGGAGCGCGTTGTGACTCCTTTAGATGCATCACCCAAGATGAGCTCCTTAGGATGATTTGTAGCGTATCTCCAAGCTTTAGGAAGCGGTTGAGAGCTTTCCTCTTTATCCTCTTGAACATCACTAATTGATTCTTGCTTTTCTTCTTGAGCGGGTGAGTCCTTCAAGGATAGTTTCTCCATATTTTCACCTAATGGTTCAATCTCTACAACATTCTTACAAACACATTAGATTCTTCAAATTTAACATGCATGGTTTCTTCAATAGTATGTGAAGATCTATTAAATACTCTATATGCTTTGCTAGAAGAAGAATATCCAACAAAGATAGCTTCATAAGCCTTAGCATCAAATTTACCCAAATTCTCCTTAGTATTTAAAACAAAACACTTGCATCCAAAAACTTTAAAATATGCAACATTAGGTTTTCTAGAATGATACATTTCAAAAGATGTTTTGGAAGAATTCTTACACACATAAATACGATTTGAAATATAGCATGCGGTGTTTACGGCCTCGGCCCATAAATATTGAGGGAGGTCATATTCACTTATCATTGTCCTAGCCATCTCTTGAAGTGTTCTATTTTTCCTTTCCACTACTCCATTTTGTTGTGGAGTCCTAGGACAAGACATTTCATGCTTGATTCCCTTTTCATCACAATAAGTCATGAAGAGTTGGTTAACAAACTCACCACCTCTATCACTCTTTATTCTCAAAATCGAAAAGCCTTTTTCTTTTTCAACCCTTTTTCGAAAAATTTTGAAATGAGAAAAAGTTTGATCTTTATTTTGCAAGAAAAAAATCCAAGTGAAACGGGAAAAATCATCAACTAAAACAAATGCAAATCTACTACCATTTAAACTTTTAGTTTGTGTTGGTCCAAAAAGATCCATATGAATTAGTTCTAAGGGCCTAGTAGTCATGATATCCTTAATTGGTTTGAAGGAAGACTTGGTTTGTTTCCCAGTTGGTACGCACTACAAATGCGGTCTTTCTCAAACTTCAAGTAAGGTATACCCTTTACTAAATCCTTAGAATTAATTCTAGCAAGATGGTCAAAAGATGCATGTCCTAATCTTCTATGCCAAATCCAAGAATTTTCATCAAAAACATTCAAGCATTTAGTAGAACAATCTAAATAAGCATGTCAATAATATAAACATTATTATCACGAAAACCGGTAAGGATACAATCATCGGATTTAACATCAAAAATCTTGCAAGAAGTATCATCAAAAATAACTTTAAGTCCACGGTCACAAAGTTGACTAATGCTAAGCAAATTATGTTTTAACCATCAACTAAAATAACATTTTCTATAATAGGAGATACACCAATTTGAATGTTACCTATACCGATGATAGATCCTTTGGAGTCATCCCCGAAGGTGACGGTGCCACCTTCCATGTACCTTGATAGGGTTGTAAAGTTATTGATGTCCCATGTCATGTGTCTTGAACAACCACTATCAAGATACCACCGCTCCCTACGTCTTGGAGCCTTGGTGTGTACCTACATCAAATAATTTAGGACTTGATTTTGGTACCCACATTTTCTTGGGTCTTAGAGGGTTAGTTTCATTAACCCAAACAAGATTATTTGATCTATTAACTTGGTCATAGCAAAATTTAGCTAAATGTCCATTCTTACCACAATATGTGCATCTATATACTCTACCATATTTGAAAGCATAATGAGTGTGTGATTTGTGAGCATGAGAGTTGTGAGCATGAAAAGATTTAGCATGTGTAGTGTGAGCATGTGAATTTTTAGCATGAGAGGTGTACTTTTTGGAAAACTTTTCTTCAAGTTTCTTAGTGTTAAAAGCACAATCTTTCAAAACTTTTTCAAAAACAACCATTTTAGTTTTTAAAGAGGAAATTTCTTTTTCATCAACATAGGAGATTTTCCCTTACAAGAAACCTTGTAGGCATTAAACTCATTTTGAATAGAAGTAAGATTAGAAGAAATATCATCCTTTTCTTTGAAACCATAGCAAGTTGATTTTTGAGAAAAGCAACTTCCTTTTGCAATTTTAAGCATTCAAGTTTCTTGTTATCATAAGTTTCGAAAAGTTCAATAAAAGCATGTACAAGAACTTCTTTACTCAAACCATCATCTTCCTCATCAAGAGATTGAGGGGTTACCTTTGGTGTGTTTGCCATGAAACACATATTCGCGGTATCCGCTTCTTCTTCTTCGGACTCGCTTTCCGAATCCCATGTTGCCTTGTAAGCTTTCTTTTCTTCCGACTTCTTTGGCTTGAAGAAGGAGGTCATCTTCTTTTTGAACTCCGGGCAATCTGCCATGATGTGTCCTAGCCTTCAGCAATTGAAACATATAATTCTTTTCTCCTCTTTGCCTTCAAACTTTCTTTGGAAGTTGAGCTTTTTCTTCCGGTACAATCTTTTCATGTTTCGCACAAGGAGGGAGAGCTCCTCACTTCTTCTTCATCTTCCTCATCGTCTTCAAGGGTGGATGAAGACTTGAAAGCTATTGATTTCTTCTTTGTTGGAGCGGCCTCTTCTCTTGCTTTCTTCTCCATCTCATGGGTCTTTAAGTTCCCAATGAGGCTAATGAGGTCCATCTCATCCTTGTCGTTTAACTCCTTTAAGGTGGTGGCCTTTATCTCCCAAGATGGAGGAAGCGCCCGAATTACTTTCCGCACCTTTTGATCGTTGGAGATGACATCGCCTAAGGAAGAAAGAGCATTGGTAATTTTAGTAAACCTTGTAATCATAAAATCAATAGTTTCATCATCAAGCATTTTAAATGATTCATATTGAGACCTCAAGAGATCTATCTTAGCTCTCTTGACTTGTGAAGTCCCTTCATGTGTGACCAATAAGTGTTGCCAAATCTCATAGGCGGATTGGCAATGAATTACCCGTGTAAGGTCATCCTCATTCAAGGCGGTTAATAGGGAGTTTTGGGCCTTAGAGTTAGCCTCATATTCTCTAAAGTTAAAGTCGGTCCAAGTGCTCTCATCACTATCGGGTGCTACATAGGGTTTGGTCAAGGACTTGGCCACTAAGCTACCCAAAGATTGCAAAAATATAGTCATCCTAACCTTCCAAATAGGGAAATTAAGTCCATCAAATTTAGGAGGGGTTTTAATGTTATCGGCCATGTTTACTAGTGTATGAATGTATGAATGAAAATGTTGATTAGCAAATTTTAAGGATCTCTCTATGGATGTTAAGCCAAAACCTAGAGTTCAAGCTCTGATACCAATTGAAAATCACCTAGAGGGGGGGTGAATAGGTGATAATGCTAATCAATGGACAAATTAAAAATTAAGATGTAACAATCACCCAACAAGATTCACAAGATGAATGAAAGCAAGTAAATATAGCAATGATGATGATAAGTAAGTAATAAGTGCAAGTAAAGTAAAGTAAGGAGTGCAAGAATGTAAACCAAACGTAAACACAAGGATATGTTATCGAGGTTCGAGTACCCAGCTCTACTCCCGCCTTCCCCAGAAGGATTCTAGCTACTTCACTATCACAAAGACAGTTACACAATAACCACAGTACCCAACTCCACAGGAGTACCCGGTATAACACAATCTCAAGTACAGGTAATCTCTGGGTAGTCAAAAGACCACAAACTCTCTCTTGCAAAAATTCTCTTCCCTTACAAAAGGTCCTTAGAGAACAATGAGTAGGAATGAAGCTCTTGTGTGCAAGGAGAAAAGAAAATGAAATCAGAGAATTCTTTTGAAAAACACTTCAGAAAATGAGAGAATTTCAGCACAAAAACCAAGATCTTTTGAAAGCCTTAAACTTGAAAACTTTTGAAATTTTTCTCTTGTAATTAATTGTTGTAACAATCTCTCCCCAAACACCCCTATTTATAAGAGAGGGCTAGGGTTTAGGGATAAAACATAATTAGGATTAATCAGAGAGTATTAAGTTTGAAATATATCCCTTAAACTAATATTAAACACAAAAAGACAAAATTTAAAACAGCCCAGAAAATAGCCGTTTACTGTTCAACGGCTATTCCAGTCGACCGGTCGGTCGACCGCCTATTCAAAAATAGAGCCGTTACAGGCATACGGTCGACCGCCCGGTCGACCCAACAAACCCGAGAGTAAAGCTACTACAGTCAGGTCGACCGCTCGGTCGACCGGTAAACATGCACACTGATACGTGCATCTGCCAGAACCATGGTCAACTTGTCCGGTCGACCGGACAAGACTGACACAGGCACGGTCGACTGGTGCGGTCGACCGGCTCAGGTCAAAAGTTAAGTTTAAAACACAATTTTGAAAAGACTTTGATTTTTATGAAAAATATCTTTAAATAGTACTAAGTATAAAACATAAAAATTGATTTGTAGGCAGAGGATTTTGTATCAAAATATTTTTGTACATTTTATAGAAAATCATCTTAGAAACAATATGTGCGCAAAAACGTGTGTGATTGAGCTTCAAACCTATCCATCATTCTTTAACAAAATTCTAAACCTATAAAACTAAAAATAAATCTTGTTGAGCAATCTTCAAGTCTTGAGCCATGCTATGCCTTTCTAGAGCCCCTTCTTCTATGTTCCTTCCTTGATATGCAATATGCCTTCTTTGCTTCATGAAACCTAGAAGTTGTTGCAATAGCTAAGCAATGGCCTCCAAATATGGTACTAACCTGAAACTTATCTTAAACAAACTCATTAGTACCAAATAGCACTAATTTGGTTTGTCATCATCAAAACTCAATAAATGGAGAGTATAACCTTTTGGGCCAACAATGTCTCCACAGGCCAACCTCATTGATCCGTTCCTACAATTGATGAAAGCATTTGCAGTTGCAAGGAATGCATGCTCCAAGATAATGAGAGTTAGAGACCTAGGAGTGGATACAGCTTGGGACTCAAGAACAATAAAATCTACTGGGTAGATAAACTCTCCAGCCCGGATAAGGATATCGGTAATTTCTCCTTTTGAAATTTTTATGGACCGGTCAGCTAATTAGATTGTAACTTTAGACAGACTAAGCTTGCCCAACCCAAGTTGTTGGTAGACTGAGAAAGGGAGTAAGTTGATACTTGCTCTTAAATTAAGAAGTGCATAATTAATTACAGTTTGATCTATTGTGCAAGAAATGGAAGGGCAACTAGAATCCTTTGTTAGCGCAGAGGCCTTTCACCTTAGTTTTGATGATGACTAACTTATGAAGGTTAGTTTACTAATAATCTTGTGTTTATATAGTTTCAGTTATTGATTAAGATATTAGTAGGTGTTTAGCTTCAACAAAGGAGTTTTTGGAGCTAACACATGTTAATTCAAGAGCTCTGCGTCAAGATTGCATATAGTACTCATATGAAGTCAAGCTCTTTAGATCGTGTTTGGATCAGGTCGTCTTGAAGATGAGGATTGACAAGAAGACTTCAGTTTGTTTAGATCTTGTGTAAAGATAGATAGTATTGATATGCTCAAGTTTACACACACACACAAGTTCAATATGTTTGGTTTTCAGTTTAACTGGTTTTGGTTTTCACGTTTACATATATATGGTTTTCATGAATAGATAGAATCAAAACAAGTTTACATGATTTAATATATATTAGATTTCATCTATATACATATATGCTTCATATATTTAGAAAAACTTATTTTGATGGTCTATATCATGTGTTTAGAGCTTTGTAATTAACAAAACCTATTTTTGAATTTCAAGTCAAAAACATAGATATATCATGTTCATGTGTACTGGATTCTATCCATACATAATATGCTTCAAATGTGTTTAAATATCATGTTTTTGTATTTATATAAGTTTGAAAAAAATTGGATTTCCATTTCAAAGTTTGATTTTCAGAAAATACGGTTTTTAGTTTAAAACCTAATTTCAATATCACAAAAATGGTTCAAATAGTTTATAATATGTGTTGATTTTTAGTCACACATATTTGTTATTCAAAGATCTTATAAGAACTTATTTTTGTGAAATTCATAAGATTTTATGGGATTTTATTGATATTAAAATAACAAAGTTTTCTATCCCAAATTCCCAACCAGATCCCACTAGCGGTCGACCGGATCAGGGGACGGTCGACCGGTGTGCACGAGAACGTGCACTAGGCCAGCCCAGTAGATCAGTCAACCGCGCGATCGACCGACTGAAAGCACCCAACTCTCGGGTACGGCCGGTCGACCGGGCGGTCGACCGACAGGCTTGGCCCGGTCGACCGGGCGGTCGACTAGAGGCACAACAGTCAGAAAAATGACCATTGGCCGGTCGACCGGAAGGGTATTCTAGCCATTCCAAGCAGCCAACGGTTATATTTGGAGAGGCTTATAAATAGCCATCTCTTGGGCTGTTTTTAACAAGGATTTTGAGAGCAAATTTTTTCATCTATACAAGTATTTTAGCAGCAAGTTTTTGAAGAGTTTTTGTGCCAAAAAGATTTATCTTTTTATTTATTTTCAAGGGTTGAAAAAATCAAAGAAAAATAGAGTATTTGGGAATTTGATTTTGATCTTCATTTCTATCTTCTTCTAGTATTTTTTTCAAGTATTTTTCTTTGTGTTTTGATTTCCAAACTCCTTGTTTTTCACACTTGAGCTATCATCTTTATTCTATCTATAGGATCTTGTTTTTGTAGGAAATATAGTTTTGGTCTAGTACAATCACCAAGAGTTGTTTGTGGTCTTTGAGATCACCAAGTTATAATCCCTTCTTTGCTTTGGGTTTGTGCCTATCCCTCTAAGTGTAGAGGAGATTGTGCTTTGGGTTTGTAGCTATCCCTTTTTGTGTAGAGGTGATTGTTGTTTGGCTTTGTACCTTGTTCCTCTTGTGTAGAGGTGATTGTTGTTTTGGCTTTGTGGCTTACCTCTTATGTAGAAGTGGTGATTGTTGGAGAGAGGAGTTGTGAACATTGTACTTGCAAATTCCTCGATGGAGGTTCCCTATGTGGGAGATCCTGTGTGGATATAGTGGAAATCCTTCTGTGTGAAGGCGAGGACGTAGAGCAGTAGCTCGAACCTCAAAACATATCTCGGTGCTTGCGTTTGATCCACTATCTCTAAACTCTCTCTTATATCTTGTATTCCATCATATTATTCATATCATACATATGCTTGGTATTGTTTGTGTGCCCATACTTGTGTTGAACCAAGATAGATTCATATAGCACCTCAACTCTTATTTAGAGGAATCTAGAGGAGATAGTTCAGAGCCCGTCACCGAGAATTCAACTACACTCTTTGGTTACACATAGTGTGTTGCAATTAGTTTTTAATTTCACATCATTTGTCTTAGATTAGCTAATACACCTATTCACCCCCCCTCTAGGTGTATTTTCAATTGGTATCAAAACCTGCGCTCCTGATATTAGGTTAAACCACCTAGAGGTGAGATCTTGGATAGCTAATCTAGATTTGCATTTATACACATATAGTTTATACACTCATGGATCACCTTGCCCCTCCCATGTTTGATGTATCTAACATCGATGTATGGAAGATTAGGATGAGTGTTTATTTAAAAGCCCTAGGTTTGCATGTCTATCTTGCCACTATCAAGAAAACCTATTTTGGTAATGCCAAGTACATTGAGGCTAATATACAAGCCCTAGATGCACTAAAGCATTCACTTAGCAAAGATTACCTTTTTATAGTTTCTCATTGTGATTTCGCTTTTGTAGTGTGAAACACATTGACATCTCCCGAGCTTCAAACAACAAACTATGTGGAGAAGGAATCTAGTGGAGATGAGTCCGACGAAGTGTGTTACATGGTCCAAGGGAATGACTCCCTTGGTACATTCAGAAACTCAACTTGATGATAGTGCTAGTTCTTCAGGTAATGACTATATGGATGCCGATACTTTGAATGAAGAACTTTCATTAGTTTGTGAAAACTTGCAAGCAAAGTGCAAAGTTTTGAAAAAGAAAAGCTTTGAATTAAAAGAAGAAATAAAAATTTATTTTCAAAACTTAATTTGATTTTGCAAGAGAGGGATGAGATTTTAAGTGAAAGGGACTCCTTAAAATCCCAACTTAACCTTGCCCTAAATGAAAACAAAATTTTAAAGAGTAAAAATGATTGTGATGATGTTTTGAAGAGAAATGAGGTTTTGTCTTCAAAACTTGAAATTGTTTTAAAAGAGAATAATTCTTTGAAAAATAAAATTGCTTTGATTTTAAAAGAATTAGAAATTGTTTCAAAAGAAAATACTTCTTTGAAAAATGATTTTCATGCTCATGTTTGTCATGTTCCTATTGCCTATTCTTCTATTGATAAACATGTTGGTTACTCCACATCTTTTTCAATTATTGAAAGTGATATATGTACTTTGAAAAAGAGCATTGATTATTTGGGCTCCACTTTGAGCCAATGTGCTATGGAACACAAGAAATTGGAATCCATATTTCGCAAGAAACATGCACCTCATATTCATGTACACCATACACGGCATACACATGCTCATCATGCTCACACACATGATTCTATGTATGCTCATGTGTACACTTGTACACATTGTGGACGTACGAGCCACCTTGCAAAGTTTTGTTATGATAGATTAAATAATTCAAATTTTGCGAATAAATTTATTTGGGTTAGGAAATGTGCTAACTCCCATGGACCCAATAAAGTATGGGTAACAAAATTCACCCATATTGTATTTGATGTAGGTGTGGGCTCTCACACGACGTGAGAGGTATTGGTGCCTTGATGGTGGATGCGTTTGAGCTTGTTGGACACTACATTGGATGCATCACCTTCAAGGATGTTTGGTGGAAGGACCACCATGGCTGGGAGACCTAGAGATCGGTTCATCGATTTTGGTAAGTATCTTTAACTCTTATTTTGTTTACATGCTATTATTGATTGACTTTTAGCATGTTTTGATTTTTCATGATTATTATGTTAAATGCCATGTTTATTAGACTTGTGATATACATATGTAGTATTTGAGATATACCCTTATTCATATGGATTCATATTTTGTGTTCTCACTATTGTTTAGCTATTGTGTATATCATAACTCTAAAAGCACATGCATTTACTCTAATGATCATGTTTGTTGTTATTTTTACACTTCATATTTTGATTACATGTTTAGATGAAACTTTATTAAAACTTGTGTTTATACTTGTACAACTAATGAGCCACAATTGATTATTGTGTGTTTGTACTTTATTGCTCATTTGTACTCATTGGATGTACTTGTATAATCTAGTTTTGATGATTCTTTCATTTATACTTGTTTTCTTTATTTTTGTATACGTTTCATAAAAATGTATTTATCTTCATGTATATGTTAATTTTGTCTAAAATTATTGGATATACATGTCTATTCTAGAGTCACTTGCTTTTCATGCAAAATTCTATTATGGACTCATTTGTGTTTGAGATATGTATGTATACTTCTAGTTTAGACAAAACATACATATGCCTTAAAGTTTGTATTATTTTGATAAAAATTAAATTTTTCATGTTTTTCATGTTTATAAAGGAATTTCATTGAGCTTCATTACCCATTTTCATGATTTTGTTGATTACATGATTCTTACACTCTATGCTTGGTGTTTACTCATGATTTTTTTCATGAGCATATATGTGCTTTATTGCTATTTGAGTGACGATGATCGTGTGATTTTTATGTTTTCATCCTTACTTGAAAGATTTCGTACTAGTTTTCAAATAGTATCTTTAAACTATTCTTTATTCTTCAATTGGTAGTAATTTTCAAATATGTTAAAATACTTTCAAATCATAATTTTTGAAAACCCCTACCATCGAAGGGCGGTTGAATGGGCGGCTATGCCTTGTATATCCTTATTGAATATCTTTTAAACTTGTATATGAATAGGGTGGTAGGTATGAGTTATACATATAATCTTCATGGAATTTTATTTTTGTGTACTCATATTTGTTTTCTTATATATGTATGCTTCAAACTTCAATTAGTATCAATTTCAATTGATATATCCATTTCATACATACATATATATGATTTGATTGTGCTTGTTTTATCTATACATCTCTAGCACAAATTATTTCTTACTAAGCTTGATTCAGTTTTTAATGTCAATTGTTTTTCAATTGGTATCATTTATATTAGTATGTCATAAAGGAGAAAAAATTATTATTTTATTTTTCAATTGGATTTACTTTTCCATTGTTATCTTACTCCCACTCTTTGTGATGAAAAATATTTTGCTTTGGTATATACTTATATTTTCAATATTGGTATCAATAATTTTAAATTGGTATTACTTTCAAATTGGTATCCTTATTGCAAAAATGAATATAGTGTTTACCTAAAAATTTGGTGTTTATTTTCAATTGATATCATGTTCTTTTATTGGTATCAATTAAAAAAAAGGATTGTTTCTTTCAATTGGTTCTTTCAATTGATTGTGTTTATTGGTATCAAAATTTTTTTAAATATGTTTATTGTTTGTTTGTCTTCACCCCTTTGTTGATGAATGACAAAAAAGAATTCAGGTTTATATATGTCTGTTTTACTATGTGTTATGCATATATCTTGTTTTATTGGTATCTTGAGCTTCATTGCATATTTTTATATGTTTATTGGATATGTATATGTTAAGGGGGAGCTTCAAGGAAGTCTATCCTTAATGGATGCATATATATAACCACATAAGTTTTGTCATCATAAAAAAGGGGGAGATTATTAGCCCAAAGGCCTTTCACTTTAGTTTTGATGACGACTAACTTATGAATGTTAGTTTACTAATAATCTTGTGTTTATATAGTTTCAGCTATTGATCAAGATATTAGTAGGTGTTTAGCTTCAACAAAGGAGTTTTGGGAGCTAACAAATGTTGATTCAAGAGCTCGTGCGTCAAGATCGCATATAGCATTCATATGAAGTCAAGCTCTTTGGATCGTGCTTGGATCGGGTCGTCTTGAAGATGAGGATCGCAAGAAGACTTCGGTTTGTTAGATCTTGTGTAAAGATAGATAATATTAATATACTCAAGTTCACACACACACACAAAAGTTCAATATATTTGGTTTTTGGTTTAACCAGTTTTGATTTTCACGTTTACATATATATGGTTTTCTTGAATAGATAGAATCAAAACAAGTTTACATGGTTTAATGTATATTAGATTTCATCTATATACATATATGCTTCATATATTTAGAAAAACTCATTTTGATGGTCTATATCATGTGTTTAGAGTTTTGTAATTAACAAAACCTATTTTTGGATTTCATGTCAAAAACATAGATATATATAATGTTCATGTGTACTGGATTCTATCCATACATAATATGTTTCAAATGTGCTTAAATATCATGTTTTTGTATTTATAAAAATTTGAAAAAAATGGATTTTCATTTCTTGGTTTTCAGAAAATAAGGTTTTCGGTTTAAAGTCTAATTTCAATATCACAAAAATGGTTCAAATGGTTTATAATATGTATTGATTTTTGGTCACACATATTTGTTATTCAAAAATCTTATAAGAACTTATTTTTGTAGAATTTATAGGATTTTATGGGTTTATTGATATTAAAATAACTAAGCATTCTATCCCAAATTTTCAGCCAGAGTCGACCGGACGGTCGACCGGACCAGGGAATGGTCGATCGGACCGGTCGACCTATGTGCACGAGAACATGCACAAGGCCAGCCCAGTAGGCTGATCGGTCGCGCGGTCGACCGACTGAAAGCACCCAACTCTCAGGTGCGGCCGGTCGACCGGGCACCGACAGGCTTGGCCCGGTCGACCGGGCTATCGACCAAAGGCACAACGGTCAGAAAAATGACCGTTGGCCGGTCGACTGGCTGATCAGCCGGAAGGGTATTCTGGCCATTCCAAGCAGCCAACGACTATATTTTGGAGAGGCTTATAAATAGCCATCTCTTGGGCTGTTTTTAACAAGAATTTTTAGAGCAACTTTTCCATCTATACAAGTGCTTTAGCAGCAAGTTTTTGAAGAGTTTTTGTGTCAAAAATATTTATCTTTTTATTTTTTTCAAGGGTTGAAAAAATTAAGGAAAAATAGAGTCTTTGGGAATTTGATTTTGATCTTTATTTCTATCTTCTTCTAGTATTTTCTCAAGTATTTTTCTTTGTATTTTGATTTTCAAACTCCTTATTTTCTCATACTTGAGTTATCATTTCTATCCTATCTATAGGATCTTGTTTTTGTGGGAAATATAGTTTGTGGTCTATTAAGATCACCAAGGGTTGTTTGTGGTTTGAGATCACTAAGTTATAATCCCTTCTTTACTTTGGGTTTGTGCCTATCCCTCTAAGTGTAGATGAGGTTGTGCTTTGGGTTTGTGGCTATTCCTCTTTGTGTAGAGGTGATTGTGGTTGAGTTTGGCTTAGTTCCTTATCGCTCTTGTGTAGAGGTGATTGTTGTTTGGCTTTGTGTCTTGTCCCTCTTGTGTAGAGGTGATTATTGTTTTGACTTTGTGCCTTACCTATTGTGCAAAGGTGGTTGTTGTTGGAGAGAGGAGTTGTGTACTCCTAACCTTGTACTTGCAAATTTCTCGGTGGAGGTTCCCTGTGTGGGAGGTCCTATGTGGACATGGTGGAAATCCTTCTATGTGAAGGCGGGGACGTAGACCAGTGGCTCGAACCTCGAAACATATCTCGGTGTTTACGTTTAATCAACTATCTCTAAACTCTCTCTTATATCTTGCATTGCATCATATTGTTCATATCATATATATGCTTGGTATTGTTTGTGTCCCCATACTTGTGTTGAACCAAGAGAGCTACATATAGCACCTCAACTCTTATTTAGAGGAATTTAGAGGAGATAGTTCAGAGCCTGTAACCGGAAATTCGGTTACACTCTTTGTTACACATAGTGTGTTGCAATTAGTTTTTAATTCCGCATCATTTGTCTTAAATTAGCTAATACACCTATTCACCCCACTCTAGGTGTATTTTCATCCTTGTACTTGACAGGGATTTGATTGGACAATAGCTCACTAATATTAGTGGTTAGAAAAATCTTCTTGGGCACATTAGTCTTTCTTTTCTTCGTGCACATGTCCTTAAGGAATTTGGCATAGTTAGTCCTGTTGGATTACATCAAGAAGAGGTATATTAATCTTGACTTGATTAAAAATCTCACGTACCTTATCCATTTGTGCACTTTGTTTGTTTTTAAGCCTATTTGGGTAAGGTGCTATAGGCTTGTGCATATTTTCAGCTGAGTTATTTTTTCAGTGTTGTCAGAGTTAAGTGGAGGTGGAGTGGGACTAGGAGAGGTGGATGCTTGTGTTGAACTTGATGGTGTTGACACTTAGTTATCAACTTGTTTTCTCGACCGCAATGTATAAATCAAATTACATTGGTTCATGTGATCCTCTTGTGCCAAATGAGCTTGACTAGAGTTCGCAGGATTTGCTACCGGTTGACTAGGTAAAGTTCCTTTGGGTCTTTCACTTAGGGAACTGGTTAACTGACTCATTTGGACCTCTAACCTCGATATGACTTATCCTGTATTTTGCATGAAAGATGCAAGAATCTTTTCGAAATCGGTTGAGTTCTTCTCAAAGTTGGGACCTTGGGGAACTTGGTTGGGAATGTTTGTTGATAAAAAAATATGGACTGATGGTTGAAAGGTGGGAATTATTTATTTTGGCTCCATGAGAAATTCGGGTGATTCCTCTAGCCAGGATTGTAAGTTGGAGCGTAGAGGATTATTGGCGGGCCTTGTGAAGGCTGCATTCATATTTTCGAGTAACATTTGATGAGCTAAAAAGATGGGACATTCCTCGAACAAGTGGTTCATGGCCTGATAGTAAGTACAACTCGCCAAAAGTGTTAGGCTGACTTGGTTCACAGAGACTGGCTCTTTAGTTTCTAGAGTTTCTAGTCTTCGCATTATCATAGCTAGTTTAGCTTCGGGAGCTATATTTGTCTTAATGGAATGGGCACATTCTTTAGAAGAACTAGGGTCATAAGCTCTAAATTTTTTTGGAGTTGGTTCCCATTGGATAGTCTTATTAGCCAAGTCTTCATATAATAACAATCCTTCATCTTCGTTCTTTTTTAAAAATCCTCCGTGGCATATGGATTCTAATGGGGTTTTCATTTAATATTCTAATCCATCATAAAGAGATTGGCAAAGTCACCATTTCTCTATCCTAGGTGAGGGCAATGGGCAAGAAGGTCCTTAAAGCGTTTGAAATACTTCAAAAAAGGTTCATTAGTTGTTTGCTTAAATTGCAAGATGCTTTTCTTAATTTGCGCAGTCTTGTGAATTGGATAGAATTTCTTCAAGTAGGCCTTGACAAAATTATCCCGTGATGATATAGAACCGGCTTCTAGACTGTAAGGCCATTTCTTTGCTAAGTCTTTCAAAGAGAATGAGACAAAGCGTAACTTAACGACGTCTACTCCTAGGTTAGCTATTTTCATCATGAGACATACTTTCTCAAATTTCCTTATGAAAAAGTATGCATCTTAGGATTCAAATCCATGAAACTTAGAAAGAGTGTTGATATATTATGATTTCAGCACAAATTGGTTGTCTCTTACATCAGGGACTGAATGCAAGATGGAAGAGAGGTCTTAATAGGATATATCCTATCCTGCAGTGATGGTGGTTGTGCCATGTGTGGATCAGGTTAGGGTGGTGAACTCTTCCTGGTTAGTCTAGATGTGACTGGGTCTCTCGACCAAGCTAACAGGCACACCAAATCAATCAAGAGAAAAAAAATTAAAAATAAAAAATCCTAATTTAGGGTAAGCCTTGACCTAGATGACTCCTAACTTTAGACTGTCTTTGGGAGATATATTACCAACCTTAACCACAACTTAATCGGCAAGGTAGGTGGCAAGATCGGTGGGAGGTATCCGTCAAAGATGGGCCTAATATGCTAAACCACCAACCGTCGGGGTTCCCTCAATCCCCTACCTAGTCACTGATTTGGAAAGAGTTAATTTCGAACAACTTCCTCCTTCAGTCAATCTCTTAATGAACCCAAGTTAACCTAAGACCAACTTCTAATCAATTTTTAATTTAGGGTTAAGGTTGTGAGTGCAACAGAAGTGGTTTGTGGGCCAAGGAAGGGTAATAACGTCCCCACCTTATGTTGTTTAGGGGTTTTGCCCTTAAGATGTATTAGTGCACGTGTATAAACAAATAGAAAAGAATTCACTCAAAAGCAGTAAATTAGTTGAGGGTGCTTCCAAGTCTATATCAATGCGAACGTACCTTGTCGCCAGCACTTTTCAACAAAAATTAAGAAATTTAAATAGACATGTGTTTATGAAGCAAGAGTCTAAATTTTTTTTTATGTTAATCAACTAATAGGTTACTGTTAATTAAGTAGCAGTAAGCATGATGATCACAGAGAAAAATTATCAACTGTAAAAAATTCTAGTTGCAATTTACAGCAGACCTACAAAAATTGAAGCAATATGGAGCTACTTTTGCTGCGAAAACACGGCAATAGTCATGGAAACGCGGTTATTAAGTGTTTCCTCTGGCTCTGCCTTCTGGGGTAGAGGCACAGATTCGCTATTTTTTTTTAGCTACAGTAAATTTTTCTGTTAGCAGATCCTGCAAATAGAAATAGAAAAAATTAGATTTAGAGAATATCATACCATTCCTTCCCGACAACGACGCCAAAATTTTGATTGATGAAGAGAAATTGAATTGAAATAAAGAAAAAGTTAAAGTCAGAAAGTTCTTAGTCTCTTCTCAATTTATCCGCGTAACAAAGGTTAGACGGGTCGACCCACAGGGAAGGATGCGATGGAAGCTAACAAATAGCTTGAAAAAAAGAATATTGATTGTAAGAAAAAGGATTTAATTAAGCAAAGGACATTATGGTTTACTAATCATCTACCATAACTAAGTATTAGTCTAAGAGAAAAAAAACATCATATTGAATCTATAGAGATCTACCCTAGGGTTTTGATTAAGAATCAAGTAAGATGAGTAAAAATTGTTGGCCCAAAGGCCCATCACTCTAGTTTTGATGATGACTAACTCATGTAGTTATAGCACTAATGATCTTGTGTTTATATAGTTTCAGATATTTGGTCAAGATCATAGTCGGTGTTTAGTTTTAACAAAAGATTCGAAGTCAAGTTTTGAAGGTAGCACGTGTTGATTTAAGAGCTCGCGCATTAAGATCGCATCAAGTACTCTAGAGGAGTTTAGTTCTTTGGATCAAGGTATGGACCAAGTCAAGAAAGAGAAGGAGATTTTCAAGAGAAGATTTTTGAGAAGACTTGTGTCATGTTTGTAAGTGTCAAGATTTGATTTTTAGATAAAATGTAAAGGATAGATTAGTTGTGGACTGCTCAAGCTTATACACACACAAAAGATTTATATGTGTTTTCACAAAATAATTTTAGTTTTAGAAAATACCGTTTTGGTTTTGAGCTTCAAAGTATATATCTTTATGTTTCATGAATAGAGTTCATCAAAATGAGTTTATATGGTTTATATGTGTTTTGAATTTCATCCATACATATTATTTATTCAAATGTTTACAAAAACTTATTTGGTGTTTCTATATCATGTGTTTGAGTTTTGTAATTATCAAAACTTATTATAGAGCTTATTATCAAAAATATAGATATTTCATCTTATATATGTATTGGATCATATCCATACACATCAAGCTTCAAAAGTGTTTAAAATATCTTTGTTTTTGAATTTGGAGAAGTTTTGAAAAAATCGTTTTTCAAATTGAAGATTGATTTTGAAAAATACAGATTTTTGTTTAAGGCAAAATTTTTATATTACAAAAATGGTTCAAAATGTTTGTAATACGTGTTGATTTTTGTAACACATATTTGCACTTCAAAGTATGTTAATGAACTTATTTTTGTAGATTTTATGTGATTTTATGAGATTTTATTGAAGTTAAAAAGACCAAGTTTTAATCCCCAAAATTTCCAGACCAGGCCTTCTGCCGGTCGACCGGGCGGTCGACCGATGTGCATAAAATGTACACAGCAGTTTTAGCTTGAGGGCCGGTCGACTGGGAGGTCGACCGCTATGGCCCCAGTCGAACGACCAACGTCTAGAGAGCTGTGCTCTAAGGATCTGGCCTCGGTCGACCGGGCGGTCGACTGGTAGGTCAAAGTCCAGGGCACGATCGACCGGGTGGTCGACCGGCAGGCCCCAATGGTCAGAAATTTGACCGTTGGCCGGTTGACTGCCCGGTCAACCGACAGGTCATTCTGACCTGATGTTTGACCCCAACGGCTAGTTTTTCGGAGTCTATTTAAGGGGGCTGTTTTGGGTTGTTTTAAAAAAGATTTTGAGTAGGTTTTCAAGCTAGTTTTCCCATCTCTTTTAGAGGTTTTCTTCACTTGATTTAGAGCTAATACTTCTATATCAAAAGGAGAGTTTTTAAGAGTGTTTTCAAAAGTGATTTCTTGAGTTTTTCACCACAACTCTATCCTAGTTTTTCTTACACATACTTAAGCTTTCCATTGCCATATCTATCCTATAGAAGCTTTGTTGTGAGAGTTATTTTTGTGATCAAGAGAAGTGATCACAAGTTTACATCCTTGTATTGTGAGGAGTTGTAGAGGTTGTGACCTCGGTGAAGAAAGTTTTGTGGTGATCAAGTGAAGTGATCACCAAGTGTTCCGACATGTGGTTGGAGGAGTTGTAAGAGGTGCAGCCTCGACAAGCTAGTGTGCTTGCGTGTGTTTATTCTTGCGGGAACAAGTGAGGGACTTATGGGTTCCCAACTCTAATGTGAACTCGTTGTAGGTGTTGCGGTACCGAGTGATCCAGTGGGATCGATTTTAGTGAAAATCCTTCATAGTGTTGAAGGCGGGAACGTTGAGCAAGGGTACTCGAACTCAAAACAAATCTCCTGTGTTTGCGATTGCTCATCTCTCTCTCTCTCTCACTTGTATTTATATATCTTGCTTATGCTTATTGCTCATATATCTTATATGTTTGATATATTGTGTGCTCATTGATATATACTTGGGATTGTGTGTTCACACTTGTATTCAACCAAGAGAGCCATAGTGGCACCTCAACTCTTAATCTAGAGGAATCTAGAGGAGATAGTTCAGAGCCTTTCACCAGGAATTCGGCTACACTCTTGAGTATACCTTGTGTGTTTAGCTTAATAGTTTTTCATTTGCATAAATAGTTTTTAATTCCGTATCATCATCATTGGATTAGCTAGTACACCTATTCATCCCACCTCTAGGTGTATTTTTAAAAATATTGTAAACTCTAATTAAAGTACACTAATTATAATTAAACTTTAGTTCATCCTAGTTTCTAAGTATAGCATAAGAAAAGTCTTTTAAACCTAACATTATGCTATCAAAGCTTCAAATATGAACTAAGAATAACCATTAAAAGTGCAATCCTAATTTAATTCAACTTAATTAATTATTCATCTTTAAAAATTATCAATTTAATCCTAGGGTTTCTAATAAATATGGATTTCAATCAATTCATCTTTTAGACTAAACTTAGTTGATTGAGAGATTAGCGAACTATAAATTAATTTAGTTATTCATATTATTTTATTTTAACAAGATTTATTATGAAGAAAGAAAGTTGCATCAACAAGAAAAGAAGAAAGAAAACAGAAGAAACTAAAGCAATAAAAACTAAATTAAAGAACATGAGAGATGAAAAGAATAATGAACTTTTATTAATGGATGTCACCGGCCAATTACAAGTTCTTCTTCAAAAATCTATTTCTCCGAATAAAGAGCAAAATAATACAAAGAAAATCAAAAAATAAAATGGCTAAACAAATAATCTTATACTAAATCTCTGAGATGCCTCTCCTCTGTTGCTCTGCAGGGGTATTTATAGGAGATTTGAGAAGGAGAGTCCCACACAAACACCTCCACCAAAACTCGACGTACGCAGCCCCAGGATGGCCGCGTTTCTGCGGCCAAAAGGGAGGTCGCGGCTCCTTTTTGGATTCTGGTCACGTGCTTTGGAGCTTGGCTTCATCTCGTTTGTTTATGTCGAGATCTATCCTCGAAATCTTCGTTGATCTCTGAATTTTGAAATATGTCGATCTCTTAGATAACTTGAAGATCAAGTTATCTCTAAATCTGAGTTAATTTCAGGTTTTCCCCCTTTTATCTTCATCTTTTGGTGCAAACCAGATTTAAGTAGAAATTCACCTCTATCTTTAATTAGGATGAGGATTCATTTTGTTCTATCCTTTTCCTCCTCTAGGTTTTAAATCAAATTAATTTAAAACCCAAATTTAAATGAGAGAGAAAAGATGCTTTCTTTATCTTCCCAATTAATCTTTATTTTCATAATTCTTATGGGTTTTTGGGATTTCTCTTAGATTATGGAGGCCTGCACATTAATAAATAATAAATAAATTAAATAGTAATATTTTAACAAAAATTAAGCATGAAAATATGATAATAATATGCATTATTAATGACCGATCAATCGCCAACGCCAAGAGATATCTGCTTGTGAAATTCATGGTGACTTCATACATCAAGCACCATATCATCTTCATCTAACGTCTTCATCATGGCCGTTTGAGATGTGGGGAATGGACATCATTAGACCCATCAATCTATCAACATCCAAAGAACATCAGTTTATCTTAGTTATAACTGATTACTTCTTAAAATGGGTAGAAGTTATCCCTCTAAAGAAAGAAAAGACATCCACGTGATCAATTTTATCAAGCATCATGTAATATACCATTTCCACGTACCTCGACAGATGCCCATGATAACGGACCCCAAGTCGTCAGTCAAGTATTCTAAATATTTTGTAACAAATTCAAAGTGTATCCTCCGGCTTCCAACGGTCTTATAAAATCTTTTAACAAGACTAATGAAAAACTTCTCAAGAAGTTTGTCTCAAGGAGTCAACGTGACTGAGACGAGAAGTTAGGCGAATGCCTTTAGGCATACCGCACAATGGTGAGAACCCTAACAAAGGCTACGCCATTTTTCTTGGAATACGAATGTGAACTTGTGCTCCCACTGAAAGTTTAGATTCCATCCCTGCGCATTGCTCTGGCAATAGAGATGACGAATGAGGATAAGTATCGACTGCCTCTTTGAGAGTTGGAAGCTTTGAATGATAAATGTCTGCAAGCTCAATAACAGTACAAGCTCTATCAAGCTCGAATTTTCAGAGCCTTCAACAAGAAAGTCAAAGAACGAGTCTTTAATAAAGGTGATCTTGTCTTAACTGTCAGATGACCCATGATCATGACACATAAGAGTAAAGATAAATTCCAACCCAAATGGGAAAGACCGTTTGTAGTAGAGACAATCTGATTATCAAATCAAATTTGTCTGGCTATTGCATCCCTTCATGGAACTCTCTCCCTCAATCGAGATCAATTTTGACTTCAACCCCTCTCTGATTGGTTGAATAGATTAGGGTTTGGGATTCAAGATGTCTGGGAGAGAAAAAAATGTATTCTTTCTAAAAATCACGTCACACCTTACTGACATGGAGCTGGATGAATGTGAGGAGACCACGATGCAAATGTCAACATTGAAAAAACGATGAAGATAAAATTCCTAGGACAATTGAAGATTATTTGTGGAGTAAAAATCTCAAGAAGTACGTAGTGTACTTTTTTAAAAGTTGTCATTTCGGGTGACATAACAATCCAATACCTCTGACAGTTAAGGATAGAGGAATCAGTTGGCCTTTAAGCCCAATGAAAAATCCTCGACAACTCATCATGCTGAGGGAAATAATAAAGCTAGCCTAACTCAAACGATAACTGGTAAAGTTATATCAAACCCGCTGATAAATGAGAGTTTGTTAAAAATTCCGCCAATCCCACCAAAGTCCCTTACCAATTTTATTCTATGGAATGGTAAGTGAGAAAACATATACACTTTTGAAGAATAACAATCACTTTTATACCAATCAAATAATAGAAGTGATACAAATACTTTGTCTTTTATTTAAAAAATATTAAATGATAAGAGTATCATAATTTTTTATAATTAATCTCGTCAAGTGAGAAATTTAAGCATATCTTTAAGCTCTTTGATTTCTCCCTGGTGAGTTTCTTTGGCCATGACCATCGCTTTCTCCCGCATCTCTTCTTCTGTAAGAGATATTTTCGCAACATATTTTGCTTGAATAGCCTCCAGTGCAGAAGATTGGACAATAAGCTTAATTGTTCTTCTCAGAGAGCTTTTCCATTTTTCTCTTCTGGTCAAGTATCTACTCTTTATCCTGCAGCAAGATCGGTGCCTTAGCAATGGTATCCCAAGCATAAGCAATTAAATCTTCTGCAGTTTTATCATTAAGTTCCGCCTTCTGGAGGCATTTAAAGAGTTATAATAGAACATTCAAATCTCATCTAAATGGCATGTTCGATCTTCTATCTGCTTCTTGGCCTCCTCTTGAAGACAGGATTGCTCCGCGCGCATGTTAGTCAATACCCAGTGTGCAGCGTCAACCACACTGGCATTTTCAAAGTCATGGAGATCAGCTAAACATTGCCCCAGCTGGCTGACAAGCGCTTGGTATTCTGAGGCTCGTTCAACTCCCCCACCTTTCTTAATATTTTCAACATGATTGTCGAGCAACTACTGTACAAAGTCAAAAGAGCTCTGCCCAGTGAGCACTAAGTCAGTGTTGTACTTCATCATGGAAAGAAATTGGTCAATCACCAGAGTGATTAGACCCTCCAAGATATTTGCAGCAGGAAAAAATCGGGTAGGAGGACTGGACAATCTTGAAGACACGACAGTGGTTGGCTTGCTCTCAGCAAGGGTCGAAGACAAACTCATTGTACGAGCAGCTGCTATAGACACACTTGCTTCTATTTTCAGAGTCGTGACATGGGCTTTTATTATAGCAGGCTCGAGCGCAGACGTCATCATGGAAGTCCCATCCAATGGAGTAACAATGAGGTTCCCCCTGCACCTGAACTCGCGACTATGTCAGTTGTTGGAGTCGGTGCCAGAATTCCTGTAGTCACTTCAACAGTGTTAGTTGTTTCCTCGAAAAATTGAGCGTGTAAAAATTCTTATTGATTGCAAAAAAATTACAACGGATCAAAATCAAATTACAAAAGAGAGAAAAATATCTAGATCTTCCTTTATTTAAAGTTAGGTTCTTCGTGTGACAATGAAGAGTGAATCTTGTTCTCCGCTGACCAGCTGAATGAAAATCTTCTCATAGATCATCTTAAGGATGCTCTCTAAGAGATTGAAGTAACTTCGCTTGAACAAAACAAGCTTTGGAGTTTTCTTTTTTCTTAAAAAGAAATTTCTTTCTTTCTCTCTCCTTTGGATGCTCAAAGTTTCTGAACTTTTACGTTGCTAGATTTTGCTTCCCTTTAGTTCAAAAAATCTCTCCCCTCACCTTAGCTTTCATAGCTATGTATAAAGGGTTTCGGGGGTAGAATTGTCTTTTAGAATTCCTCCATAATGGGGATTAACTCCCCACATTATTTGGGTGTTAGCTGACCCAATAATAGGGGTCAGTTATAAGAGAAACGCGAAACTCACATTGGACGCAGATTTCGCTCTGTTGTTAGACGCGGAGCTCTCATGCTTCTCAGGGTTGTGTTTAAGTTGGAACACGGAGCTCACAGGCTCGCATTTAATGTAAGCGCAGAGCTACTCAGGCTCGCATTTGATGAGTAACGCGAGTATTGTGTTTAGTGTTTGAACATAACCCTCCATTTCCTTTCTAATGAAATCCGCGTTTGGGTTGAGATCCCATTCTTGCGTCTGACTTGAGACTCGCGTCTAAGTTGGGTATGACCCTCGCGTTTGATGAGGCCTGCATCCAAGGCTTTGTCCTCAATGATACTTAGACAGCCTACATTAGTAACAACTTCAAGTACAAGAGTTACAAAATGAACTTCTTCATATTTCTCACCTGGTGCAGGGATTGGAGAGGGCAACTCTTCCTATAATTCCCCGGTTGAGATAACTCCTCCACCATGCTGGCATACGCAGTAGAAATCCTGCCAACAACTTCCATAGAAACATGTGAATCCCCGGACTGGGATGACTCTCCCACGGTACTGGCAGCACTAGTAGTAGCTCCCCCAATAGCGGTCACAGGGATCTCTGGGTCAGGCTGAGATGGTTCCTCTACCACATCAGCAGCGTTGGTAGAAGCTTCTCGGTATCAATCGCCCGAGTCTCTAAAAATTTCACCAAAGGAGAGCATTAGAAAGATGCCTATATGGAGTGCAAAAGCACAAGAAAACGTACAATAAAGCCAAAATTTACCTTCAGTAGAAGTGAAACCCGCAGGAGGCAAGGAAGCTTCACCCTGAGAGATGGCCTCCATGTCCTCAACAACTAAGTGAGAGAACTTGCTGGTGTCGGGAGAAGGAGGTTCATCACTGAAGTTGTATCACACCCGGAATAATCCACTTCTTCGTCAGATAGAGGAGATGGTTCTGGAGAAGGTGGGACTTCAATTATCACGGGTCTGCTCAAAACAAGCCCGGTGGTAAGACTTTGCTCAAGGGCCCCGATAGAAGGCATCATAATAGTAAGAGAGCATGACTGCGTGTCCTTTGGGTCAACTCCTTCTCCTTGATCTTCACTATAGTGGTAGGTGTAGCCTCGATCTGAGGAATATCATGTCTCAATTGGGGCGTGGTTTCATTTTTAATATGGCCCCATGCTCATGGATGGCTGCAGACTCTGCTGGAACTTTCTCTATCTCCTTCTCCCAGGAAGCATTTCTTCCACATTCACTGTAGGACCCTGGTATGGAGACTCCTACTCTTGTGGCGCAAATCAGCACTTGGCAGATATCCTTCTTTTTCATCAGTCGCCTAACCTGATGAAAGAATCGGCTTGAGCTCTGCTATCGGCCCACAGACTCTCTCGGGAATGGCCCTGTCTTCAGGCTTCCGATGTTCCCTCTTACTCAAGCTCGATCCAGCCTCAGCATCTTGGGATCAAAGACGCTTTGCAATAGTACTTTGTGGACATTTAGTGAGAGCATCTTCAGTTTCTTCTTCCTCGGGCTCGATCATAGTAGCTGCCTCACCCTCAGCTTCTAGAAACTCATCCATACCCCTCAAAAGGGTCTTCTTGAAACTCTTCTTGGCATTGTATAAGGCCTTGATATCCTTGATGCACGTGATGTTTATGTTGTACCCAGGAACTAGGGCCGCTATAGCGTACCCCGTGCAAAAGCCAAGAGTGACATAGGAGTTTGGCACTTTTTGCGGCAGGCTGAAGGTTGCGCCAGTACACCCCGCCACAAAGTAGTACCAAGCCAGGGCCCTTTTAAACAAATTGCCACTGAAGTGGAGGCCAGCATTGGGATTTCCAATATATAGTTAGTCATACCCAAATTAACGAGCAAATATGCTCGACATGTGGGGCTCGATCGTGTAGACATTCCCTTGGCGAAAGACAAGATACCCAAGCCAAATATTCAGTAGCTAGCAAAAAAAACACCAGAAGGGATATGAATCTATCTAGCCCTGGGATGTCAATAAATCACTGACCAAAAGTAGCCCCTGGAAAATTTGGGAAACATCTAAAAAGGTGGTAAATCATGCCACCCTGTACAATTTTTCGGATAGCGGCCATGTAACCACCCTGTCGCTTTGAGCGCTCGAGTTTTGGATGAAGGAAACAAAGTCCCCATTAGACTCCTACACTGTTGACATGAGAGCCAGACAGTGCATAACGTACCAGGCCACCAAGTAGGTGTACGACAGCTCTACATGTGGATTGGGAGTCTTCCTTCTTGGCTCACCATTTTTGTTGAAGACGACATTTCTTTCATCGTCTTCCATAACCTCCATGCGGCTGAAGCTCAAATTCAACGCACGTAGTCCACTTTGGATGCAACTCACCATTGCTGAAAGCAAGCAAAGTGGTCGGTCATGAGCCAGTGAGACATCCAGATAGACGATGTCCATTGTTAGGACTTCATGTGGGAGTGTGAGCATGACCCACCTCTTTAGCCAGAGTATCAAAAATCCTGCTGACAAGACCCTGTCTGAAATTGGGTCTTGGCCTGATGGGGGTAGCTCTCAAAATCATGTCAGGTTGAAAGGTGTCCTCATTTGACTCAGTGGTGTATGAGCTAACCGTCCCAGGAATTCTCTTATCTATCTCTTCGTCCGTACTTACAATTAGATAAGAGACTGGGCCTATCCTATCGCCCAAATCTCAAAACATGTAGTTCGCCCAAGACAGCTTCTTCACACCTCCGGCTCTCAACCTAGTGATTTGGGTGCAAATGTTGTAGTGACAACACTTCTCAATAGGTTTCATAAACCAGTGGGGCATTGTTCTTCAAAAGATAAAGCTCTTCTGTGCCAGGGACATATTCTTCATAGGGTAGCTCCCCCATCGGTAGTCTGAGGACTTCGTACATCTCATGGAGAGCAAACCCTAATTCTCTACTTGGAGTGAAGAAGGTGCAGGTGTCCAGGTTGTACAACTCCAGCATTGCAAAAACGTGATAATGGCTCAGCTGGATACTATCCTGAATGGCCTTGACTGCTGAATACCGACTCGATTGTAGCAGTAGCTCCCATAGCTGCTCAGCGACATAGTTTACCATCCTGGTCTACCATGTCTTTTGCGATGAGTGCACCCATCCCCATCGCCCAAAATTCAGAGGGCGGGAACTCACCTTTTGCAGCCATGAATTGGCTGATAAAAGAATTGGCATGTTTGGGGGTCTCACCCCTGGGGTACTCATGTCTCACCAGGCCTGAAAGCAATTCAATCATTTTTCTACCACTGTCGGTAGGAATCACACCACATTAGGTGATTTTACCCTCTGGACGCTCCTTGCTGCGACTTTACCAAATCTCTGTTCATCTGTCTCGGGACAGACATCGACTGCAGGTAAGACAATGGGACCATACACTCCATGTTAGGTAAGAAGAAGTGTTGGTCGCTAATCTGACAGAGCCACTTGTAGTTGACGTCAAAGAGATCACTGTTGTTACCGTCAATCGAGTCTTTGAAGAAGAATGCTGGCTTCTAGATCAGTTTTCTATCTCCAAACTCGAACCTCCCATCGAAGATGATTTCCCTCAAAGTCAGGGCACTGCATCTTATTAGTCGGGCACTCCGTTCCTTGTCCCTGCCAGTAAACATGGGTGCAGCCTGATGCAGGCCAAAGGTGACATTCCTATTGGGCCCTCCCTCATGGCTGAAGTGATGCCTCTTCATTAATGGGTCCGTGGAATACCTCATTACAGAGGAAAAAAAATAAAAGAGTTAGAACTCTGAGAGTTTTAAAAACACTAAGTTTTGAAACTCAAACGCGGGGCACAACACATGAGACTCGCGTTTGAAGTCTTAAAATGCAAGGCTCATGTGAAGTCCGCGTTCAAAATTTGAAACTCAGAAAAACTTTAAGTCTGGGAGTTCAAACACGTGTCTCATGAGACCTGTATTGAAAACGCGAGACTCACACAGAGTTCGCGTTCTAAATTGCAACGCGAGGCTCACATTTAAAGAAACAAATGCGGGTCCCATGAGACTAGTGTTGATTAACAGAACTTCAAAGAAGTTAAAGGGATGAAAACCCATTTAGCTTTCGTTAAAAATGAAAACTGGCAAAGTCAATTCATCACCTGAAGCCATCGAAGTGATTTAAATCTTCAGTGAAGATTGAAAAAAAGCTGAAGAAAAAGCTTTAACTCATACAGTGATTTAAATGAGTGTTGCCTCAGGCAGAGCACCGTCGGCGGTGGAAGAGGCGATCCGTTTACCCTTGAAACCATCAAAGTGATTTAAATCTTCAGTGAAGATTGAAAAAAACTGAATAAAAAGCTTTTAAACTTTGAGAGTTCTTGAAATATCTAAAAGCATTATGCAGATGCGGGTCTGAATGAAAAAGACAGTCAAGTGATTTGACTTCTGAAGACTCGAGGTTTTTTTATAGGCCATTCAATGGCGAGATTTGCAGCGAATCTCGAAGCTCATTCTGAGCTTAACACGCGACGCTGGGGAAGTTCGTATTTCCAAGCGAAGAGCACGTCTAGAGCTCTCGAACATGACCCTCGCATTGGAAATGTGACAATCAGGTGACTCTTCATAGACGGGGTCGCGTCTAAAGAAACAAAATGCGACAGTCTCATCTCACATGAGAGCTGCTTTCTCAAACACAAGAAGTGTGTCTTGCTTTTGCAACTATTCGACACTACACTGGCAGAAGAAATTGACGACTCAACCAGATTAAACAGTACACCGATGAGGAAGTCAAAATTCAGAGAAATTCTAGATTGCATTTCTAGAAACTTACGATGATCTTCCCTGGGGCTTCAAGTAGTTCAATAGTACACTCAAGAAGACCACAATCTAGATAGGATTAAGTTCAGAACACTCCAAGGGATTACCATTCAATCACGAAAATCTAAGTCAACATGAAGTCTAAAGTATTTTAAAATCCTTCCCAGTCAATCATAGAGTTTCACAAATTTTGAAGGGAGTTCTGTAAGCTGTCTAAAAATTACTAAAAACAAAGTCTCAAAGTGCGGGCCTCATGTCAAACGAGAGAGTCGCGTTTCAACTACAAATGCAGACTTCGCGTTTCATCAATCGCGTTCCTTTATTAAACGGGAAGATCGAATTCCTTTATTAAACGTGAAGGTTGCGCTACTTCTTCAAACGAAGACCTTGATCAAGGTAGCGTTTCAACTTCAAAACGTAAGCCTGAGAAGCTTTGCGTTTCAACAACAATGCGAGCCTGCGAACTCCGCATTCCAACTACAGCACGAGACCCGTGTTTGATGCGAGACCCGTGTTTTTGCTGTAATAGACAACAATTAAACTGGGTTTATTACACTTACTTTCCTTCCCACGTAATGAGGAGTAAATCTTCATTAATAGAGAGATTTAAGGGGTTAGTTACACGTAAAATTCTCTATAAATAGCTATGAATATCTATAGAAGAGACAACAGTGTTGGATGAGAATAGATTGAGAGAAAAGAGAAGACTCTTTACAACTTGATGAGTACAAGTTTTCTTTCAAACTCTTGGAGATTTAAGTCATTGTTTTAAGGTTCACACCTTACTCAGTATGCTAATGAGAGCAAGCAAGATCAAGCTTCAAGTTCGGCTCATCAACGGAGAATAAGAATCACTCTCCATCGCAACAGATAAAGTCTAACATTAAACAAAGGGGAGATTCGACTCTTTTCTCTTTTGTAATCGGATATTAATCCATTGTAACTTTCTTTTCAATCAAATAAGAAACTTTACGTCAATTTTTCTGACATACAAACTTCTGAAAAGATTGGGATAAGATGAATAGGACGGCATGTGGTCTTATAAGGTCTTGTTTGATATAAGACACCAAGTATCATATGTTGTATGAAACTTCCACAAGAAAGATGTGGGAGACCCTCGAGAAGAAATATCTGAAGAAGATCACGAGAGTTGATTGCATCTGAAGAAGAGGCTTTACCGCTTTCAGTTGAAGAAAGAACTCTCCATTGCTGAACACATAAATGACTAAATGAAGCTTCTTGCAGACCTAATTAATATGGATGTGGAGATCAAAGAAGAGGACAAGGTGGTGATTCTTTTGAATTCTCTTCCTGATGAAGAGTATGAGACTTTCATTCTAACCTTGTTCAACGTTAAACAAATACTTAACTATATTGATGTGTTGGTTGCTCTTGTAAATTACAAAGTGAGAAGGAAAGAAAAGCAATCTTCTTCCAATGGTACATAAGCAGAGGCATTGACGGTAAGAGGTAGGGGCTCCAATCGGAAGGGCAAAGATGAGCGCGAGAGATCAAAGTCCAAACCAGGTTTCAGATAGCTGAAGAAGAATCAGTGCATCTTCTGCAAAGAGGTAGGGCACTGGAAAATTAATTATCTAAGGATTAAAGATAAAAATAAGAAGTCAAAGACTGAGGCAAATCTCGCACAGGTGATTAGACCCAATAGGGTAGTACTTCATATGCAGGTAGATTAAACTCAGACTCATCGGTATTCTCTTTCTCAGTCACTACTCTTACCATTGGTTACTTAGGTTATTCTGAGTGAATGCTAAATACATGAACTACCTATCATGTGTGTCTCAACAGAGATTGGTTTTCTAGTTTTGAGAAGCTAGATGAATGTTCTATTATCATAGATGATGATCGTTCATGTAACATGGAAGGGATAGGTATGGTTCATATTAAAATATTTGATGGGATGGTGTGAGAATTGAAAGAATTAAGGTATGTATCTAAACTGAAAAGGAATCATATCTCTGTTGGTGCCTTGAACTTGAAGTATCTATTAGAGATGGTGTTCTCAAGATGACTAGAGGCTCGATGGTGATTTTGAAGGTCGTCCGACGCAACAACTTTTACTACTTGAAGGATGGTACAGTTATAGGCAAGTGGCGACGTCACTAAATTCAGATGATGATTGTACCCGGCTTTGGCATATAAGGCTCATACATTTAGGGGAAAAGACTTTGCAAGCTCTTTCAAAGTAAGGTTTATTGAAAGGTGCCAAAACCTGCAAATTGAATTTCTGTGAACATTGCGTTTTCGAAAAGAAGATCAAGATGAAATTCGGCACCATGACTCATTGTACCGAGGGAATTCTGAATTATATTCACACAGATGTTTGGGGACCTACCAAGACGACATCTATTGGAGGTAACCACTATTTTGTGTCTTTTATAAATAATTACTCTAGGCAATGTTGGGTATATACCATGAAGCACAAAGGAAAAGTCCTGGAGTTATTTGTAGAGTGAAAGAGGATCATGGAGAAGAGTATGGGAAGGAAGATCAAGATATTCTGTTCAAACAATGGAGAAGAGTATATAAGTGATCCTTTCCTATAGCTATGTCATGATTATGGCATAGAAAGGCACTTCAAAGTAAGAAAAACACCGCAATAAAATGGGATGGCAGAAAGGATGAACAAGAACTTACTAGAGAAGATCTATGCATGTTATTCAATGCCAGTTTATCAAAATCATTTTGGGTTGAGGCACTGGCATATGCTTGCTATCTCGTTAATGGTTGCCTTCGTCTAGGATAGGGTAAAACTCCTTTGGAGGTGTGGTCGGGAAGAGTTGCTCAAGATTATGATTCATTATGGGTATTTGGCTATCCGGCTTACTATCATATCAAGGAAGACAAGTTAGGCCCGAGAGCAAGGAAGGGTGTGTTCGTAGGATTCAAGAAAGGTATAAAAGGCTACAAAATTTGAGATCCGAAAGACAAAAAGTTTGTCTTGAGCAGAGATGTCACATTTGACGAGGCTTCAATGATGAAGCCTACAAACTCTCAGTAGGTGGAGAGTGAAATGACCAAAGGGTTATCACAGCAGGTGGAGAGTGTTGCTACTTCACCGTTTCTAGAAAGATCAGTATCATTTGAGATCATACCCTCGGTGACACAAGATGGTGATCATGTAGCCGAGCAGGATACTGATGATGATGAAGATCAAGGATAGGCATCAATGATGTCTAAGAATCCATTGCAATTCAAAGAACCCAAAGAAATCCATGTAGCCTAGTTGGCTCAATACAGATATGATTGTGGTCCATGCTCTCCCAGTCTTTGAGGAGGCGATCCTATCTACATATAGGGAAGCTGAAATCAGTTTAGAGTCCAAGCAGTGAAAAGATGCCATGATGAAAGAGATAATTTCTCTACACAAGAACAACACTCGGGAACTTCAGAGTTGCCGAAGAGAAAGAAGGTGATCGGTTGTAAATGTGTATTTGCAAAGAAACAGGAATCTCTCGATGGTGATATTGTACGCTACAAAGCCAGATTGGTAGTTAAATGTTAAGCACAGCGAGAAGGCATTTACTGCAATGAGGTATTCTCGCCTATTATGAAGCACTCATCTATTCAGATTTTATTGGCACTAGTGGCACAATACGAGTTGAAGATTGATCAGCTCAACGTGAAGACCACCTTTCTCTATGGCGATCTTGAATAGGAGATCTATATGTCTCAACCGACGGGGTTCAAAACTGTAGGAAAGAAAAATATGATATGTAAGTTGAAAAATCGCTTTACGAATTAAACTAATCATTAAGGCAGTGGTACAAACATTTCGACAACTTCATGAGAGGCAAGGGTATACAAGAAACTATTATGACTCATGTGTGTATTACAATAAGTTACTGGGTGGAGAGTACATCTATCTACTGTTGTATGTGGATGATATGCTCATTGCTTCTAAGAGCAAATCCGTAATTGATAAATTGAAGGACTTGTCTTCCAAATTCGAGATTAGGATCTGGGTGAAGTAAAGAAGGTGCTAGGCATGGAGATCGAGCGAGACTGAAGGTGGTAAGGTTAGCTGGACACAAAAGGAGTATTTGAAGAAGGTACTGTAGAAGTTCAATATCAACGGTGATACGAAGTCTGTAAGTACACCATTAGCTCTTCTTTTCAAGTTATAAGCTAATGTGTCTCCTACTTTTGTTGAAAAGTGTGATTACATGACTCATGTTCTTATGCTAGCACAGCTGGTAGTTTAATATATGCAATAGTATGTACAAGGATCGATCTGTCACAAGCTGTCTCAATGGCTAGCAGATACATGCATGATTCCGGTAGGGGTCATTCCGGCAGGGGTCATGGGAGACAGTAAAGTGGATTCTATGATACATCAAAGGTACCACAGACATTAGTTTGATATTTAAGAAGGATTCTACGGATAAGCAGGAGAATGTCGGATATGTTGATTCTAACTATGCAGGAAACCTTGACAAATGCCAGTCAACAACAGGATAGTGTGTTTATAATATCCCAAGAACCGGTGAGCTGGCACGCTATTATACAGTCTACTATCGTATTGCCTACTACGGAGGCCGAGTATATGGCCATGACGGAGGCTATGAAGGAGACAATTTGGCTTCAATGGTCACTTGACGACTTGAGAATTGATCAGGATCTATTGAGGATCAACTATGATTAGCATGAGTGCTATTTATTTGGTAAAGAACCAGGCGTATCATGCAAGGACGAAGCACATTGATGTCAGGTTCTACTTTGTTCGGGAGCTTCTTGAGGAGGGTGATATCGAGTTACAGAAAATTCACACAAAAGAAAACCCGCTGATATGCTTACCAAGATTATTCCGAGAGTGAAGTCTTGTTATTTATTTGGCTAATAACCAGGTGTACCATGCAAGGACAAAGTATATTGATGTCCAGTTCCACTTTGTTCGGGAGCTTCTTAAGGAGGGTGATATCGAGTTACAGAAGATTCACAGGAAGGAAAATCCCGCTGATATGCTTACCAAGGTTATCCGAGAATGAAGTCTGCACATTGCAAGGAGTTACTCAGATCCTTCCAGTTGTTTGAGCTCAGTGAAGCTCGTTTGGATGAACTACGGAGGCTTGGTCCCTTGTGCAGGAGGTACGTAGGCGACCACATTGGTGCAGTCCGATGGAGTCGACATGGTGTTATGTCGTGTTCGGGTCAGATTTGAGAAATCTTCACTGAGGTGGAGAATTGTGGGGAGAGTTTAAAATCTTGATGGTGGAGATTTTTAACTCCTTGAGTTAGCACAGAGACAGACAACAGTAGATGCTGGCAGAGTTGTCGATAGGCCAAAACTGGCTGTCGGCAGATGATACCCAGACATAACAACAAAAGTCTCAGGCTGTCGACATGTCCTTTGCTTGGACTGTCGACAACGTTTCCCAAAAGTTGAGTTTATCAGAAGCTGTCAACAAGCCAAACTGGCTGTCGATAGGGATTGGTCTCTGGGCGGTTTCCAAATTGGATTCAGAATTCATTTCTGGTCCGAATTCTGAGTGTTTGGTTTCCTTATTTACATGGACTCTGTGGCTATATCCCTGAAATTGATTGTTTAATAAGTTCTATTTCCTTCTGCCCTGAGGACGTAGGCAAATTGTCGAACTTCGTTAAATTGTGTGTTCTCTCTTATCTCTGGGCGGTTTTCAAATTGGATTCAGAATTCGTTTCTAGTCCGAATTATGCGTATTTGGTTTTCTTATTTACATGGACTCTGTGGCTATATCCCTGAAATTGATTGTTTAATAAGTTCTCTTTCCTTCTGCCCTGAGGACGTAGGCAAATTGCCGAACCTCGTTAAATTGTGTGTTCTCACTTTTCTCTTCTCTTGTTTGCTTTGTTCGTGATATTGGTGGCTACTCTCTGGTGTTATTGTTCTTTGTTGCCGTGATTCCAACAGAAAGCACCAGTAAAAAGTGCGAGAAGGACAGTAAGGCATGTTTGTTTCAATTTTTTGAGGTTAGAAATGCTATAAAGTGGGCCAAAATGGCCAAAATGACAGATATGTTACTTTTTGTGTGCAGCGTATTTGAAGGGCTTTTTTAAGAGGCTGACGTAGAACCCCAAAATCGGGTGGCAGGCTTTTCTCTCTCAATCGAGAGAAAAAGGGTGAGATCTCTGCCACCGCCAATTTTTTATTACTTTCTGTTAGAGTCGATGGTTAGGATTACTTTCCTTCCCACGGCTCTTGCATTTTCTCCCTCTCTTCTCTACCACTCTATCAATTTAATGGGGGCATTTCTGTTGAGTTAGACTTTGGGTGGTCACCTCATCTGAGGTGTGCGGACTGTGATTTGTTGATTTCCCGTTGGGTTTTTTCATGTCAAAACAAACGGGCTATGATGTTTGAAAGCTGAGCCTGCATAATATTACTATTCGATCTAGCCTAAAGTAAAAAGCTACCAACCATCAAGGGATAACAAAACGGTCCACTTTTCATTAATGGCTATTAACTAGGGGGATTTATATCATATAAGGCCCATTGTTAGAGACTAAATTCAAATATAATAATTGTTAGAGAATTGAATCATAAAAATAGAGAGGAATGTTTGTTCATAAGAAAATTCCAGGAAAGATTATATGAAAGGGTCAAAGGAAATATATTTTTCTTTTCAATGCTTAAGTAAAGTTTTTGAAACAAATTAAAATGCATAAGTAAAGTTTTTGAAACAAATTAAAATAATTGAGATGGGAAATAAAAAATACTCAGGATTTAATGGATATATATTTATAAGAGATTTTGTAAGAAACAAGATGATTCTGTGTATAAATTAGAAGATAAGAGGAAGGTTAGTAGAAATATGAGGGTGGCCTTATGGAAGTATAAGGTCATAGAAATATGAGGGTGGCCTTATGGAAATATAAGGAATTAAGGGTAGTAACCGTGTGCAAATTCACAGATGTAATGGAAGTTTGTCAGATTAAGGCTATTTTGTAAATATTGGGATTTAATGGTGGTGTATGC
Organism: Agave tequilana; assembly: GCA_038442645.1. Lineage (NCBI taxonomy): Eukaryota > Viridiplantae > Streptophyta > Magnoliopsida > Asparagales > Asparagaceae > Agave > Agave tequilana. Next base: position 96,793 of record JAVJIF010004631.1, read on the forward strand.
AAATATAACAGATAAAAGTAGAAGAAAGAAATAGAATTAAAAAAAATAAAATTTATTTAATGGCCCATGCAGGTCTCGAACCTGCGACCTTCGCGTTATTAGCACGACGCTCTAACCAACTGAGCTAATAGGCCATTTGAGATAAGACACCTATTTCATTTATTATTATTTCTAATTCTTGTTGTATTCATCTCAACCTAGCAACGGAAGAAAGTCACCTAAATCATTTTGAGCGAAGAATGGTGAATCCTCAAAAGAGCTCTTCTTTTTGAGTCTTTTGCTTTCGACGGTGACATGGAGAGAGGAAGAGGTGGCAAGAAGACGATGAAAAGGAGCTCGCTACGATGTCAACTTCGCTCATTTTTGTCTTGATTTTCATATCAAAATCGACGTTTTTGTTCGGTACTGTAAAAGTGACGACCTCCTGTCAAATGAAAGTTGTTCAAGTTAGGAATAGAGCTCCAGACGTCTGTCTTTATAAAATTGAAATTGGGTGGGTGTTCAGTCTCCCGCTCATGTGAAAGCTATCAAAAAGAATGCATTGGATGGATGCCCGGACATTGAAAAGGAAGGACACTTGCTTTTAGAGGTGAAAGACCATGGGAGAGAGTGTTTGTGATCCATGGATCTCTGACCTGGAAAACCATATGTTATCCATGAATTTACGAAAAGAGCGAGGAAGTTTTACAATAAGCAAGCCAGGCGGTCAATTCTTTTTTGTTTTAATAATACAACCATAAAGCCTTTTTGTACCTCAACGTTCCACGACCCGTTCCCGCGCAAAAAAAGCCCGCAGTAAAGGCCCATTCATTAATGACGACCTACCCCGCGTGAGGAAAGCATGATAAAATGTATAAATGAATTAAATTCCACTGGAATACACAGATCAGTCCAATTAGTAACGAGTAGGACCGGCATATAGAGATCAGTCCTAATTTAATTTTTTTTTTTTTCTCTTCTATATATCTATATCATTTTAGATAAATGGTCACTCCTTATAATGAAAATAAAAAAAAACATGCATGCATGCCATTGACTTCATTCTTTCATCGAAGGTGCATTTGTCTGTCCGCACAATCGCTGCAAGTGATGCCAGGGTAAGTGAGACTACAACTTCCCATGTGCTCCTTATGTGACCATCGCGACAACAATCTGGAAGGGACACTTCTCATTTCAACATCGCTTTTCCACTCTTTAGATTATTATTATTATTATTTTTTTTGTTAGTCAAGTTTAAAAAACCAAAAAATACAAAAAAGTCAAAAAAGAGGAACATAACAGTGTTCATGCAACCCCCAAAGGGAGTTGTGGAGCAGCAAACATCAGTTGGCCTTCCAGATCATCGTCCAAATCGTTCAACACAGTTAGATCAAAGGAAGGATCAGAGAGGGTAGCCAAGAGAGGGAAATCACTGAGACGGACGTTTTTTTTAATTTCTTCCCAACTTTGAACAACCGAGAAGAGGATTTTGCAATAACCAGGGTGTAGCCCTTGAGGGTGTCAATGACCTTCTTGTCCTTTTGCTTGGGAAACTTGATGACGCTGGCGAGAGGTCAGTTGTCGTCCATGCGATGACATTTCAGAGGATTGAGCACCTCCTTACCCTTCTTCTTGGCTAGATATTTGATGTGGGTGGAAAGAGCTTCAGCAAAGTGATCACTGGATGAACCAAAACCCGCCAGAGCCGCACTCACCTTGATGAGAGCTTCCTCGCGAGTCATGGTAGGCTTGGTTTGGGTCACAGTGTGCACCCGGGGTGATCGGAGAGACGCCTCAGACGCTTGCCCTCTGCCATTTCCCTACAATCCTCCGACGACCGTTGGAGGAGAAGAAGCTGCTCACAATCCATTCCAACTCGTGGAGGAGGTGAGCAATGAGCCGGGGCCTAATCCAAAGAGCCCGAAGGTCCAGACCCAAAATACCCCTTTCTTGTGGGGTTTTCCCCCTAATGGGCCTCTAGGCCTATAAGCCCCAGTAGAGGCTCGGACTGGAGGGGCAGCTCACATGGCCTGCAAAGGCAACAGCAGGGGATCAAGACGATAATGCAGGGAGCGACAGCGCGGACGGAACCCTAGGTTGTCGCCGTTGCCGCCAGACGTGGATCCAAAGCGTGGAGGGGCAGCTGGTCATCATCAGCGGAGGCAACTGCTGCCGCAGGAGCCATCTCGACGTCCGCCGATGAGGGCTGCGATGAGTTGCTTCCTGCGGCAAAGAAGCGCCAGATCAGGGAGAACAACAGTCAATCGACGATGGCCGACTTGGCCGCACTTCCGACAGAATAAATGTATGTGTTCATACTGGAATTGCTGCCAAAACAGAGGAGATGCAGAGTTTTCAAAGCTCACATCGGTCCCTGGCACAAGAGGGTGTCGAAGATAAATTTCAACGACCACCCGAGCGAATCTTCCTTTAGTCAGCAACTCAGCGGCCTGGTCAAGCTTGACGAGATGACCAACAACGACAACAACCAACACTAACGCCGATCGTGTCCAAAGAACCGGTGGAAGATCAGGAAGGCGGATCCACACCGTAGCCCGGAGGAGCACCTCTAGAGACAGCCTGAACTCAGGGGACCAGTGATCCAGAACGAGCACAACATCATCCAATGCCTAAGGACCATCAAAGAGAACATGATCCATGTCCTCAGAATTGGTGAAACGAAACACAAAGAGACCAAATAACATGGGAAAGATTTCCCATCATTTTGAAGATGGCCTCTTGTACCTTATCAACACACACACACACAGAGAGAGAGAGAGAGAGAGAGCACGGCCTAGAAACTTACAAATGAGCGATAATCGCCAGGGGCAACTGCCTTCATCGATCAGATCTCAGTGAATAACCACAGAATTAGGTAAGAACGCCTTAGGCAAGTTAGATCTGCATCAGAGAGAAGAGTTGGGGAAGTTGGTTCTTGGGAACGGATGAGGGCAGCTTGGTAAGAAGTAAAGGAGAGGGAGAGTCAAGCACTGTAGCCACCGGAGGCGAAGGCTCAGGTGGAGGCTGGAGAGAGGAGGGAAGGGAAGGGGAGAAGCTTCGGGAAGCATTTTTTTCAAGATCTATTTCACCTTGGTTATCACCTTGGTTAAACAAGGATGAGACAGAAAATAAAAATTATAGATAGAGACAAGAAAAATTAGAAAATTTTAGAAATTCAAGAGACACTTTTTCCACTCTTTAGATGGTCTTCGGCAAATGACTTTGTCCTTGGGACTGTTATGACTTTAGGGCTCGTATCCTGCTTCACTAGCCATTGGTTCTGCTTGAAAAGACCGTAATGAGTTGTTATGTCGTTTATCACAAGGATCTTTCTGATGATCTTCCACCTCTGTGCTGCTGGCAAATGTAGAAAGAGAAGTCAAAACCAGCATTCAGCAGTTATCGCGTTGGCAGTCTCAACTCAGATGAAGACCAGCCCCGTAAAATCCTCTCTCTAAGCCAAAGCAATGAATATGTACCAATGTATGCAGCACATGGTTGTGCTTTTCTTCTACATGATCTCTTGTACTCTCCTTTCATCCCTTTGCAGCGAAGGAATTTATAAAAAGTGTTTTTGAGAACTCCGCGCATATTTTGGCCCGTCCCAATATCTGACAACGGTTGTCTCCCTTGCAAGTTGCAAATCCTCCCTTTATCACTGCATCAGGCACCACTGGTGAAACCTGTTGAAGATTTTGGGTTGAGATCCATTGAAATGCAGATAGTGAGTTCCCTTCTGCATGTGGGCCTTTAATGAAACAATATTTGTCAGACAGTTCAGTATTGTTTGCAAGATTTGTTAAAACGAAACTGTTGTGCGGGCGCTATCCAATCACAACAACCAAACAATAGAGAATCCCAAGATCTCCAGCACAAAGAACAACCCAACAATCACACGAAGAACACACAAATCACAAGACGAGATTTAACGAGGTTCGGCCTGAATGCCTACGTCCTCGGGCAATCAACGGAGAGATTTTTATTAGGAAGATGATTACAATGGCTCTAAGTCTCTTTGAATGCAAGAGACTTAGGGCTAATACTTTTTCGCAGAGATTCCTCAACCCTAGAATCAACATAGGCTTAAATCTCATACAGCGGATCAGCAGATTTAACCCAGAACCCGACTGTCGGTCGACCGGACGGTCGACCGACCCTTCTTCCGGTCAACCCGGCGGTCGACCCAGAAACCCGAGAGTTGGGTTGATTACAGTCAGTCTGTTCCGTTCGACTGGCCGGTCGACCCAGAAAACCCGAGAGTTTGGTCCTGCAGTCAGGCACTGCGGTCGATCGGGGCCGGTCGACCGCTTCAACCTCTTTGCATGTTGTGCACGTCGGTCGACCGGGCCGGTCGACCGACCCTCCTGTCTTCTGTTGCTGCTGCTATTTCCTGCCGCTGTCCCTTTGCCTCTCATCGTCGACTTCCTTGGCGATCTTCGACGGCACTTGGCATGACATCACCTCCTTTAATATCCTCTCTCCTCCAACAATTCTCCACCTCGGCGAAGATTTCCAAATCTGAGCCGAACTCCAACGAACCCCAGTCCATCACCTGGCGAAATCGACACACGATCTCGGCGAAATCGACACACGATCTCGGCTTGCACGCACCGGTCGAAATCGACACACAATCTCGGCGAAATCGACACACGATCTCGGCTTGGAATCTTTAACTCATCTATTCCTGGAAAACATCGCACATGCCTTCCCTGCACTTCACCTTAGGAGAATTTTCTACCTGCCGATCACTATCCGTGGCTCCCTCTCCGCAACTTCGCGACCTCATGAAGACTTCCTTATGAGCCAACACTGACTCTCCAATGACCAGCTCTATCCAGTCTACCTATCTTCCTGACGGTCCAACCAAGTCTGCGTAGAACACACCAAACATCATCGCTTCAACTGGATGCCCACCACTCCTCATGCAAGCTCAACATCTTCTAACCGGAAGATAAACCTGTTCATCGAGATCACACCATCTCACCACTACGTGAGATCCAACTGGCCACACCACTTCACCTCTACATGAAGTCTCTTCACCTCTACGTGAAGTCTCTCCATTTCTACTTGAAGCTTCAATAGGCCACAACTCTTCACCTCTACGTGAAGATCCAAAATAACATCTCGAGAACCCAAATAGCTTCATAAGAGTTGCATCACCAAATGGCTGCGCCTTTAGGCTGCCTACGTACCTTTGCCCAAAAGGATCAAGCCAACCGTAGTTCATTAAAATGAGCTTCAACAAGCTCAAACAATGGTACCTCTATTTGCAGCAGCGAACTTGTCTGACTGAGTCATATGAACCTCTTCCCGACCATCATGGAGAGCAACGGCCTTCAACTTCAGCTTGTCACAACCACAAGCTTGAGATTCATGCTTCTTTCTCCACAAGCGTGACTTCACCTTGGTTCCAATGGCTGCAAATAACTCGACATCCTCAACAATGTCAACCTGTTCAGCATCACCTTTGGTATCACGAACTCCACCCGGTGTCACCTCCGCTGAAGTATCCTTTGATGCCGAACCAACTGGAGATGATGGAGTAGCATCAACCTCCACCCGCTGCAATCCTTCCTTGGTCTCCGTCCTCTCCACCTGCTGAGAGACAGTGGACTTCAACACTGAAGTCTCTCCAAATGTGACATGCCTGCTCATCACGATCTTCTTGTCTTCGGGGTCCCACAACCTGTACCTGTTCCTTTTGACACCCAAGTAGACAAACCTCTTTGCCCGCGGATTCACCTTGCCATTCTTGGCACTGAAGTAGGCCGGACTTCCAAACTCCCGCAGCACACCATGACCTTGAGCAGCTTCTCCAGACCAAATATTCAGTGGAGCTCTACCTCCAATTGCAGTCGATCTGTTCATGAGATGGCTAGCATACTCAGTCGCCTCAGCCCAAAACGACCTGTCTAATCCTGCATTAGACAACAACCGCCGAACCTCCTCCAGCAAGGAACGGACTACATCTTTAGCCAACCCATCTGTACCTGTTGTGAAGTGAGTTGCAATCCCTGTGTTCTGGCCAAATTGTAGGAACTGGTACATATCCTTTCCAACATTACCAATATGAAGCCCCTTTATCTTCCTACCTATCTGCCTCTCCATTCTTCCTCTCCACTTCATCAACACATCTAGAGCTTCTCCCCTTTGTCTCATCGGATATATCCAAACCTGCCTAGATGAATCATCAATAAACGAGACAAAGTACCTGTGACCTCCAAGCGATGCCGTCTTAGCAGGTCCCCATACGCTCATGTGAACACAATCAAGAAGACCTTCATTTTGATGAGTACTGGTGCTGAATCTCACCTTCTTCTTGTCCAGAACGCTGTGTCCACCTTCCAACTTGCAGGTAGCAGCACCTTCCATTTCCTTCTTTGCAGGAGCTCGCAAAGACTTTTCTTCTTCCTGTCCGACCTTTCCCTGCCAAACTTCCGGGCCACCAACATCTGAAGAACTCGAAGTCTCCACCTGATTTGTAATCGTACTACCCTTCAAGTAGTAGAGATTTCCTCGGCGGACGCCCTTCATCACCACCATCGAGCCCTTGATCATCCTGAGATCGCCATCTCGAACAGATATTACCATGCCCGATGCTTCCAAAGTGCCAACTGAGATAAGATTCCTTTTTAGATGAGGTACATACCTCACCTCCTTCAACTCTCGAACTATCCCATCATCCATCTTGATGCGAACTGTACCCATCCCTTCTATATTACACGGATGGTCATCTCCCATGACCGTGTAACATCCATCCAGCTTCTCGAAGCTAGAAAACCAGGCCCTGTTCGGGCACACATGATAGGTGGCTCCGCTATCCAAGATCCACTCAGCACTATCTGAGTTACTAATAGTAGGTGTAGTAACCGAGAGAGAGAACACTGAAGAGTCATCATCCGATCCATCCGCCTGTGTGAGATTCGCCTCGGTCTTTGACTCCACCTTCTTATCTTTGGCCTTAGGGCATTCTGCTTTCCAGTGTCCTAGTTCCTTGCATAAGGCACACTGATTCCTCTTCAGATTTCTGAAACCCGGCCTGGATTTCGATCTTCCTCTAATCTCCTTTCCCTTCCTTGATGAACCTCTCCCTCTTACTTCCAATGCCTCCGCCGATGACCCTGACTGAGAAGGATGCCTCTCCTTCTTCCTTGTCTCATAACTCATCAGTGCAGACGACACCTCATCATAATCCAAGCTCTGCCTTCCATTAATGAAGGTCAGTGTGAATGTCTCGTACTCCTCTGTAGGAAGTGAATTCAGAAAGATGACCGCCTTATCTTCCTCATCTACCGTGACATCCACATTTAGCAGATCTGTAAGAAGCTTCGTATATCGTTGATGTGCTCATTTACTGTGCTCCCCTTCTTCATCTGAAACTGATACAGCTTACTCTTAAGCTGCAACCTGGACTCTACACTCTTCGTCAGGTACTTCTTTTCAAGGGTTTCTCACAGTTTCTTCGCTGACGTCTCATGTTGCACAAGGTATTTTATGTCTTGTGACAAGCATGACCGTATCAAGCCACATGCCGATCTGTTCATCTTCGCCCAGTCTTCATCAATGATAGTGTTCTTCTTCTTCGTCAATAGGAGAGTGTCTTCGAGGTTTGATGCATTCAGCGCATCCATAACCTCGCATCTCCACATAACAAAATTGTTAGTCCCATTAAACTTAACAACTTCAATCCTTGGGTGATTGTTCATTACCTTAACAGATGCAGTTACTTCTGCCATTGAGATTTCCCTGATCCTCTATCTACGCGGAAGATCAACTACCTTGAAATAGATCTATACACAGATAAAAATATGATTTTTACCTGTCCCACGAAACCCTAGATCGAGTTTCTCACCAGATCTACTCCACCACGGATTCAACGAGCCCTCCTTGAGTCCTTCTGAGATCGACACAACGATCTCCTAGAACACCCAATACCTCAGATCTGAGATCGACACACGATCTCCACCGGATCCGATCTCGAGCCCTTCGAATCCTCAGAAATCCCAAGTGCAACCCGGATGCTCTGATACCACTTGTTGTGCGGGCGCTATCCAATCACAACAACCAAACAATAGAGAATCCCAAGATCTCCAGCACAAAGAACAACCCAACAATCACACGAAGAACACACAAATCACAAAGACGAGATTTAACGAGGTTCTGCCTGAATGCCTACGTCCTCGGAGTAATCAACGGAGAGATTTCTATTAAGAAGATGATTACAATGGCTCTAAGTCTCTTTGAATGCAAGAGAACTTAGGGCTAATACTTTTTCGCAGAGATTCCTCAACCCTAGAATCAACATAGGCTTAAATACCTCATACAGCGGATCAGCAGATTTAACCCAGAACCCAACTGTCGGTCGACCGGACGGTCGACCGACCCTTCTTCCGGTCGACCCGGCGGTCGACCCAGAAAACCCGAGAGTTGGGTTGATTACAGTCAGTCTGTTCCGGTCGACTGGCCGGTCGACCCAGAAAACCCGAGAGTTTGGTCCTGCAGTCAGGCACTGCGGTCGACCGGGCCGGTCGACCGCTTCAACCTCTGTGCATGTTGTGCACGTCGGTCGACCGGGGTCGACCGACCCTCCTGTCTTCTGTTGCTGCTGCTATTTCCTGCCGCTGTCCTTTGCCTCTCATCGTCGACTTCCTTGGCGATCTTCGACGGCACTTGGCATGACATCACCTCCTTTAATATCCTCTCTCCTCCAACAGAAACAATGCTAGAGACGATTGTAATTGCAAGAACATAACAAATGTGACATATCTGCATGTTATTAGACATTCCTACTTAAGTCGAACAGTCTCATGATCATGCTCAGTTGTATGAAGGTTCAATTTTTCGTACCATGCAGGCGCTACGCTACAACAGTGTGTTCTGCGTTCCTACGGCATTTGATGCATATCCTCACAACTCGTTGAATAGCAGTGTCATTTTGCCACCTAAAATCAGTCATCAAATTCCAGCTCGTCAAATACAAGGTCCTCCTGGACATATTCCTGCACAGCTCAAGCGGTAAGAAAAAGTCAGGCAAATTAAGAAAAAGGGAACCTTCACATTTAGACCCAAAATTTCTGTTTGATGTTCAACGAGGTTAAAAATCAGAACATATTGCTCAACACGGAGACATATTAATGGCAGAAGTACGGTAATTCCACCCCACCCCCCCCAACCCCACCCCCCCCTCACCCCCCCCACCCACCCCCCCAACCCCCCCCCCACCCCCCCCCCCCCCCCCCCCCCCCCCCCCCCACCCCCCCCCCCCCCCCCCCCCCCCCCCCCCAACACACCACACACACCACACACACACCCACACACACAAAGAATACCATCGTCGCCGCCAAACCCGCCCCATGAATTGTGAAACCAGTGATCAGCCTGCAGGCTTAATTGCACTACAGGAGTAATGACTTGAAGAGTAATGTGAGCCTCATGCCTTCTTTCGGTTTGTCTTCATTCTCTTCTCCCCCTTAACTCAGTTAATCACTAATTACTCCTTTCATGCGGGTAGAATTTATTTTAACTTTCTTATTAAATAATTTTGTTGCCATTATTCTGTTTTAATCATGCGCAACAGCTCTTATCTCTAAGCTTTATAACGAGTCTTCATATGCCCGAGTCTTCTATGCTAACCACCTCTACAGTCTGGATGCCAATGAACAGGCAGTGATAATGAATAATTCAAGCTGACCTAATTGAAGGGTCTATTATAGTTTTGTGTTACTAACTAAATTCCAGTTCCATAATTCAAGGTGCCTTGATTCTAGTTAGCTTAGTTGCACACATTTCAATGGAGATTTCTTTCACATTCAGTTCCATCAGCAATGCACAACATTCAATATCTCTAATTTCTGCCTTCATCAGTCTTCTACATCACCTAGGATACCTTTAGTCCCTTTCTAAGACTGGATAATTAGTAGAAGCACAATCATTCCAATGCATCTGAAGTGTGAATCCAAAATCAATTGTTTATTTCCATTGGATGCTCTTTGCATTTTGACGTGTATCCAAATAATGAGTCAGCTGATTGGAACCAAAGCTCACTTATGAGTCCAGCTCTACATGCTCTTTAAATGTACCATATCATTTGGCTGTCTTCTTTCAGTTATAGTTTAAGGTATTTAAGCATCCAATCGCTCTGAAGGGAGGAAAAGAAAGGGAAGGGAGGAGAAAGAAGAAGAAAGCCAACACGCCTCCCCCACCCCCCACGCCCTCTTTGCAGGTTCTCTGGTGCAACTCAGAAGTTACTGTTTGTGGTAATTAGTTGTTCTCTTATTTCCTTCAAGTTAATGAAAGTTTTGTCTATTAAGTTGGTTTTTAATTGACCAACAAAAGGTGAAGGAAAGGAATGAAGAGGATACCCTTGACTTTTGTTTTTTAAGTTAATCTTTAACAGACAAAAACTTAAGTTAATCTTTAACTGACAAAAACAAGGAATGGAGAAGACACCCAACCCATTGAGTGAGAATTGATAGGTGTTGATAATTCTAGTTCAGAACGGAAGAAGCGAATAAATTTAACAATAATAGGGGGGGAAAAAAGTAACAATGAACATTACTTCTTGTTAACTGACTTTCATGTCTCAGCTCACAAACTATTGCTATGATCCTTAACGGAAATACAATTCTGAAGAAAATGTAGGCTCTAATATAACTAGTTATCTTTCCTCCTGCAGGTTAAATAATTAAATGCTATATTATGCCATTGGAAATAAATCAGTAACAATATAGTTAAGACCTACTGATACAACCCACTTGCACATTCTATTTTGTATTGATGCCCCATAATTAATATTTTTCTTGAGATGAGAATGGAGCTTTTTTTTTTTACTTATTAATCTGGTAATGGGTAAACAAAAGGTTACTGCTACTTACACTTTTGAGGCCCATTACATGGAGAAGTTAGCAAGTGAAATGCATGCTTATTCCATGATGCGCATCTCACAGAAACAGCCAGAAAATTTTATCTGAAACATCTTCCTCATGGGCCTTCTGGAGCTCTTTCTCACTGCATCAGTGCCAATATTGAATGTTCTTCTTCTGACTGCGGTAGGATCAATTTCAGAAACTAGCCGCATCGGCATCCTAAACCAAGAAGCAAGGAAGCATTTAAACAATGTAAGTAGTTGTCCATTTGAATTCATGTGGTTTTCAGATTATCTCATTTATGCTGATAAAGAAAATGGCTTTTTAGCTGATTTCCATCAGCTAGCTGGTCAATGAATTTGAAATGCTGAAAATGATACTGGGCACCTCCTATTTTCTGCAAAGTATATCAAGTCAAAACCTGAAACCCAATGGTGAATGGAGTACCCCCCAACACACACACACAAAAACATTTGAAAAACCCACCCACCCACACACACACACACACACACACAGAGAGAGAGAGAGAGAGAGAGAGAGAGAGAGAGAGAGAGAGAGAGAGAGAGAGAGAGAGAGAGAGCAAACAACACATGAATAAGACCCATGCCCATTGGCTGGCCCCATCAATGCTTTAAATGGGATGTAAAATATTTTGGAGAGATCCTGATTGGCTTAAAGTTCAAGTTCACGAGACAGGTATTTTTCATCCACAATTCTGTTATAGTTAACACCTACTCATGCATTCTTAAAGTAATAAGTTCAGTAAAAGAGCATGAAAAGCAAAAACATGTGCAAAAAAGAACAAGGAAAGACAATAAATTTCATACAGCGAAGAAGTAGGCTTGTGGTAGGTCATAGTCTCACTCCAAGAATTCCAAACTAGATAAAAGCACAAGCCATAGAACTAAAATTTGAAAGTTGGCCATAATATTTTGGTAGTTAAAGAGATCTAGAAGCGTATAAACTCCAGAACCATAATATGTGAGTAGCAAGACAACAGAGGATGCATCAGTTTCCAATTGTGAAAAAAATATTCAAGTATAACTAAATAAAAGTTCTTTCCAGGAGAATGAGAATATACATGTTCACCACTCAATATATGCACATATGCCAAAAACAACTTAAACACACACACACACACAGAGAGAGAGAGAGAGAGAGAGAGAGAGAGAGAGAGAGAGAGAGAGAGAGAGAGAGAGAGAGAGAGAGAGCAAACAACACATGAATAAGACCCATGCCCATTGGCTGGCCCCATCAATGCTTTAAATGGGATGTAAAATATTTTGGAGAGATCCTGATTGGCTTAAAGTTCAAGTTCACGAGACAGGTATTTTTCATCCACAATTCTGTTATAGTTAATACCTACTCATGCATTCTTAAAGTAATAAGTTCAGTAAAAGAGCATGAAAAGCAAAAACATGTGCAAAAAAGAACAAGGAAAGACAATAAATTTCATACAGCGAAGAAGTAGGCTTGTGGTAGGTCATAGTCTCACTCCAAGAATTCCAAACTAGATAAAAGCACAAGCCATAGAACTAAAATTTGAAAGTTGGCCATAATATTTTGGTAGTTAAAGAGATCTAGAAGCGTATAAACTCCAGAACCATAATATGTGAGTAGCAAGACAACAGAGGATGCATCAGTTTCCAATTGTGAAAAAAATATTCAAGTATAACTAAATAAAAGTTCTTTCCAGGAGAATGAGAATATACATGTTCACCACTCAATATATGCACATATGCCAAAAACAACTTAAAAATGGTTTCAACAAGATTTTCTATTTTTCTCCATGCCTCTGGGAGCTTTGTAATAATTTTTTTTCAGTATAAATTCAATCTCCAACCCTTTTTCCCATCTGAACTCTGTACTCTGAGCTATCTAATTGACTGCTTCAATCATCAATAATAATGGAACCTGTGTGACGAAAGCCCTTCTTTTTCTCTTTTCATTTGAACTATTATAGAAAGTAAAAATCATGGAAGAAACTTAACGAAGTTTCAGTTTATGATGGTACTAATAGGGTGCAATTGGTTAACCTGAGTTATATATACTCTACTCTTCCTGATTTGATATATCAGGATTTCTCAATCTGATTAGGGGAAATGCCCAAGGAGTATATACAAAGATAGGCCAATATACCATACTGACACACTCTGACGCTCTCTAACATCTTTACTTCAGTTGACATTGGTTGAGAAGGCTTGTAAAGTTCTTAGACGCACCACTCACTCTTGGTTTAGACATAAGAGAAGCCCAGGTAGGCGAAGGGAAGGGTGCCTCTAGAGAAACCAGTTTGCCGCTGAATAATCTGGAGTCTGTGGAACGGAGTCTTCCGGGAGGCATAGAAGTATCACGGAACCCTATTTGTTATTAACTAGGAACGAGTGCAAATTTTAGAAGATAAATTGTTCCACAGCAATGATATGAAACTAAAGAATGTGATCTAACTGGTTATAAATAAAGAAATCAGATTACTAACAGTGCTTGTGTGGGCTTAGCAGGCTTCCTTAGCTTTCTAGTTTCTAGTCTCAGAAGTTTGCTTGCTGTTAACCTTGAAGACTCATCACCATCATTGTATAAGTTTTTCCATCACAGCCAGGCTGGCTAAGAAAACAGCCCTACATCGAAAAGTTCATGTAAAGGTTGACCAACCTGGCCTAAAGCCTAACTCTTTCCCAGCTCATACTGACCGAGTTTGACCAAGTTGCAACAAGAAGAGCCAAATATAATTAGATCGACACTTGCATACTTCCTCCTCTCCCACTGCCCGTCTTTGGCAATTCCTGTTCCTCCATTTAACTATCCTGCCCAAAAATCAATCCACAATGAGGCAAATACATGAAATCATTTTCCAGATTATGGAGTTTATGTCGCATTAAATACATGAGATATACCTATAGAAAATTGCACATTTAAGATATACGGTTCCTTGCGGATTATGTACATGTTTGCAAAAACATGCATATATCCTTTGGTTAGCCTTGTTATGAATTTAAATATACTTTAAGAAATATGCTTATGTACTCTCAGCTCACATCACTCCACATTTTGGTCGAGTTCACTTTCAGTTCAACTTTTGTAATTCCTACACTCAACAAGCCAATGAAAAATATAGACTTCATAATGAAGTTTCAGTGAACAAAACATAATAACTGTTCAGTTATCTTACTCCTTTCGCATAGTTTCATATACAATGCTTTCTTATATATTTTTTAAATTAATATACAGTTAACTGTGATATTGTTTTTATTATTATCAGGTTGTATACTTTATTTTCAATCCAGCCCTTGTATCAAGCAGTTTATCCCAGACCATAACACTAGAGAGTATGGTTTTATTGTAAGTTGTTTTATCCTTTTAACATATTCCTTTTTCTTTAAATAATATTTATGAAATATTCTGTTCATTGTGGATTGACAATACTAAATGCTAAAGGAGGAAGTTCAATCTGTTTCCATATAGTTAGCAATTATGGAGGGAATTGCATTTCTGTGTTACTTCAACAATTTTCTTGGGCACAGTTTAGCACTTCCTATTAATTTTTATTACAGACACAACGTAAATTAAGAGAACAATGAGAAAGTACCTTTTTTTTCACAATTGATGCAGGTGGTTTATGCCAGTCAATCTCATACTCAATTTTATCATTGGTTCAGCACTTGGATGGGTTGTCATTCAAGTCACAAACGCTCCTGCTCATCTGAGGGGTGTAATCTTGGCATCTTGCTCAGCTGGTAAACATACATCCAAATTATCAGATACAATGAAAACTGTTCTGTATTGTTCAAAATAGCATCCTATAAGGCACTCATATGACCTAATGGCTAATGGTAATGCATTCTATTAATATGTGTTCTACCACTTGTGCTAGATATAGGTAGATGAATATATTCAACATTTGACCATGCACATATAACATAACAAGTCATTTTCTAATGGCTAAATTTCTCAAAGGTCAAAAGGACGGCGCTTACAACTAACAATAAATAGTTTATTAACAACAAATTGCCTGCACTAATTAAATCCTTATTGCAGGTAAAATTTTGAAATTTTATATTAAAAATCTAAGTCGATAATTGATAATTTGATTGGCTGAAAAATGGTAATTAGAAATATTACGTACACTATTTATTTCCACAGTCAGAAACATGTTTTCATTTGATTCTTTCTCATATTGAATATGAAACAAACAGCTACAGTAAGCCTCCCCACACTCTGAACCTGTCCTTATTGGGAAAGTAGTGTCTAATTGCATGAACTTAGACAACATAACCACTAAGGTAGCTTCTTCTACTTGCTAACAAGTCCTCTGGGTTTTACAGAAAATCTTGTCTTGTCCATACATATTTTGCTAGCTACACAGAGGGCTGGCATATGATTGACAGCCAATCTTAAAATTTTGTCAACTTTTCAACGAAGCCTTCTCAGTATAGAGCTGTGCTCAAGGCTTAGATGAAGATAATGACGACGAGACGACCATGCTGGCTATTTATCTCCATTGTCAAGATGAAGAGACTGGAATCTTTCATCAATGTAGTGTCTTCTCTCCTCCCTGCAAGTAATCTAGATATCAAGGGATGACATAATCCCAAACAAATACAGATGAAATTATACTTATGATTGATATAAAGTGTGATTCATGTTAAACAAATATAATTGAATATTGTGAGCCATGCATTTTGGAATAGTTCCAGAGGTTAGTTTCTTACCACTTAATGAAGTAAGTTGGTCATGGTTTCGCTTAATCCCAAACAAATACAGATGAAATTATACTTATGATTGATATAAAGTGTGATTCATGTTAAACAAATATAATTGAATATTGTGAGCCATGCATTTTGGAATAGTTCCAGAGGTTAGTTTCTTACCACTTAATGAAGTAAGTTGGTCATGGTTTCGCTTAATCCATAAATTCCTACTTTAATATGTGACCTTCAATACTTTTCAGTGAAATGAATTAAAAACTGGAAAATGAAAATAACTGTGTTAACTGGTCACTATCATTTAAAAAAACTTTCTAGATGTAAAATTGACTTTTGGTCTACAAATTTGTATAACTAGGTAACATCGGAAATTTACTTCTCATCCTTGTACCTGCAATGTGCAAAGAGAAAGGCAGCCCACTAGGAAGCCCTGACATTTGTGATACATATGGAATGATGTATGCTTCTCTCTCTCTGGGGGTAAGTCTTTGGATTCTCAACTTCTCTTGTGCACAAGGTGTGAATTGTATATGGGATCGTTAAAAAGTCTACATGTGCATGTGAACATAGTGTTTTTTCCCCCCCGGTGTCAACCAAAGTATATAACTTATTTATGGTTCATATTATTAATGTCTTATTGTGTTCATGCAGATAGGTACTATTCTGCAATGGTCATATGTATACAATATCGTACGGATATCATCGTCAACTTCTCAAGAAAAAAGTGTGAGTGCCAAACTAGAAAACCTGGAGTTTCATGAAGAAAGAAGAAGTCTACTCCCACATAGTTACATAGCAGAGAAAGCACCAACAAACAGTTGCTTAATATCTGCTCATTGTTTGAATGAGTCTACACCTCTTTTTGAATCAGACAAGTGTAATGATAAAAAGGTCTTTCCCTTCCACTCAATTTTCTCTATTTTGTGCTTCCTTACATAAATGATATATGAACAAGAAGCACATTTAATTTGTTAAGCTACATCTTAGTTGACAAATGTCTAGAAAAATATCTAGAACAGCCTGTAACATGTGAGGGTTTGCTTCCTTTAAAAAAAAAACCTAAATTTATTTCTTTATTTAATCAGGTGTGAATGTATAAAAGAATATAACACCAAACAGACACCACTACAGCTTTGGTATATCTTTCTCACGATAGTCTACAACATCAGTTCATATTCTAATATAATAATAACACAAGGCACTTATAATTCTGAGCCTTGCATGTGGTGATATACACTTTTAACATATTCATGACTATGTATCAGCATAAAATGAGAGAATCACTTGCACTTGTATAAGACTTAATCATGCCAAATTATGACACATAAAAATATATGCGGTAAATATTACCCAACTAGGTAGCAAGCAAGCTTAATTATTTGTATTGTATAGTTTTAAATTGACTTCCTAGATGATGCTATTTGAAATTTGAACATATGAACCATGGTTTAAAATCCCGGTATTGGTATCGGGATCGGCAATAGGTTTTAGTATCAATACCATCAATATCAGCATCAAACAACAACAACAACAACAACTAAGCCATTTGTCCCAAGTATTTGGGGTAGGTTACATGAACCAAAAGAGAATGACGCCGGATCGGGCACATGGATCAGCTTTCTCCACTCATTCCTATCGAGCAATATGCCTTCACAAAGACCTTTAGCTTCTATATCTTGTCGTATTACCTCCATCTATGTTTTCTTCGGTCTCCCCTGCGCTCCTTTAACTTGCCCTAAATTGATATGCTCTACTCACCAGACTGGCGCATCTGTAGGTCTACGTCGCAAATGACCAAACCATCGTAGGCGGTTTTCTCTCATCTTCTCTTCTATAGAGGCTACACCTATCTTAGTATGAATATCCTCATTTCTCAACTTATCTCTTCGCGTGTTACCACACATTCAATGAAGCATGCACATCTCTGCTACACTCATCTTCTGGGCATAATGTCTCTTTATAGCCCAACATTCTGTGCCATATAACAAAGCTGGCCTAATAGCAGTCCGATAAAACTTTCCCTTCAGTCATAACGGAATGTTACGATCACATAAAACTCCTGTTGCGCTCATCCATTTCAACCAGCCGGCTTGGATCTTATGGTTGACATCACTATCAATCTGTCCATCCTTTTGGATAATAGAACACAAGTACTTAAAATGACTGCTCATCAGTATTTCTTGTCCATCTAGTCTCACAATACTATAATCTCGGATTCCCTGTTTACTGAATTTACACTTCATATATTCTGTTTTGGTCCTACTTAATCTAAAACCTCGAGATTCTAGAGTTTGCCTCCATAACTCCAATTTGGCATTTACCCCAGCTCTCGTCTCATAGACTAGGACAATATCATCAGCAAATAACATGCACCACGGTATCTCATCATGAATAGCTCTAATAAGCTCATCCATCACTATGACAAATAAGAATGGACTCAATGCAGATCCTTGATGCAATCTAATTGTGATAGAAAAATCACTTGTTATGCCTCCACAAGTTCTGACATTTGCCCCTACTCCATCGTACATATTCTTGATTAGGTCAATATATTTGATGGGGACTCTCTTTTTCATCAATGTCCACCATAATACCTCTCTTGACACTTTATCATAAGCTTTTTCTAAATCAATAAAGACTATATGCAAATTTCTCTTCCTCACTCGAAATCGCTCTATAAGTTGACGTAGTAAATGAATAACCTCTGTCGTCAATCGCCCCGGCATGAACCCAAACGGGTTCTCTGATATTATAACATTCTGCCTTAACTTGTGTTCAATTACCCTTTCCCAAAACTTCATGGTGTAACACATAAGTTTTATTCCACGATATTTTGAACAACTCTGGATATCACCCTTATTCTTACAGAGAGGTACTAAGGTACTCTTCCTCTACTCATTTGGCATCTTTTTATTTAGTCAGATCTTGTTAAAGAGGTTTGTCAGCCATCTCACGCCCACCTCTCCTAAAATTTTCATACCTCAATAGGAATTCCATCTGGGCCAACAGCTTTCCTTGACTTCATCCTCTTCAAGATGAAGACCTCTTTAACTTCAGATTCACTAATTCTGCGCATATAATTATGGTTCATATTCTGGCACTGAATGATAAGGTCATCCAAGTCTTGAGTAGAACTACCATTGAACAATTTATCAAAATACTCTCTATCTTTCTTTGATTTCTTCATCTCGAACTAAAACCTTCTGATCTCCATCTTTGACACACCTCACAGTACATAAGTCTCTAGTTTTTCTCTCCCTTATTCGAGCAATTCTATATGTATCCTTTTCAACCTCTCTGGTGTCCAACTTCTCATACATTTTTTAATACACTTTAGCTTTTGCATTCTGAGCAGCTTTTTTAACCTCCTTCTTGGCTAGCTTATACCTCTCAAAACTCACTCCATCACAATTTTTCTTCAAATCTCTATAAGAGTCTCGTTTGATCTTAATGGCAGTTTTTACCTCTTCATTTCACCATGATGTGTCCTTAAATGGTGTAGCACCACCCGTGACTCACCAAATACATTTTTAGCTACTCTTTTAATGCAGCTAGCAATTTTATTCCATTTTGTATTGGGATCATTTTGGGCTTTCCAATCTGCTTCATGTACTACTCGATTTACAAAAACTCTTTGGTTACCTTGTTTTAACCGCCGCCACTTAATCTTAGGATCTAACTTACGTTTAATCTTTCTGAATCTCCTTCTAATCCGGACATCTAAAATTAAGAGTCTATATTGGGTTACTACACTCTCACCCGGTACTACGTTACAATCCATACAACAATCCCTATCTACTTTTCTAATTAAAAAGAAATCTATTTGGTTCGCACTTGATCCACTTCTAAAAGTGATCAAGTGAGACTCTCTCTTCCTAAACCATGTATCGCTAAGATCAAATCATATGACAAAGCAAAATCTAGAATCGAGTTACCTGGTTCATTTCTTTCCCCAAAATCATATCCTTCATGTACACTATCAAACCCATAACAACTAGTTCCTACATGCCCATTGAGATCGCCGCCTATGAAAAACTTTTCTCTACTGGGTATACTTACACAATCTCATCTAAATCCTCCCAAAATTGACGCTTACTTGACTCATCAAGTCCTACTTGTGGTGCATAGACACTAATAACATTAAAAATCTCCATACCTAAAATAAGTTTAACTAGTAAAATCCTATCAACCTTTCTCCTAACCTCCACTACATCCTCAAACAATTGTTTATCTATGATCACACCCATCCCATTATGATTTCTATCTCTACCAGTATACCAAAGTTTATAACCCCAAGGCTCTATAATTCTAGCTTTTTCACCTACCCACTTAGTTTCCTGCACATACAAAATACTAACATTCTGTCTAACCATAACATCAACTAACTCTGTTAATCTACCTGTAAGAGAACCTATGTTCCATGATGCTAATCTAATCCTATGTTCATGAGCTACTTTTTTTTACCCTCACCCGCTCATAAAAGTGTGGGAACCCTTACTCATTTGACACCACATCCGGGCGTCGATGTGGCGCGTCATTTCTAGACGACGACCTAGCAAATCTTGCCCACTTTTCACTACACCCAGGCTCCGATGTAGCGCGTCGCTCAGTAGGGGACGCCCCAACGAAATTTAGTTCTTGGTTCATGCTTATAGTATGTGATAATGTTTTACGTTGGCTGTCACAGGCCTACCACAACCCTCCTCTTTTATCCAGGTTTGGGACAGGCACTGAACGGGGCACTGTCGAAGTTAATATCAGCATCAAGATCGTCAATATCAATCATAGCGGCAATTTCGGCCCTAATATCAGCCGATATTGTAGTGTTAATATCGTATCGGATACCTTAAAACCCGATACGATATTCTTGCTATATATCAGAATCGGACGATATTTGAAACCATGATAAGAACATTTTCTGTAACAGAGAATGCTTAAAGAAATAATTTGTGTTAAATCATCATCATAAAGGAAGAGTTTTGCCCTGAACAGAGGTGGTTTATGATGAAAAGGCTGCAGAAAATAGATCAACTGCTGGTTAATGAAATATGATCAAGATGTGTCCATTCCCTGATTTGAAACACAGCACTACCGACAACCTTTTGTGGGCAAAGGTCTCCATGGAGATAGAATGGCTAATAAGGCTCAAAACCTACATGATTCAGAATGGGATCTTGGGTTCCAAACTTGAAACATCTAACCATCTCGCCCTCTTTCAATATGGGACTAAATATCTATATTACGCTCTCTCCATCCAAAATCCGCTTGAAATCAAATGGATGTCAGACACCCCTAGAGATCTCCATGTAGGTTGTATCCAGTTCAACCTGACCCCTGTATGACCAGTGGAGAAAGTATCCCAACAAACACTTTGTAAACAAACCAAGTCACACCTAGAGATCAAATATGACATCATGCACGCTAATAGGTGCAGTACCATGTCAGACCAAGCTGCCAAAAAACAACAATAATACCTCCTTGCGATCTCAAGCATGCCCATGAAAGTCTCATAAGAAATAAAACAATCCATATACAGGGGCCCACCAAACGGGCTCTGATATCATTGGTCGCAGGCAAAGGTCCCACAAACATAGCTGGATCAACTAATAGGATTGAAACCCAAATTACTCAAAAGGCAATCTATATTGGAACCATCTATCCATCTTGGTCCCTTTCCAATATAGGACCAATCCCAATGTAATGAATCTGCCATGCCAAACCCACTTGAAACCAAATGGATGTGAGACACGCCCAACACAGCCCTCTAGTCAATGCATGTCACATTCTATTTGCAATTCATTCTAATGTGATTGAAGTGGTCCTATCTCTCGGTTGGTCTTCCTTATTACCAAATACAGCATTTAGCCAATACAATCACCTATTAGATCAATTTGAGAAGTTTTAGCTAATAAAAAAACCATCCACCGAGGCGAAAGCTCCCTTAAACTGAAAGTAGTTTACATAAAGAGGTAAGCAGAGTCTAAATATTTCTCCTACATCCCTAGGCGCAAAACAGAATAGGAAAAAAATCTAAAGGACAAACTAAAACCCCACTACTTAACAAGTTTCAGAAAGGGGAAAAAATAAAACAAAGGATCGAACAATTTCATCCTTCATCATTAAGCTAAACACAAAAAATAGAAGCAGATAAATAATACATTTTTTTAATCTATTTAAACTTTAAAGCATAGCTCAAAACGTTCATTTATTTTTTGTTTCGATTAAACAATTAGGAACAAATATCGCGCCAAGCCTTATAACATGGGCATGATGAATGAATTTTGCACTGAACCTTCTTTATTTAAGATAGTACCGGATTTCCTATAACCTTTTCTTTTTCTTCTTACTTTCAAACAAGGGTCCATCCACTCTCCACTTTTGTCTACGCAACAAAGGTAAGAGAATGAAAAGATTATTAGGTAATGCTTGAGTTTACTCTTAGACAATAAAAAAGATTATCAAATGAAGAAATAGCATGTCAAACGGACAATGTTGTATGCAGAAAGAAATGAAATTTTTACACTACTACCTTTTTGTGCATGCCTACTTTTAAAGCATGAACTATTGAAGAGCGTATCAATGTTAATTGGCTTCTAAACTTGTTTACAGATTTCAAGATTGGATGAGACAGAGAGATTGGTAAGAAGGCTTTCAAGTATAGCTGACATCAGAAAGTTGTTTGCCCCAGCATCCATCGGAGTGGTACTAATTTTACTTATTTTATATAGTTATAATCATATATAGCTGGAAAAAATTTCTACATCGTTGACCCCCATCCCAATGAATGATCCACAACATTCACATGGCTTTCATTGCCTGAAAGGTGTGAGGACAAAAGAAAAAATAATGTGATCTCAACACATGTTACCCAATGATCATTCACACCGTCTTCATTCTTTGAAAGGTATGTGGACAAAAAGATTATGTGATCTCAAGACATTTTACCCACTGATCACACACGCACATGCACACGCACATACATACACATTTTACCCATTCTACCTCTTAATTTTAGCGGAAAAGAGATCTGAGAGAGTTGGAGATCCCTCAGTCTTGATTTTATTATATAGAAAACACTGACGGATTGGGTTTATAATAAATAAACAACTCAATACTCGAAACCCAATTACTAATAACTCTAACACTATCCAGTGATCTTACACACACGCAAGCATGGACAAACATATATGGATGAAAAATTATATGGATAAACTCAGAGTAGTAGTCAGTCACAGGGCGACCATCTTGTTGAAACGAGAATAATCTCTCATATATATCTGTAACCAAAGATTGTTATGCTCATTAGAGTATATCTCCTTCAGAGTCTCATATTTCCTTCACACTCTTCAAAAACATGACGTCATCAGTGACCTTCTCATCCATATTGTTGATGAGCTGAGTCATCATGCTGAAGTCACTAGCCACCCAATCACTATAAGTTGAAGTACTTTTGGGCAGGAGGATCCTCCGTAGGATAATTCAGCTTCTTCTGCGAACCAGCAAAGAGACAAAAAGACTGAACCCAGAGGAGACAGTTATTGCCATTTAGCTTCACGATGGTGGCGAAAAATTTCTTAGACGCAATCGAAAGGTTGTTTGACGTTGTAGGAAAACATGGTAACCAGTAGCCAAATAACAGAGATGTAATCAGATAAAGATAGATAGACCGACAGTCTGGTAAAAAAACTTCAACAATCCACTATTGATAAAGTTCAGCTAGAGCAAGGGGTACTCAAGCAGTAGATAGCCTCAGCGGATATTGAAAAGACATAAAAAAAGCCATCAGTCAGCAGGACAAAGCTTGCCAAAGTCAAAAAACATCAACAACACCCTGGCGAAGGCAAAAGAAGCAGCAGCGGTGAGGTCGTCATGGTCACGCAAGGCTGCTACAGGGCTCGACGACCTCACATGATTGGGCTACAGGGGTCGACGACCTCGCGCGAGGGTTCTACAAGGCTCTGTGACCTAGCATGAGGGTTCTGGAGAGCATGGCACCCCACATAAAGATGCAATAGCCTTCGGAAGCTTCCGGTGAGCAACCAGAAGAGGTTGGAGAGGAGGCGTGAGGTTGGAGAGGAAGGAAGAGGTCTGCAGTGAAGGTGGAGAATAGAAACTAGGGTTAGGGTTTTGATAGCTCTGATACCATCTTAATTTTAGTGGAAAAGAGATCTGAGAGAGTTGGAGATCTCCCAGTCATGATTTTATTATATAGGAAACACTAACAGGTTGGCTTACAATAGATAAACAACCTAATACTGAAACCCAATAACTAATAACGCTAACACTACCCATTGATCTTACACACATGCAAGCATGGATAAACATATATTGATGAAAAATTATGTGACTTCAATTCATACATACAAAGACATGAGCGCATAGACATGTGCATGCGCGCGCGCACAAATATTGAGACACATACAAAGTGCATGGCAACACATCAACACATTATATTCTCGTTTGGATGGTTTTACATGAGTGCAACTGATAGAAAAGAAGAAGTTATGTTAGCTTAAGTCAGCTAGCAATTTAACCCATATGCATAACTCTTATCTAATAACTTTCCATTTTACTTGACTTTTAACAAAAAGAAAGAACCTTTGGCTATATCTCCATTAAATCTTCTCATTTAAGTTTAAAAGTTTGGTCTCATGCTGCAGCTTTATTCAATTGAATTTAAAGTTAATTTCTTTCTGTCTTCCTGTTTAGATTATTGGGCTTATCATTGGATCAGTTCCCCAAATTAAAAAACTGATGGTAGGCCAAAGTGCTCCCCTTCGGATAATACAAGATGCAGCTTCTTTGTTGGGGTACAACTCTTCTCTTATGACTTTAGACAAATGCAAGCCATATCCACTTAACATATGCACAATATGCATGAAAGTTCTATGTGCAATATGAGATCTATCCAATGCAATGAAAATAATCTTGTCTGCAACAACTATAAGCTGCATTATATTAAACATCATTTTCCTAGTGCTTAGCTCAATGGCTAATATAAACTCTAAACTTGAAGAAATATGAGCTTACTTTCGTCAAAATGACTATGAATAGATCTCCCTTGCAACTTATATAACTTCCATTTAAATATTTACCTTGAGATTTATATTACATTGGTTGTAGATTTAAGAATGATAAATAAATATCATTCATGCAAATTTTGTCATAATATTAGCAATTTAACTAAAAGCATTCATGACAAATCTATTCTTAGTGAATAAAGATCTTAGTCATTATTAGACACCATGGCTAGTGTGTCTCTTTTTGCCATGAATACACTATTTTGGAATACTAGGGGTCGCGGGGACCCGGCCAAATGTCGCATGGTTAAGGACGTTATCGTTAGTTCTAAAGCATCCATAGTATGTCTGGAGGAATCAAAATTTCAGATTCCTCGAAATGTACCCTTTCAGAAATCAGCTTCATTAGGAACACATAATGGCATAGCAGGATCAGTAACGCAAACCGAGCGCAGAAGCAAGTAGTTTTTAATGTATCTATGTATTTTACACCTCAAGAAGTTTTCTCCTAAGAAGCAAGAAGTCATAATTAGACACCTTATGGTAGGTTAAAAGATATTTCTCATTTTAGGAAGGCAATTGATTGGGAACACATAATGGCATAGCTAAGAAGCAAGAAGTTCTTTAATGTACCCCTGTAATATGTACTTTACACCCCAAGTATGACTTAATAGATGAGCAGGAGCATACAAATAGACGGAGCCAGGATTGCATTTTGGTGGTGGTGGTGGGTGGCTCTATGTGTGTGTGTGTGTGTTTCTCTTTTTTTCTTCTTTTTGGGTGGTTTTTTTTTGTTTGCGGGAAGGGGGGGGCGGGCTGAATTTTGATATTTGCACAATAAAATATCACATTTGCATGATGAAGTATACTACTTTTCTAACAAGTTATGGAACAATAAATAAAAATCTTTGATTTCTTGTAGACATGTGATGCCTTATAATGAGCACTGCTAAGCTCATTATAATTTATATAATTATTTGCTTCTTAGCTGAGATGAAATTTCTTTCATTCACAGGACGAAAAATTGAGCTATGAGATAAATGATTAACACATAGC
Source organism: Agave tequilana (assembly GCA_038442645.1). NCBI lineage: Eukaryota > Viridiplantae > Streptophyta > Magnoliopsida > Asparagales > Asparagaceae > Agave > Agave tequilana. The sequence goes on from JAVJIF010004631.1 coordinate 122,416, forward strand.
AGCAAAAATCAGCAGGAAAAATAAGGGAAAAAAAAAGATTCGTGCACACAAGTCAATGCTCTAAGTCAGCTCATTTGGTTTTGTTTCCTCTCATAATTAGTTAGTCTCCTGGAAGAATAAAAACCAAGAAAATTTTACTGTTCAAGTGGCAATTTTTGTATCAAGCTATGTGATGTCTCGTACTGATGCCAAGGATGTCCAGCTTCACAGTTTCATAACTATTATACAGTTCATCTTCAATCATAGATTCATAATGCAGTTCAGACCGTTAAAATATGGTCTTAAGGAGAAGAATCCACTTTGAAGCTGACTATTACCTTTCCCTTCACAGTTTCATAATTATTTTCTCTCCTGGTACAGTTCATCTTCAATCATAGATTCATAATGCAGTTCAGACTGTTGAAAATATGGTCTTAAGGAGAAGAATCCATTTTGAAACTGACTATTACCTTCTTCTTCACTCGTGATCAAAAAATATCTCTTACCATATGTTTTTTTCACATAGCATAATTGAAGATCTTTTGACAAGATAACAGGGGCAAGATTTCCCTATCTGCTATCCGTTTGGATCAAATGAAATGGTTTTTTTACTCTGTATATTCCAAAGAAATTTGTTTACACCATCCTAAAGGAAAATAATTTCTTCAGTTTTGCAAGTGAAGATGCCCCGCTTCCCTCTGCCTTCATTTGGTTGCCCGGAAAGAGCTCCCATGTGTAACATCATTCCGCATTCTTTTTTCAGAATAAATTATGACTAAAATCTCCTTTCCCTCAACTTAAAATCTCCTTCATTTATAGGAAGCGACAGCCTCTAAACAAACTCACAATCGCTTATCATGATGAGTTGAGTGGAGAGTTGGAAGGTGGAGGCATTGCCCCTACACTATGCGAATCCACTTGGAGCTTGTCCAAATTAATCAATATGCCGATATTTTAACAACATCCACACATGGTGCCAAATTTAGAAAAAAAATGAGAAGGCATTCACACACAAATATGGACGAATTTCTCAGACCGAACACTTATCTGTATAGCTAATGGTCAGTGGTTAACTTCAATTTTGTTACTAGAATGTTATCAAGTAACTGTCGAGCGGAAAACACCATGGTGTACCATGAAGACTTTTATGCACATTTCTTCATGATTTAAAAAGATTCAACTTGTGATTTCTTTTATTTGCACAGCTAGTGGTCAGTGGTTTATCTTCAATTTTATTCCTTGAACTATGTGATATTATTAATGAACTCTTGAGCAAAAAACACTGTTGCATACCTTGGGGAATTATATGCCTATTTCTTCATGATTTAAATGAAAATTTCTTCTGCTGACTTTATTTATTTGCATGTGTATGAAGCAATGGTACAATTCCAAGTATCCACCTGATAACAGGAGGAAACCTAACCAAAGGTGATGATTATTTTATTATTGTTGTTATGTGAGCAATGAGTAATTATATCTAACCTTGTACTTCAAAATCCAGGTCTACAAGGTCCACCTATCAAACTCTCTGTTATTCTTGGAGTCATAGTTGTCCGATTCATCGCCTTGCCTTTGATAGGCATAATGATAGTTCAATGGGCAGTTTGTCTGGGCCTTGTGCACTCGGATCCTTTATACCATTTCATTCTACTTCTACAATATGCTGTTCCACCTGCAATGAACATTAGTGAGTAACTCCCTCTATAATAAAGAGAAAAACAAATGTCATTTTTTTGTCCTTATATATGATTCCCTCCCTTTTTGGAGTTTAATTCACAATGAGTCAAGGTTTTGTTATAGACAGATAAAAACTAAGTTGCATACTACATGCTTGCTTTTATTCCAACCCACTATGAGACAATTTCTATTTTTAGAAGGTGTTTAACTCCTGTTGGTTCCTCTGCAGCTTCTATGATCCAAATGTTCGAGGTTGGTCAAGGTGAACTATCTGTTATCTTTCTATGGACATATGTTGTGGCTTCAGTGGCACTTACTCTTTGGTCAACACTCTTCTTGTGGATTGTTTCATGAGCATGTTCCCCCAGCCAATGTCAAGGAGAATTGGTGTGGCCCCACGACATTGTAAATGTAGGTGTCCAAATGGTTATTCCATCAGTCCCTAATAGTAGAGTACAATTGACAGAGCAAATGGTTATCATAAAGTTTGGTTAGTACAAGTAAATAGGTTTGTTAAACTCAAATGAAAGGGTTCCTCATTCTGATGCAGTTAATTGACAATTTTCCTATTAGTGTTAATTTCATATTTTTGTGATATGTCACAACAATATAAATCAAAATATAATTTTGACTTATTTTAGCTAATCAGCCTGGCTTCAAGGCGAAGAGTTGTGATGTATTCTGTGTTTCGCACCTGGATTTCCAAAACAATAATAACTAAGAAGTATGATATGTTCACGGAAAGAAAGATAACAATCTTCTAGTAATACCCCAACCAATGTACAATGGATCAAACACTATAAACAGTGAGCACAGGCAAGTAGAAAGTAGCTCAGGCACAACGGGAGTTACCCGGAAATTTTTTGTGAAACCAGAGACCCAATTCATTCCCAAATTGAGATTTGTGCATTGGCCCAAATACCAACAGGGTTGAATGAGTACCAGACATTTGATCAAACTGAACTTGATTAGGCTCAACGTAAGCTAGTTCTCAGATCTGTTACCTTGATACTTGTTAGTAGAATAAGGCTAAGTCCTCAACTTGACTCCAGTCCAAGTCAGCTAGACTCCAATTTTGGCACCTGGCAAATTGAGTTTGATGATTTGTAAGAGCATATCCAAGTACACTTTCAAATCAGAATATTAAGTATTTAAGTGTGACAGCTCCTGCGGATGGGAAGATGGTCAAGCCACAAAAAAAGTGAAGCAAAGGACATTGTTGAGGATAGCCTCCGGCGAACTCTCAGTAGAATGGAAGATCCTCCCATTCCATTGCTCCCAAACCAGCCAGAACAGAGCAAGGCGCTGTAATCCCAAGCGGTTGTCACGGCAGGGCGGGTATGCTGGTGCCCCCAATCGTTCTAATTAGGGTTTAATGCAAATAATCATTACTATTTGAATATATCTATTTGATTTGAATTAGAATTAGGATTTGGAGTTCTATGGGAATAACATTTTTTACCCTTTAATTTTGTTGTTCATTAAAAAAATTTATTTAGACAGGATCTCACCCTTTAATTTTGTTGTTCATTAAAAAAAAAAAATTATTTAGACAGGATCTTGACTCTGATCAAGAATTGAGTTGCTAACGCCTATAAATTGACTATTGTAATATCTCAAGATATAGTTTTGCTGGATAAGAATCAATCTTAAGGCTTATTGATTGTGTGCCTGTCTTCCTCCAAAATTCATCTATTTGTCAATCTTAATTCTATCCTTCTTGCATCCAACCATAAACTTTTCCTCTCTTTCTCAAATTTCTTCCCCCTAAACTCATTGTCCATTATGAATTCGCCAAGACAAGGAAATAGTCTAGTAGGATTGTAGGAGTGAAGACGATATGATTTGCTACAAGAACTCTGGAATTGCATTCATCTATGACGATAAGGATATTTTTTGCCATATAAACAGTTTCTGCCAATCCTATTAAATTGGGCATCAACCAGGTTTATAAGAAAATTCAGCAAATCCTTTATTATGACCATCATTGCCAAGTTAACTTAGATTCCCTCATGAACTCTTTGTTCAATATTTATCCTAGGTGCCTTTGCATCACTTTTTGTTTAAAATGGTGAAAATTTTCCCCTTTCTTTCATGCACATTCCATGTCATATCCTTATTATACATAACGTCCATATTTGATTTACACATCATTATTCCCAAAATAGATAGCCCCTCACTACGGTCCAATGGGAGAAGTTCTGTAAATAAAATTCACACAATTTTCTTCTAGGAAATTTATTTTCAAATAGAAGGTAAAATTAATATTCATAAAACATAATAGCTCAATCTAGTTCATCATCTGCTCACCTACTATCTAGTAATCAGTAATCAGTACCTAGAAGAGCACAATGGACAATTTAAACAAATAGATGCTACCGAATTCACAAAGAACATGTAGATACTTTAACTCACTAGTTTCAGTTTCTAACAACATACCTTGCATGTATATATTTCCCTTAAGGGGAGCGTTGCATGCACCACATTATCCTGCAATCCATTAAGACACTGTGAGGCTCCTTGTGTTATAACTTGAAGGAAATGCAATTTTCTCTTATAAAGCCTGTACATTTTCAGAGTTCCTAGAGCAAGCACTAAAATCTCACTCAAAACTTTACTAGATTTCTAAATTTCCCACACTATTCACACAAGTAATTTCTGAAATCATATATCACCAAAAGGAGATGAAGGACCTATAAAGAAAGACGTTAGTATAGAAAATTTCCTTCCAAATGGAGCAAAAATTATTTGAAATACAAATTATACCCAGAGAGATCAATGAACTGATCATAAAGTAAATAAAAGGAAATATTTTATTTAGAACACCCTCGATACATGAAAAAGTCAAGAACCATTAAGGAAAATTCCAAGTGAAAAGATTTCGAATGAAACAAAGAGTAAGAAAAAAAACGTGCGTTCACAAATTACGGGTTACAAACCCTAGTTTCTCCTCCTCCCCATTTTCGAGTGCTCTTGAGGCAGCAGCTGTCAAACCCGTCGACGGTCGCCTCCTCCGCCCCTCCGCCGTCGGCGACTCCCTCTCTCCGTCTGTGAAACGCTGAGGAGACAAGAGAGTTAAAAACCGTCGGGGGGCGGTGGGGGTTTGATATTCAGATTAAAAGCAAAAAAAACAAAATTACAAGAGAAGCAAACTATAATAAAAATCAAGTAACCCCCAGAGGGAGCAGCACATAATCCAGCAGCCGATTGTCATCCATTTCCAAATTTTAGGACAGAATGGATGTGAATGGATTTGTTCACGAGCTCTATTGGATATATCTAATAAAAAATCTTTTATAAAATATAAATTTTCTCATTTACTTATATAAAATTTTCTATTGAATATATCTAACGAGAGCTTATAAAAAAGTTCATTCTCGTTCCCACGGGACAGTGTATTCATATATAGCTTCATCATCTTCACTTATAACGAGGGAGAAATTGTTGAGTAGCTTCTCTCTGAAGTAACGCTTACCTTATTGACTTGTCAAGTTTAAGGGCTCTGGAGGTTGATTTCACCACTTCCTTCTCCTTCTTCTTAAGAGTTGTTTGGTTAGGGAGGAAGTGAGGAAGTAGTAATAGTTTCCTTTGAAACTTGAGAATTGATTAGTGAGTTTTCTAGTATTCAGATGTTGTTGGGAAGTGTGATTTGAAAAATGTTATGTCTTTGCTGGTGTTTGAATGGTAATGTAAAAGTAAAAGTGAAAAAGTTAACCGTAAAATAATATTAAAATACAAATTAATTAAGAAAAATAAAAATTAGATTGTAATTAGAATGTAAGTGAGATTTACATAATCACAAAATTAACTGTTTTGAGTTACAACTTCTTACAAATGAGATTTACATAATTACAAAATTAACAGTAGCACCGTGAAAGTGAGGAAGTGATTGTGTAGAAGGGAAAAGAGAAAAGGAAAAGGGGTTTTCTCATTTTCCTTTTCTGGTGTTTGTATAGATAGGGAAGTGAGCAATTATACTTCCTCATTTTTTTTACTTCTGCCCACTTCCTTACAACCAAACACGCAACAAAATTCCTCGTCTGAGTGTACAGTACAGGGGCTTTTCGTGCTGGTCATCTGCCAAAGGGATCAGCGCCGAAGGAGAAATAGCTGGCCGGAGATCGGCAATTGCTTCTTCGATGGACATTTCCGATGTCCACTTCGGAGCAATAGGATTCCTAGGTGGAGCAGGATTCCCCCATTTGAGAGGAGGAAGGACCCGTGTCGTAGCGCGTTGGGTCAGGACAACTGGACCAGTCGACCCACTACCCCCACAATTCCCGATTGAATTGGTAGCAGAATTGACAACACACAACAGGATGGTGGGTGTTGGGTTCGGCCTCAGAGACACCAGCTCCATCAGTTGCTCCAACTATCTCAGGCCCAGAGGGAGCCATGGCCACGTCGGCTGGCCCGTGAGCCTCCACTGAGCCCATATGTCATACTAAGCTCATTGGCTCAGGCCCATCTGCTCCCAAAATTTCGGGAGTATGGGGGCAAAAGGCCCGGCCCAAACTTGACTTTGTAAGCCTCGTTTGGTTTTGAAGCTTTCCAAACTGTGGTTAATTTTAAGTTGTAGTTAAAGATTTGCAAAATGTAGTTTGCAAAGCTCTAACTGCGGTTTTATAAATTGTAGTTTCACCATCTTTGTGATTTGTTTGAATAAAAAATAGAGTTATCTCAAACTTCATTTTTAAACTTCAAAGTAAAAAAGTAGCCGTTAGAAACTAGTTGAAATAGAATTGTGTTTTAACTTTATTCTTTTCCCTAACTAGCTGTTATAAAATGGATAAAAACTAGCCCTTATTTAGGAACATTAGTGTTGAGATTTCCTATAAAGGAGGCTAATGAAACAAATATTTTAACCAAACTAGTCTACCTTCTCAACCAAAATTTTGAAAATCCATTCATTTCTAAATACGAATGTGGCATTGGCGCCGACTCAAGGAAGAAGAAGAAGAAGAAGAAGAGGTCGTCATGGATGATATACTTGGTATATATCAAGCTCCTGTCGTGCCATGTCCGATGCATACCTCATGTCTTACAAGATCCATTTATAAGGGAAGTTCTAGAAGCTAGAATGTTGGAAAAGAGAGTTTCATGTGGAGCCTCACATTTTCTGAGCATTGGTTGATCGATTGAGGGACAACAATCTTCTTCAAGATACTAGAAGAACCAATGTTGAAGAACAAGTGGTAATGTTCGTTTTCGTGTTGCGACGAGCTGGTGTAGTTCAACTAGCAGCTGAGAGATTTCAACATAGCAATGAAACAGTGAGTTGATATTCTAATAATGTATTAACTGCAATAATCTCACTCTTATGTGGATTATATATGCACTCCACCAACTATTACCTTAGGGAAAATCTTGGACAACCCCAAGCAGGAATCCTTATTTCAAAATATCTGTAATGAGATAGGTCTTTATCCATTAAAAGAGACGAAATTGCTCAAAAAATGTGGGATATTGATCACTATAATGCGAGAATAACAGAAATAACTCCTAAAATTGCTGCTATATTTGTTCTATATTAATAAAGTGTAACAAGATTATTGGTGCTATGAAAAGCTGGTGTCGTTTCTACTTTTTTTTTTTTTTTATCAGCTCATCTTTCCAATTAAAGGAAAATAGAAGCAATTTATATACATCACTAAAAATTCAAATTTGGTGAAATTTTTCACAGTAAAGTATATTGCATATAGCAGCCAATACCTTTGTCAAAATTATTTATATCTAGTTCCTAACAAAGAGTATAGAAAGACTATGACACTTGAATACGAAATTATTACAGAATACTAGATCCAAAACCTACACTTAACTCTTAACAACAACATTTCAAAGCATAACATATTCAAAACAAATAAATGGCAAAGGTGAAACACTAGTTCTTCTTACCCAGCAATTAAGCACTCATTCATCAGTCATTTTGTCAAATCGCCTCCTTAACCAGTTGGGCCTCTTATGCTCAGCCATCGATTTTTTTTTGAAAAAAAAAATCACGACTGTATGCATCTTTGAAGAAGCTATGCACTTTTATATCATCATTTTCATAGAATCCGTCCATAATATCATAGACCTACATGCACTTTTTGGTAGAAAACTCATAGGCTGTATCTTTTTTTTCTCTCTCTAGTTTATATTCAGCTCATAATTTTTTGGCTTCATAGGTAGCTTGAATATGGTGATTGGTTTCCTCTTGCTTATAATAAAAGAAGTCCTTCCTCCAAGTTTCCCTGGACCCTCTTTTTCTTGATTGACCATGACTAGGCACTGATGTTGCCTCCCTCAATTGACTGAGTGCGGGTGGCACTGTTGGCTGAGATGTTCCAGGTGGTGGTTGGGCTGCAGGTGGTGCTTGGGTGGCGGTTGGTGCTTGGGTTGATGGAAATTCATCAATGAAGTTGTACGAGTCCTGGTAAGAGTATCGTTGATATCTTCTTCACCATGACGGTTCTCTCAAGCATTCAAATATGCTATTGGTGTGACTGAATTTTCTTCATCTCCTTCATCATTAGTAGCATAATGATTGGAACCATGTGATCGCTTTCCATCACTATATCAGTCTGCTCAAATCCATATAAAAGTGTTGAAACTTAGATGGAAAATCAAAAAATGAAGATAAAATGAACTTTCCAATTTACAGACCTTCATATAAATCAAGGCACTGATTATAGCAAGGGAACCTTTTGTCCTTAAACTTCAGTAAGGCCCTAGTTTCTCATCCTATAGACAATGTAACATGTACAATTAATTAAAAAACTTAACATCTAAAAGAAATTGTGTTGTATATTACTCACTTTTTTAAGATTATTCCAACAATCAAGACTAGCCACCACACAGTTTTGATCATAATCCCACCATACAGTTTCGCTCTATTAATTTCTTAAATTGCTTGTATGTCATCCTCAAATTCTACTCTTTCTCTTTAACCTGCCCCATTGTTAGGTTCATTTGTTCAACTGCAAACTTTGCATTAAATTCACGAGTCATCTTTGTCCATCCTTCTTTCGACCATCTATTTTGGACCCACCAACGTGGACGGTCGTGCTTTTTCAACAAATAGACTAAATAGATCACTTGCGATTCTGATGTGAAATGTGTGCATGTGTGAAAACAATAGATAAAATAACTCAATTAAGCACTTCACCAACAAGAACGATCATTGATAGGAAAGCTTAAAACTTTTAATAGTAGTTATATTTCTTTAACATACAAGTATTACATCAATTCAAATATCAAAGTACTAATTAAACGTTGTTATGATGTAGGTAACATTTCTACTATCAATAAAAAAAAAATCAAGCAACTACAAAGAAGAAGCAGATCACACACTTGCATTTTAAAGTGGACAAAAGATCAGAATAGATAACATATTGGATGATGTATATTTAGACTTGTAATTAAAGAGTTGATGCAATAAGAAAATAGCTGAAGTTATTGTAAATTTGATTTTAACTTGCATGTTGATTATTTCTGAACTAACGCAGATGAGAATTGGTACAGTCAACGAAAACAGAATCATCGAGGAGTCAAGGCGCTTATGCAAACGAGGCTAAAGTTGCTGGATGTGTGACGACAGAGAGATTTGGTGATGAAGTATTCGACAGAGATTTATTTGAGAGGAAGAAATTTGAAGGAGAGTTAGAGAAAAGAAAAAAAATAGATAAATCAATTACAACATTCAACTACTAATTGAGTTTGATTAGAGCATCCCATCACTAACAGAATTTAGAATCGAGAAATTCAATAATCAAACTCAATTTGAGAGTAAAGAAAAACTTTCATTGATTGTTCTCTTAAAAATGAATATATGGGGTCTTTATATAGGCTACAAAATTGTATCTCTACTTCTATTTAGATTACATAATCCAATTCCTAAAATAAATCAAAAGTCTAAAAAATACATAAAAAAGAAACTAGTAATCTCACTGCAAATTAGATTTCTAAAAATTAAAAATACAAGAATTAAAAACTAAAAATCCTAATACTAATAGAACTACTGATCTATATTGAGTTGGCGCGTCTTCTCCAACGATAAAAGATTTATCATATTTTCGGTCTATTGTCCGCATCATTCTCCCCGTGTTGGAGAGAGCTCGACCCTATCGAGTCAGTAATAGAAGTGATCTCATCTTTCTTTAACTTGTTGGGATCAATCAGTGCTCTTTCTTTTTATCGAACTAAATACTTACAAGTCATGATAATTTCATCATCTAAAATTTTATCAATCTGATCCACTATAATAGGTAAAATATTTAAAATTGGTGGAATGGAGGGTCTCTCAAAAATAGGCTCATGGGTTGTATCATCAATAAAGAAGTTGTTGGGATTAAAATCAAAATCTTTGTAATTTTCTAGATCTTCAATATTGAAAATAGAACTGATACCAAAATTTATAACATAAAGATGACAATTAAGTTTCTTCAAGATTTGAAACGGATTAGTAATACAAGCAAGTAAGATAACATATCCAACATTAAAAATTTTAAACAGTTTTCTATTGTTAATTCAAATATTGTAGTGGGCATTATTTTGAACAATTTTATTCGTGACTTTCTTGTATAATTTGTCATGTGATTCCATGTGCACATGTGATGCAAAAGATGATAATGCAGACTCAAAAGATGATAATGCAGACTCATGGACGATATTGATTTGACAATCAGTGTGAGGTTGGAAGGCAGTGAAAAACTTAGACTTCGTACCTAACATATGCCACATGGTTCTCCAAAGATAGAGATGAAAATCGATTGGGACCAGACACAATTGTGAAACTCCTATGGTTGTGGACTTGAACTTTGGTATCTTAAACGAGAGAGTGTGGTAATGACTTTAATGTTGGCCCAGAGGCCCATCACTCTAGTTTTGATGATGATTAACTTATGTAGTTATAGTTTACTAATAATCTTGTGATATTTTGTTTCAGATATTTGATTAAGATTTTAGTAGGTGTTTAGCTTCAACAAAGGAGTTTTGGAGCTTTCATATGTTGATTCAAGAGCTCGCGCGTTAAGATTGCATTTAGCACTCGGTTGGAGTCAAGCTCATTTGATCTCACTTGGATCGAGTCGGTTTGGAGACAAGAAGACTTCAGTTTGTATTTAGTTTATATTTAGATCTTGTGTAAAGGTAGATAGCGTTGATATGCTCAAGTTCACACACACAAAAGTTTAAAGTTTATTGGTTTGGTTTTCGATTTAACTGGTTTTTAGATTTCATGTTAAAAACATAGATATATATATATCTCATATGTATATTGGATTCTATCCATATACAATATGCTTCAAAGTTATTTGAATATCATATTTTTGTATTTACATGAGTTTTTGAGAAAACGGTTTTCCATTTCAAAAATCCAAGTTTTGAAATATACCGATTTTGTATAAAGCCTAATTTCAAATCACAAAAATGGTTCCAATTGTTTATAATATGTGTTGAATTTTTGTCACACATATTTGTATTTCAATGATCTTATAGAACTTAATTTTTGTGGAATTTATGTGATTTTATGGGATTTAATTGAAATTAAAAAGACAAATTTTCAATACCCAAAATCCCAGCCAGACTGCACTGGCGATCGATCGGGAGATCGACCGGACCAGGAGTCGGTCGACCGTCACGGTCGACCGATGTGCACGGGACGTGCACAAAGGCTAGCCCATTCGGCCGATTGACCGCGCGGTCGACCGACTGAAAGCACCCCACTCTCAGGTGGGGGCCGGTCGACGGGCGGTCGACCGTTGGCTTTGGCCCGGTCGACTAGGCGGTCGACCGGAGGCACAACGGTCATAAAAATGACCGTTGGCCGGTCGACCGGAAGGGCATTTCTGCCATTTCCTGGCTGCCAACGGGCAGAATTTTGAGAGGGTATAAATACCCATCTCTTGAGCTGGTTTCTTCATGATTTTTGAGAGCAAAAAATTTTCATCTTCTTAAGTGTTTTAGCAACAAGTTTTAAAAGAGTTTTTGGGTTAAAAAGGATCTATCTTATTTGTTTTCAAGGGTTGGGAAAAATTAAAGAAAATAGAGTATTTGGGATATTAGTTTTGATCTTCATTTCTATCTTATTTTAAGTGTTTTCTCAAGTATTTTTCTTTGTGTTTTAATTTCCAAATACCTTGTATTCTCAGACTTGAGCTATCATATCTATCTTATTTATAGGATCTTGTTTTTGTGAGAAAATTGATTTGTGATCTTTGAGATCATCAAGAGTTGTAACCTTCTTCTCTTTGTTGTTATCCCTCTGTGTAGAGGTGGTTGTGAAGGAGTTTGGTTTGGTTGGTATCCCTCTTAGTGAAGAGGTGATTGTTGGAGTGTTGGCTTTGAGCCTTATCCCTCTAGTGAGAGGTGATTGTTATTTAGCTTAGTGCCCTATCCCTCTATTGAGAGGTTGATCTTGTGTGGCTTAGTGCCTTGCCTCTTGTGTAGAGGTTGTTGTTGTTTGAGAGAGGAGTTGTATACTCCAACGTTGTATTACCCAAATCCTCAGTGGAGGTTCTGTTGGCCCAAAGGCCTATCACCCTAGTTTTGATGATGATCAACTCATGAAGTTATGTTTACTAATGATCTTGTGTTTAATTAGTGACAGATTCATTATCAAGATCTTAGTAGGTGCATTGCTCAACAAAGGATAAAAGGTCAAGATTTGGAGCTAGCACGGTGTGATCCAAGGAGCTTTTGGATCAATCTTGGACCAAGTCAAGATGATGAGAAGACTTCAAGGGAAGACCTCAAGATCAAGACTTGTGTCTAGGTATAAGATTTTTTATGTTTTAGATAAAATGTAATGGATAGAATAGTTGGTGGATTGCTCAAGTATTTATCACACACACACTCTTGATTTACTTGTCTTTTCATAAAAGAATTTTCAGATTTAGAAAAGACTTTCTTTTTGGAAAAACATAGTTTTGGTTTTTGGTATTCAAAGTTATATGTTTCAACCAAAATCTTATTTAGAGCCTAATGTCAAAAACATAGATATTTCATCTTGATTGTGTAGTGGATCATATCCATACACACTATGCTTTAAAAGTATATCTTGTTTTTGTATTTGATGAAGATTTATTTTGGAAAAATATTGTTTTGGAAAAACAGTTTTTATCATGAGCCAAATATTTCCAAGTTACAAAAATAGTCCAATCTTTTATAACATGCCTTGATTTTGTGCAAGCATGTTTGTATATCAAAGTATATTGGTAAAACTATTTTTGTAGATTTTTAAGTATTTTATGGGATTTTATATGAGCCAAAAAGACAAACTTTTTAATCTCAGAAAAATTGTTTCAGGCTTCAGCTAGTCGACTTATACTAACTTATAAGTCGACTAACCCTGAAGTCGGTCGACCGGGTCGGTCGACCGACGTGCACGGACGTGCACGTTTGATCCGGCTGTGTGCCGGGCGACCGGGGCGGTCGACCGGAATTCAGAGACTTGCTCTCTGTTTTTCTGGGTCGACCGGGTCGGTCGACCGGTGGCTCCAACGGTCGGATTTTTGACCGTTGGCGGTCGACCGGGCCGGTCGACCGGCAGCTCTGACAGATCCCAACGGCTATATTTTTCTGGCCTATAAATTGGGGGTTCTTGTCATTGTTTTAAGCCAAGATTTTGGAGACTTTTAGAGCCAGTTTTTCCCATTCATTCCAGAGGTTTTTCTCCACAAAATTAGAGTCAATACTTCCAATTAAAAGGAGAGTTTTATCAAAGAGTGTAAAAGAGATTTTCTTGAGTTTTCACCAAAGATTCTTTCCTTACTTTCTCACACAAACACTTGAGCATCCTTTGATCTATTCATCCTATAGGAGTGTTGTAGTGAGAGTTTGTAATTGGTGATCAAAGTGTTGTAAATCACCAAAGATTTCATCTTTGTACTTTGAGGAGACGGGCAAGTGTGCTCGTGGTGGTTTAGAGTTCTTGTGTGAACTCGGTGGTTTGAGGTGCGGCCTCGGCGAGCTAGTGAGCTTGCGTGTGTACGGGACTAGGGAGTCCGAGAGCTTGTAGGTGTTGCGGCACCGAGGAGAGATCCATTGGGATCTTGCATAGTGGAAATCCTTCGTGTGTCGAAGTCGGGGATGTAGAGCAAGTGTGCTCGAACCTCGAAACATACCCTTGTGTTTGCGATTGCTCATTCTCTCTCTCTCTATCTCTTTTATATCTTGCATTCAATTATAGTGTTAATCTTTACATGCTTAATACACATTGTGCTTAAATTGATATACTTGCGTGGGATTGTTGCTAACACTTGTATTCAACCAAGAGAGCCAACGCGGCACCTCAACCCATTCAAGGGGAATCTAGAGGAGTTGTCCAGAGCCCTTCACGGGGAATTCGGCAACACTCTTTGGTTATACGTGGTGTTTAGTGTAAAAGATTTAATTAGGTCATAATTGTTTTAGCTTCCGCATCATTTGGTATTAAGTGACCATTAGATTAGCCATCACCTATTCACCCCCCCTCTAGGTGAACCTACAATTGGTATCAGAGCTTGGTACTCTGATTTGGGTCTAACAACCTAGAGTTAAAGATCCTCCGTTTTAGGCTAATCACAAGATTTGTACACACACCTATGGAGTTCATGTCACCACCCACCTTTGACATTCTTAACATCTAAATTTGGAAGGTTAAGATGTCATTGTACCTCAAGGCCTTAGGCGTTCATGTATATCTTGCTACCACTAATGATTCTTATGTTAATAATAGCAAGTACTTTGAGGCTAATGCTAAAGCCATTCATGCTTTGAAATGTACCCTAAATGATGAATATCTTTCTAGGGTTTCTAATGTTGAATCGGCTTTTGTAGCTTGGAACATCATCACCTCCCTTGGCGAAAATGAACAATATTATGTGGGGAGCGATTCGGACGTTGGAAGCAACACTTCCAACGTGTGCTACATGGTCCAAGGGGATAACGCCCTTGAGGTAAACACCGAATCCGATGATGAGGACATGTCATATGATGAGCTATCTACCTTTTGTCATCTATTGCTTGAGAAATATGACATGATTAAAAAGGAAAATAAAAAATTTGAAAAAGAACATTGCTTGCATGCATATAGAACAAGATTCATTTAAATCTAACATTGCATGTTTAGAAAAAGATAACAAAAATTTGAAAAAGAATTTTGATGCCATGCTTAATGAAAAAGATTCATTAGAAAATAAAATGGCATGCTTAGAAAAAGAAAATGAGTTTTTGAAAAATGAAAATGTTCCCCTCATGTCAAAATTGAATGATTTATGTGAAGGGAATATGTCTTTGAAAAATAAAATGATTTGGTGGAAAAACAAAAAGAAGTTATTTTTCAAGAAAACATTACTTTGAAAAGAAAATTTGTTGAAAAGGAAAAAGAATTTGTTTCTAAAAAGAAAAAGAAAAATGATTCTATATCTCACCATGCTTTACATGCCACAACTAATGAGATTAAGAATTTGAAAAATAAAATGGATGGTTTGAGTTCAACTTTGAACTCTTGTACTTTTAATCATTCTAGGTTGGAGTCAATATTTTCAAAGAAATAAACTCCACACATTCATGCACATCATAACCATGCATTTGTTTATGTTGCACAACATGATCACACTCCTACACATAAGCATACTAAGGTGTACGTATGTACACATTGTGACCGCAAAGGCCATTTAGCAAAATATTGTTATGATAGGTTATATCATTTTAATTTTGCTAAGAATAAGAATTTTTGGGTGCCTTACAACAAGACTAACCCCAAAGGACCCAAGAAAATATGGGTACCAAAACCCCCACCTTTTGCTTTTGATGTAGGCGAGGGCTCTCACAAGACGTGAGAGAATTGGTGCCTTGGTAGTGGATGCACTTGGACATGATGGACATACTTTTGGGATGCATCTCTATCAAGGAGCTTTGGTGGGACAACCAATATGTTAGGAGCTTTGGAGTTGGTAACAATTTCTAAACTCCTATTTTTATGTACATGCTTGTTCATTCATAATATTCATAGCATGTTCATGTTTTGTGTTGTATGTGCTTCATGTGGTATTTACATGCTTAGATGTAGAATGTGTCAAACTTGCATTTATACATATACAAATAGTGAATTACAATTGATTCATATATGATTGAACTTCATGCTCATTTGTATCCACTTTATGCATATGTATAATCTAGTTTTGATGATTCTCTCATTTTTACATACTTTGCCAACAATTTTTATGCTTTACTTCATGTATATGTATTATTAATTCAAATCTAATAAATATACATGTATACCCGTGAGTCTCTTGCCTTCATGCAAATACATTTGATAGACTCTTTTAGATTGGGATATGTATGTGTATTGTTAGGATTGGATTAATCATACATATACCATGAAGATTAGTGTTTTGATGAAAAATGATTTTTCGCGTTTTTGTTAAAAATGTGACTTATGATCTTTTTGAGCTTAAATGACTTATTTTCATAAAAAATACTAGTTACATGATTGTTTAACACTCACACTTTTGTTAAAATCATTTTTGAGCTTTATAGACCATGAGTGCTTAAATTTTTGTGTGTCTAGTTATGTTTATGAAAAACATAAGATTTGACATATTTGAAGGATCTTTAACTAGTTTTTCAAAAACAATTTATACTAGTTATTTATTCTTCAAATAGTTTTTAAAATTGACACATGATTCTATTTTTCTCAAAATTTATTTGATGCTTCATGATTTGAATATTAGTTTATATGTTAGTTTTTGTCAACACTAGGATTTATACTTGTACATATCGTGGGCCACAAATAAATCTATTTATATTTGTGCTTGAACGCCTATTTGAACCCATGAAATGTGCTTGTATTGCTTGGTTTTGATGATACATACATCTTTAAACTTGTATTCCCACTTTTGGATTTGATCATGTGTTATCATTTCATGTATATGTGTATTTTGGCTAAACTTTAAGATATACATGTATACCTCTTGAGTCATTTGCCTTTAATGCAAATCTATTTATATGGACTCAATTGTATTTAAGAGATATGTATGTATACTTATTGTGTTTGTTAAAACATACATATATCTTGAAATATAAATTTTTTTAAAAAAATGTGTGATGATTTAAAGGAATATTGAGATTAATTGACATTTTTGCTTTATTCCTTACTTGAAGGATTTCGTACTAGTTTTAAAACATTTTCACATTAACTAGTGCATGTTCTTCATTTGGTAGTGATTTTCAATGCTAAAATATTTTCAAATCTATTTTTGAAAACCCCTACCTTCTATGGGAGGATGGATGGGCGATTATACCTTGTATGCTTCATTGAAAATCTTCTATCTTGAGCATATGAAGGGTGGTAGGTTATGAGATATTCACTTGATCTTATTGTTATGTCAATTGGTATCATTGAATCGTTTCAATTGGTATCAATATGAACTTATTTTGTATATACTCATATTTTATTTCTTATATATATATGTATCAATTTCACTTGGTATACTCATTTCTCATACATATATATAATTTTCATGTGCTTAACTTTCAATTGGCTCACATTTTTAAAAGCACAAAGTTTATGATGAAAAATAAAATTTTTGATCATATGTTTACTATTGGTATCAATATGTTTCAACTTCATATTTGTTAAATTTCAATTGGTATCAATATGTTTTACAATAATGATTATTTTCAATTTGGTATCTTAAAAATTTGTTTTCTTTACAAGAGCTCTGATACCTTTAAAATTTTTTTAAGAAAATTAGAAAAATTAAAAATGTTTTGATATGTATTGCCTATATGAAAGGAGAGCTTAACATCTCTTCTACATATAGATTCATGTTGAGTATATTATAAATTGAGGAGCTTGACAACTCTTCTTTATATGATATACGTGTGTAGGGGGAGTTTCACATCTCCTCTTATGCATTACATAATATGTGTTATGTGAGTTAGGGCTTGTCATCCCTTCTTCATGTAATGCATATGTGTAGGGAAGCTAACTTAGCGTCTTCCTCTTCATGAATGTATATCGCATATAAATTTTTATTGATTGATTTGTATTACCCCTTCTTGATCTCTTTGCTTTTGACAAAAAGGGGGAGAAAAATTTGTTTGATTTGATTTTACTTTGAACCCTTTGTTGATGAGTGACAAAAAGAGGGAGAAGTATTTGAGTATATATGCATGTTTTCATTGCTTAAGGGGGAGAAGTATTTGTCTTCCTTGTTAGTTATGCATATATTTTTTGTATTGCAAAAAGGAGAAAAAGATTTTGATTTATGCTTGTTACATGTTTTATCTCCATACTTGCATACATATTCATGTGCCTCATTGCCATATCTATTATTTATGTCTATGCATGAGTTAAGGGGGAGCTTCTTTGAAGCTTTACTTTAATCCATGCATATATAACTTCATGAGTTTTGTCATCATCAAAAACGGGGAGATTGTTGGCCCAAAGGCCTATCACCCTAGTTTTGATGATGATCAACTCATGAAGTTATGTTTACTAATGATCTTGTGTTTAATTAGTGACAGATTCATTATCAAGATCTTAGTAGGTGCATAGCTCAACAAAGGATAAAAGGTCAAGATTTGGAGCTAGCACGGTGTGATCCAAGGAGCTTTTGGATCAAGCTTGGACCAAGTCAAGATGATGAGAAGACTTCAAGGGAAGACCTCAAGATCAAGACTTGTGTCTAGGTATAAGATTTTTATGTTTTAGATAAAATGTAAAGGATAGAATAGTTGGTGGATTGCTCAAGTATTTATCACACACACACTCTTGATTTACTTGTCTTTTCATAAAAGAATTTTCAGATTTAGAAAAGACTTTCTTTTTGGAAAAAACATAGTTTTGGTTTTTGGTATTCAAAGTTATATGTTTCAACCAAAACCTTATTTAGAGCCTAATGTCAAAAACATAGATATTTCATCTTGATTGTGTAGTGGATCATATCCATACACACTATGCTTTAAAAGTATATCTTGTTTTTGTATTTGATGAAGATTTATTTTGGAAAAATATTGTTTTGGAAAAACAGTTTTTATCATGAGCCAAATATTTCCAAGTTACAAAAATAGTCCAATCTTTTATAACATGCCTTGATTTTGTGCAAGCATGTTTGTATATCAAAGTATATTGGTAAAACTATTTTTGTAGATTTTTAAGTATTTTATGGGATTTTATATGAGCCAAAAAGACAAACTTTTTAATCCCAGAAAATTTGTTTCAGGCTTCAGCTAGTCGACTTATACTAACTTATAAGTCGACTAACCCTGAAGTCGGTCGACCGGGTCGGTCGACCGACGTGCACGGACGTGCACGTTTGATCCGGCTGTGTGTCGGGTGACCGGGGCGGTCGACCAGAATTCAGAGACTTGCTCTCTGTTTTTCTGGGTCGACCGGGTCGGTCGACCGGTGGCTCCAACGATCGGATTTTTGACCGTTGGCGGTCGACCGGGCCGGTCAACCGGCAGCTCTGACAGATCCCAACGGCTATATTTTTCTGGCCTATAAATTGGGGGTTCTTGTCATTGTTTTAAGCCAAGATTTTGGAGACTCTTAAAGCCAGTTTTTCCCATTCATTCCAGAGGTTTTTCTCCACAAAATTAGAGTCAATACTTCCAATTAAAAGGAGAGTTTTATCAAAGAATGTAAAAGAGATTTTCTTGAGTTTTCACCAAAGATTCTTTCCTTACTTTCTCACACAAACACTTGAGCATCCATTGATCTATTCATCCTATAGGAGTGTTGTAGTGAGAGTTTGTAATTGGTGATCAAAGTGTTGTAAATCACCAAAGATTTCATTTTTGTACTTTGAGGAGACGGGCAAGTGTGCTCGTGGTGGTTTAGAGTTCTTGTGTGAACTCGGTGGTTTGAGGTGCGGCCTCGGCGAGCTAGTGAGCTTGCGTGTGTACGGGACTAGGGAGTCCGAGAGCTTGTAGGTGTTGCGGCACCGAGGAGAGATCCATTGGGATCTTACATAGTGGAAATCCTTCGTGTGTCGAAGGCGGGGATGTAGAGCAAGTGTGCTCGAACCTCGAAACATACCCTTGTGTTTGCGATTGCTCATTCTCTCTCTCTATCTCTTTTATATCTTGCATTCAATTATAGTGTTAATCTTTACATGCTTGATACACATTGTGCTTAAATTGATATACTTGCGTGGGATTGTTGCTAACACTTGTATTCAACCAAGAGAGCCAACGCGGCACCTCAACCCATTCAAGGGGAATCTAGAGGAGTTTGTCCAGAGCCCTTCACGGGGAATTCGGCAACACTCTTTGGTTATACGTGGTGTTTAGTGTAAAAGATTTAATTAGGTCATAATTGTTTTAGCTTCCGCATCATTTAGCATTAAGTGACCATTAGATTAGCCATCACCTGTTCACCCCCCCTCTAGGTGAACCTACAAGTTCCCTGTATGGGAAGTCCTGTGTGGAGATATAGTGAAAATCCTTCTGTGTGAAGGCGGGAACGTAGAGCAGTGGCTCGAACCTCGAAACATATCTCGGTGTTTGTGATTGATCCACTATCTCTAAAACTCTCTCTCTCTCTCTCTCTCTTATATTATGCCTTGCATTATTTCATATTATTCATATCATACTTATATGCTTGGTATTGTTTGTGTGCCTCACTTGTGTTGAACCAAGAGAGTTTTACATAGCACCTCAACTCTTATTTAGAGGAATTTAGTGGAGATAGTCCAGAGCCCTTTACCGGAAATTCGGCTACACTCTTTGGTTACACTAAGTGTGTTGCAATTTGTTTTTAATTCCGCATTATTTGTCATTAGATTAGCCATACACCTATTCACCCCCTCTAGGTGTACTTTCAATTGGTATCAAAGCCTACGCTCCTGATATTAGGTTTAACCACGTAGGAGTGAGATCTTGGTTAGCTAATTTAGTTTTGCATTTGCACTCATATTTGTTTACACACACTCATGGATTACCTTGCCCCTCCTATGTTTGATGTTTTTAACATTGATATGTGGAAGCTTAAAATGAGTGCTTACTTAAAAACCCTAGGCTTGCATGTTTACCTTGCTGCTATCAAGAAATCTTATCTCGGTAATAGCAAGCATATAGAGGCCATTGCACAAGCCCTAATGGCACTTAGAAACACACTAAGTAAAAAATATCTTTTTATATTTTTTCATTGTGATTCCACTTTTGCAGTGTGTAACACTTTGACCTCTCCAAAGCTTCAAATGCCAAACTATGTGGAGGAGGAATCTAGTGGAGATGAGTCCAACCAACATTGTTACATGGTACAAGGGAATGACTCCCTTGAGGTAAACTCAGAAACCTATTTAGATGATTGTGTTAGTTCTTCAGGAGATGATTATATGGATGTCGATGCTTTAAATGCAGAACTATCTATTGTGTGTGAAAACTTGCTTGAAAAATATCAAGTTTTGAAAAAGAAAAGTATTAAATTAAATAAAGAAAATAAAGATTTGTGTTCAAAACTTGACTTGGCTTTGCAAGAGAGGGATAAGATTTCAAATGAAAGGGACTCATTGAAATCCCAACTCGAACTTGTTTTAAATGAAAACAAAATTTTTAAAAATAAAAATGATTGTGACATTGTTTTAAATAAAAAAGAGGTTTTATCCTCAAAACTTGATTTTGTTATAAAAGAGAATGAATTTTTGAAAATAAAAATTGCTTTAATTTCAAAGGATTTGGACTTAGTCTCAAATAAAAATATTTCTTTGAAAAATGATATTGATTCACATGTTTAACATGCTCCGTCTTCTAGTGTACCTATTGTATGCTCCACTTTATCTTCAAGTATTAAAAATAATATTTGTGTATTGAAGAAAAGTGTTGATTGTCCGGGCTCTACTTTGAGCCAATGTGTCATGAATCACACACGGTTGGAATCCATGTTTCACAAGAAACATACTCCCCATATGCATGCACACCATACACGGCATACACATGCTCATCATGCTCACACACATGATTCAATGTATGCTCATGTGTACACTTGTACACATTGTGGACGTAAGGGCCACCTTGCAAAGTTTTGTTATGATAGAGTACATAACGTAAATTTTACAAACAAGTTTGTTTGGGTTAGGAAAGGTGCTAACCCCATGACCCAATAAGGTATGGGTACCAAAAGTCACCCCTATTTTATTTGATGTAGGTGTGGGCTCTCGATTGATGTGAGCGCATTGGTGCCTTGATGGTGGATGCTTTTGTGCTTGATGGATACTACTTTGGATGCATCACCTTCAAGGAAGTTTTGGTGGGAAGACCACCATAGTTTGGAGATCTAGAAATGCGTCCTAATGATTTTGGTAACTATCTCTATCTCCCATTTAGTTTACATGCTTTCATATTGTTGATTTTTAGCATGTTGTAGTTTTTCATGATTGTTATTAACACCATGTTATTTAGACTTATGACATACATGTATAGTAATTGAGATACACCCATGTTCATATGGATCCATATTTTGTGTTCTCACTTTAGTTTAGCTATTGTGTATATTATTACTCTAAAACATGTACATTTACCTTAATAATCATGTTTGTTTATGGTTTTGCACTTCATATTTTGATTACATGTTTAAATGTAAATTTTCATTAAAACTTGTGTATATACTTTTACACCTAGTGAGCCACATTTGATTCTTGTATGTTTGTACTTAATTGCTCATTTGTACCCATTAGATGTACTAGTATAGCCTAGTTTTGATGATTCATGCTTTTTAAACTTGCATTTCCTATCTTGTATATATTTTCATTTTAATATGTTTAGTTTCATGTATATGTCAATTTTGTCAAAACTTTAAGATATACATGTATACCCTTGAGTCACTTATTTTTTATGCAAAATTCTATTATGAACTCATTTGTGTTTGGTATATGTATGTATACTTTTAGTTTAGACAAAACATACATATACCTTGTAGGTTTGATGTTTTTCATATTTTTGATAAAGGAATTTTCATTGAGCTTAAATGCCCTATTTCCATGATTTTGTTGATTACATGACTTTTACACTCTATGTTTGATGTTTACTCATGATTTGTTTCCATGAGTTTATATGAGCTTTATTGCAATTGAGTGTTGATGATTGTGTGATTTTCATATTTTATGGATATATTCTTATTTTATTCCTTACTTGAAGGATTTCGTACTAGTTTTCAAGATTATCATAAAACTAGTTGTGTATTTCTTTATTTTGGAAGAGTTTTCAATCATGTTAAAATGCTTTCAAATCCTATTTTTGGAAACGCTTCCTTCCAAGGGTGGACGGATGGGCGACCAGCCTTGTGCCTAATTGAAAATCCTTTTAACATGTGCATGAAAGGGAGGTATTATGAGTTATACATTTGATCCTTATTGTATTTTCAATTGGTATCACAATTGATATTTTCTTGTATACTCATTTTTTTATATATGTATGCTTCAAACTTCAAATAGTATCAATTTCGATTGATATTTACATTTTCATACATATATATGTGATTTGATTGTTCTTACAATATCTTTACATCTTAAAGCACAAATTATGTTTATGCTAAGCTTGATTTACTTCTTAATATCAATTATTTTTTAATTGGTATCTTATACAAGCTTATGCATCATTTTTATTGGTATTTCATAAAGGGGGAGAAAATCCGTGTTTTGTCTTTCAATCGATTTTATTTTTCAATTGGTATCTTACTCCCATTCTTTATGATGAAAATTACTTTATTTTTGTATATGCTAACATTTTCAATATTGGTACGGGTTTTATTTTAAATTGGTATCTATATTGATATGAGTTATAGTTACCTAAAATAATTTGATTTTTTACTTTCAATTGGTTTCAAGATTTTCAATATATATATTTCAATTGGTATCAAAACATACAATGTCTCATTTTCTATTGGTATCAAAATTTATAAGACATTTTAAATTAGTATCAAGATATTTTTAATTGGCATCTCTTAGTATCTTAAAATTTTGTTTACTTTCAATTGGTATCAGATATCTTTTGGTATCTTAAAAATATTTTGTTTATTTTAATTGGTATCATAAATTGGTATCAAAATGTTTCGATGTATACCTTTGTCACATATTAATATATTTTTCAATTGGTATCATATTGTTTTGATATGTATTGCTTATATGTAAGGGAAGCTTAACATCTTCTCTATATATAGGTTCATATTGAGTGTATCTCATATTAAGGAGCTTGATCTCTCCTCTCTATGTCTTACACGTGTGTAGAGGGAGCTTTACATCTCCTCTTATTCATTGTATATTATGTGTATGTGATTAGGGCTTAGTCATCTCTTTTTTATATAATGCATGTATGCAGGGGGAGTTAACTTTACGTCTCTCCTCTTCATGAATGTATATCACATATACATCCTTCTTTTTTGATTTGACAAAAAAGGAGAATTTTTTTTGAGAGTTTATTTATGCCCCTTTGTTGATGATTTGACAAAAGGGGGAGAGATTTTGGAGTTTCTATGCATGTTTATGTCATTTATATGCATGTTTATTTTTCAATTGGTATCAGAGTATATATGTTTTGTTTATGCAAAAAGGGGAAAAGTATTCTTCATTTATGCATATATGTGTTATTTGGTTTATGCATTCATTGAATATCTTTATTGTTTATTGTTATGCATGATTTAGGGGGAGCTTCTATGAAGCTTAACTTTAATCCATGCATATATAACTCCATGAGTTTTGTCATCATCAAAAAGGGGGAGATTGTTGGCCCAGAAGCCCATCACTCTAGTTTTGATGATGATTAACTCATATAGTTATGTTTACTAATAATCTTGTGATATTTAGTTTCAGATATTTGATCAAGATTTTTGTAGGTGTTTAACTTCAACAAAGGAGTTTTGGAGCTTTCACATATTGATTCAAGAGCTCGCACGTCAAGATTGCATCTAGCACTCGGTTGGCGTCAAGCTCATTGGATCGCGTTTGGATCGAGTCGGCTTGGATACAAGAAGACTTCGGTTTGTATTTAGTTTATGTTTAGATCTTGTGTAATGGTAGATAGTGTTGATATGCTCAAGTTCACACACACACACAAAAGTTTAAAGTTTATTGGTTTGATTTTCAGTTTAACCGAATTTTGAATTTCATGTCAAATATATATATATATATATATATATATATATATATATATATATATATATATATATATATATATATATATATATATATATATATATATATATATTATATGTATATTGGATTCTATCCATATACAATATGTTCAAAGTTATTTCAATATCATGTTTTGTATTTACACGAGTTTTAGAGAAAACAGTTTTCTATTTCAAAAATCCAAGTTTTGAAAAATATCGATTTTTGTATAAAGCTAATTTCAATATCACAAAAATGGTTCAAATTGTTTATAATATGTGTTAAATTTTTGTCACACATATTTGTATTTCAAAGATCTTATAAGAACTTATTTTTATGAAATTTATGTGATTTTATGAGATTTAATTGAAATTAAAAAGACCAGTTTTCAATACCCAAAATCCCAGCCAGACTGCACTGGCGGTCGACCGGGCGGTCAACCAGACCAGGAGTTGATCGGAGCGGAACCAGCACTTGAAAACGTGTGTTTATGAAATTAATGTAAAAGCAAGTATGCTAATGTTCCCTCGATACTTCCGTTATCGCATTGGCTCAACGGGTCGAATCCCACATGAACGGGAGGCGATAGAAGCATTAACAGTTTATGTTCACGTGTAATGTTAACAGCTCTTCTTTGTTAAAGAATGAAAAAAGTAAAAGAAAATGATAAGAAATGCAGAAGTGATAGATGAAGAATGCGATGAAAACGACGATGTGAAAACAAAGAAGAAGTGATGATAAAGATAGTGAAACAAATGCGAACTAAGAAAGCTGTGAAGACATCGATAGGAAAATGATAAAAAAAAGGTTTTGAAAATAATTTTTAAAACAAAATAAAAAAGAAATCTCATGATTTCTAACTACTAATTACTCCACTAACATGATAACCTCTTAGTGATAGTTGCCTCACATGATTCTTGGCCATCACTAATCCTTGACTTCAAGAGACGATACAAATCATGACAAATAAGATGGTTCTTCACATTCAAACTTGCATCAAGAGCAAACTAATACAAACATTAGATCATCAAAATCATTAGAAGCACGCATGAAATAAGAGAGAGTTAGCTTGGTTAGCAAGTTAGCAAGTTAGATGTTAGAACTCATCATCATGAGCCATCAATGGCTCTTGCAAGAGCAAGGCCTTATAGACGCTACTAGATTCATGTGGATTATCAAGTAAGTGGTTAGATGGTTAGTGGTTAGTGGTTAGTCACCATGAGAAGAAAATATAGCTAAGCATCATGTAGAAGATGGAGAAGATTACAATGGAGAAGAAAGGAGACACCTTATATAGATTGTCACCATCTATTACATCAATATCTCTCTTTCTGAATCTCTCTGCCCTAATACAAGATCTAAAAAGAAATGAAAATACAAAAGAAAAGAAGAACACCTACACTACACTACACTAAAAATAGAAAACCTAGCCTAATTTCAAATCTGCTTACGTTTCGGCCAAACCCTGCAGTATTTATAGGCAAAGGGAGATTCTAGAAGACGAGACAAGGCCACGCGTCAAAGATCGAAGCGTGGCCCCACCACCTTGCCGCGGAAACGCGGCTAGTGCCACGTTTCCGCGGCAACACCAGGGACCTAGGTCCCTGGTTTTGGTGCGGGGATTTGTGGCGCTTTGAGGACCTTCTAGATATGCTCAGATTCGGGTATTTAAATTCGTATATTCGTCTGACGCGCGTAAGGGTCTAGGTTCAAATGTATCTTCTAGAAGATCCCTTACTTGGCCTCCAAGAAATGCGAATTTAATTACCCAAAAATAGGTTTAATTAAGCTCTTATTACCCTTTTGCCCTCCTTGTCTTGATTATCTACAAGAGAGACCAAAACACGGTTTAGACCGACATTTTATTCATCCAAAACACGATTTAGACCGACATTTTATTCATAAATTGGTGGGAAAATGTGATATAATAATGCAGAACTGTAGACTAATCACACCCCCACACTTATCTTTTGCTCGTCCCGAGCACAATAAGAAAAGAAAAACTATACTACAAATGTTATTACACTACTTTCGCAGGTGACGCGATTGCACTGAGCGTGTGCAACAAGCCGTTAAACCTCTAGGTTACTCCTAGAGGAGGAGTTTTGTCTCCTGAGAGTTTTCAGCAGATTGCACCCACAAAATCCATAAAGAAAGAAGACAAATGTTAGTATTTGAAAAACGCATTTTGAAAGAGAGACAAGTTTTTGAAATATTTTTGCAAAAAATATAAGCGATCTAAGATCATAAGTCCACCAAAAATTATTCTCCCTTAAACTTAGTCTATATGCAAGATCTTGTCTTCAATTAAGGTAAGAATTCAAAATTGGATTGAATATTTTATCCTTCATAAAACCTAGATAATATGTAGTTTGTGATAGTGAAGATTTCTGGGATTTCAACTCTAACCATCAAGCCATTTATATATATATATATATATTCTTTCCTTCGCTTCATTAGGCTTTCTAGTTCACCCATGTAGCGAGCTTTTAACCGATGACTCCCAAACCAGATGGTCCTAGGGCACCAGATGAGAAAACTTCCCTCGAGTTTAAGGACTCAAGTAAACAAGGCCACAAAACTAAGGGGATTATTTGTTTCTTTTAACCACCGTTAGGCGTGAATAATCATGCTTCTTGAGGCATGATGATCCAGCTTAATAAGTGATTTTTTTCTTTGTATATAATATTTTTTTTTTTTTTATTTTTGCTTTATGGCATTTTAGGTCTTTATTTCCATCCCAAAAATTGTGGTTGTGTGAAGTGCATACTATCTAAGACAAAAAATTCAAGATAAAATTATCTCTCCAATTTATCATACTTAGCCTATAATTTTAAATAAGATCCATTATTTTGACTAGGTTTAAGATGTCATAATTAAGGTTTCCTTAATTTCTAAGATCATCTTAATTTTTTAAAAATAGATCAAAACTTTGTCTCTTATTTCAAAAAGTTTTTTTTAAAAGAAAGGGAAAATCCTATACAAAAGAAATTTCTAAGAATATCCTAAAAGAAGTGTAAAAGAAAGAAAATCTAAAAACTCTATGTTAGTAAACCCTCCCCCACACTTGTCTCATGCATTGTCCTCAATGCATCGTGATGTATGTATGCATGAAACAAATAGAGAGAGAAGGAAAAATCACCTCAAGGTGGTGGTTCCAGTGGTAGTCAGATTGGTTCACGAAATGCGGCCCAATTCAATTTGCGTGGAGTCCGGAGGAACCCACCAGAGACCTCTAAAATACAGCCTACTAGAATGATATATATATGGATGATTTTTATTAAGAATTTTACCCCATCTAATTTTAAATTTTCAAAATAATTTCTGAGTCAATTTTATCAACACCTTTGTCCCAAAATGGAGTATGAAAAGATGGAATGATTGATTTGGACTCAGGAAGTGCAGGAACTAATACTAACTCAGGAATTTGATTTAAGTCAAATAAAGGTTCAGGAGTCAAAATTGGTTCAGGAATCGTGTCCAAATCAAGAAATTGAAATCCTATTCAACATTTATTTCCCCACAACGGAATGTGACTTTCTAAGATTGGTGATTCAAGTTCAAGAATGACAGGTGTGGGAACCAAAACTGACTCTAAAATGTTGCTCAAGTTGGGTAACAAAACAGGAGTCAAAATTGATTCAGGAATGTGAACTGGATCACAAATTTGAGGATCAAAGTCACATTCCTTATTGAGTTCAATTTCATAAAAATGAGAACTTGCCAATTTGTCAATGGGACTTTCAAAAGTATGAAATTGGTCAAGTTCAATTTGTTGATCATAAAAGATTGGTGATTCAATTTCATAATAGATTGGCACAGGATCCAATACTAACTCGGAAAAAAGCCTGAAATCAGGTAAAAATACCTCTGTCATTATGGAATCAGGCAGTGAAATTGAATTACCAAGCTGAGGTTCATGATCATATTCAGGCTCAAGTTCAATCTCAGGAAAAGGATAACTTGCCAAAATGTCAATGGGATTTTCAACATTTGAAGTTTGGTCAACTTCAGATGGGTGGGCTGAAATTGAATCTTGGTTTCTAGAATAACAAGAGTCCTGGGTCAGATCAATAGAGTTAGAGATATCTGGATTGGTCAAGGGTTGATAAGAGAGAGTTTCCTCATTCATATAAATGTTGACCAATTGACTCAATTGTGTTTCCAACCTATTGATAGACTGAGCAAAAGATTTTTAAAATTGTAGCGCGGACTCCTGCAAGATTTCTATACTTTTTTCTAGATGTGATGTGTCTTCAAGTGGATGCTCTAGAAAGGTAGTATAGGAATCTTGGTTTCCAAAACAACAAGAGTCATGGTCAAATTGATAGAGTTAGAGATACTAATTGGTCAAAGGTTGATAAGAGAGAGTTTCCTCATTCCTATAAATGTTGACCAATTGACTCAATTGTGTTTTCAACCTATCAATAGACTGAGAAGAAGAGTTTTGAAATTGTAACGCGGACTCCTGCAAGATTTCTATACTCTTTTCTAGACTTGATTTTTCTTCAAGTGAATGTTCCAGAAAGGGAGTATAGGAATCTTGGTTTTGAAAAATTTGTGAAGAGTATGAGTCCAACATGTTTTGAGATTGTGGCTCGGACTCACGCAAGAGTTCCTTACTTGTTTCTAGGGCAGATGGTTGTTCATTATGAGGAGGTGAAACTGAGTAAGACTCTTGAAAATATTGTGAAATTGGAGAGACCATAATTTTCTGAAATTGTCGTTCGGCCTCTTATAGGTTGGCATCTATACTCTTTTCTAACTCAGATTTTTCTTCAATTAGTGGTTCTAGAAAAGGAGTACAGGAAGCAAAATTGGGAAATGAATATTGTGGATATTGTGAAGATTGTGGATAAGGTAATTGAAAATTTAACTCGAGGGAGGTGAATCCTCATTGACTCTGTGAAGAGTGAAAATTATTTTGAAAATTATGGTTATAAGACTGGGGTTATGAGTTGTATTAATTCGGATAAGTCCAACCCAGTGTATTTGGTTGGTTCATATTGTTAAAAGCCAGGTTGAAATTATCCGAAACAAATGGGGTCGGTGTGAAATATGGATTCATATTAGGATTGAAAGATTGTTATTGTTGAATTTCATTTCACAAACAATCACAAACAAAAAAGAAAAAGCAAACAACAAACAAAAAGAAAAGAAAAAAATCAAAATCAAGCCTATATTAAGGTTGACCTAGACCTAGACGACTTCTAACTGGTCGATTACCCGGGGGAGGTTGTTGTGTGAATCCGACCACAAACTAATCGGCCAGGTAGGGGCAAAATACGGTGGGAGGTATTCGTGCATAAGCAACGGGCCTTAATTACGCCAAGCCACGGTATTTTCGAGGCGTAACCTCTTAATCCCCAACCTTAGACATCGATTTCACAAGAGTAAGATTCAAAATAAGTTCCACCCTCAGTCAATCTCTTAATGAGTCCAAGTCGTCCCTAGGGGCCAATGTCTATCAATTTTTATTAGGATTTGTGTTGTGTGAGTTGGGAGGTGGTTTTTGGGCTAAGGAAGGATGATGAAATCCCCACCTTATCTTGTGTGGGTTTTGCCCTTAAGTCTAATTCGTGTAAGTGTGCAATATAGACAAGAATATAACACAAAACGAGTAGATCACCCACGTGTTTGTCCTATGCTATATGCAATGCCATATGTACACCTCAGTCCAAATCACAACAACAAAACAAAATACAGTATATTGGAATTAAATTGACACGTGCCTAAATGCAAATGTCTAAACTGTTTTACAAGCGTTCAAATACCGTATTTTAGTTCTTTAGTTTATTACAGTGTGTAGGCAATCAAAGCAGAAAATTGGCAGCAGAATATAACAATATATGCAACTTGCAAAGTCCCTGCAAAAGACAAAATACAATTGCCACAAAATTGCCGCGCTTGCGCGGCTTTGCTTTGATTTCCGCGGCAAGATTCTAGAAGCAAGCTTTCTGCTTTCTAGAGCAGAGAGAGGCAAGCAAGGGTGGCCTTCTGCAATACAAAGAATCTGTAAAAATTGCCCTGCACACCAAAACAAAGAAGAAAATGTTAACAAAAACGTGAAATCAAAACCATTCTCATCCCCGGCAACGGCGCCAAAAATTTGATCGGAGCGGAACCAGCACTTGAAAATGTGTGTTTATGAAATTAATGTAAAAGAAAGTGTGCTAATGTTCCCTCAATACTTTCGTTATAGCATTGGCTCAACGGGTCAAATCCACAGGGACGGGAGGCGATAGAAGCATTAACAGTTTATGTTCATGTGTTATGTTAACAGTTCTTCTTTGTTAAAGAATGAAAAAAGTAAAAAAAAATGAAAAGAAATCCAAAAGTGATAGATGGAGAAGGCGATGAAGACGACGATGTGAAAACAAAGAAAAAGTGATGGTGAAGAAAATGAAACAAAGGCGAACTAAGAAAGCGGTGAAGACATCGATAGGAAAATGATAAAAAAGATTTTTAAAATAATTTTAAAACAAAGTAAAAAAGAAATCTCCTGGTTTCTAACTACTAATTACTCTACTAACATGCTAACCTCTTGGTGATAGTTGCCTCACATGAATCCTTGGTCATCACTAATCCTTGGCTTCAAGAGACGATACAAAGCATGGCAAATAAGATGGTTCTTCACATTCAAACTTGCATCAAGAGCAAGCTAATACAAATATTAGATCATCAAAACTATTAGAAGCAAGCATGAAATTAGAGAGAGTTAGCTTGGTTAGCAAGTTAGAAAGTTAGATGTTAGAACCCATCATCATGAGCCATCAATGGCTCTTGCAAGAGTAAGGCCTTGTAGAGGCTACTAGATTCATGTGGATTATCAAGTAAGTGATTAAATGGTTAGTGGTTAGTAGCCAGTCATCATGAGAAAAAATCTAGTTAAGCATCATGTAGAAGATGGAGAAGATTACAATGGAGAAGAAAAGAGACACCTTTATATAGATTGTCACCATCCGTTACATCAATATCTCTCTCTCTCTCTGAATCTCTCTGCCCTAATACAAGATCTAAAAAGAAATGAAAATACAAAAGAAAAGAAGAAGAAAACCTACACTACACTACACTAAAAATAGAAAACCTAGCCTAATTTCAAATCTACTTGCGTTTCGGCCAAACCCTGCAGTATTTATAGGCAAAAGGAGATTCTAGAAGACGAGACGAGGCCACGCGTCGAAGATCGACGCGTGGCCCCACCACCTTGCCGCGGAAACGCGGCTA
This sequence comes from Agave tequilana, assembly GCA_038442645.1. Lineage (NCBI taxonomy): Eukaryota > Viridiplantae > Streptophyta > Magnoliopsida > Asparagales > Asparagaceae > Agave > Agave tequilana. The sequence continues at coordinate 154,377 of JAVJIF010004631.1, forward strand.
GTGCCACGTTTTCGTGGCAATACCAGGGACCTAGGTCCCTGGTTTTAGTACGGGGATTCGCGGCACTTCGGGGACCTTCTAGATATGCTCAGATTCGGGTATTTTCATCCATATATTCGTCTGATGTGCGCAAGGGTCTAGGTTCAAATGTATCTTCTAGAAGATCCCTTACTTGGCCTCCAAGAAATACGGATTTAGTTACCCAAAAATGGGTTTAATTAAGCTCTTATTACCCTTTTGCCCTCCTTGTCTTGATTATCTGCAAGAGAGACCAAAACACGGTTTAGACTGACATTTTATTCATAAATTGGTACGAAAATGTGATATAATAATGCAGAACTGTAGACTAATCAGGAGTCGGTCAACCGTCATGATCGATCGATGTGCACGGGATGTGCACAAAGGCCAGCCCATTCGGCCGGTCGACCGCGCGGTCGACCGACTGAAAGCACCCCACTCTCGGGTGGGGGCCGGTCGACCTGGCGATCGACCGTTGGCTTTGGCCCGGTCGACCGGGCGGTCGACCAAAGGCACAACGGTCATAAAAATGACCGTTGGCCGGTCGACCGAGCGGTCAATCGGAAGGGCATTTCTGCCCTTTCCTGGATGCCAACGGGCAGAATTTTGAAAGGGTATAAATACCCATCTCTCGAGATGGTTTCTTCATAGTTTTTGAGAGCGAAAATTTTTCATCTTCTTAAGTGTTTTAGCAACAAGTTTTAAAAGAGTTTTTGGGTTAAAAAAGATTTATCTTTATTTGTTTTCAAGGGTTGGAAAAATCAAAGAAAAATAGAGTATTTTGGATATTGGTTTTGATCTTCATTTCTATCTTATTTAAGTGTTTTTTCAAGTATTTTCTTTATGTTTTGATTTCCAAACACCTGTATTCTCAGACTTGAGCTATCATATCTATCTTATCTATACGATCTTATTTTTGTGAGAAAATTGATTTGTGGTCTTCGAGATCACCAAGAGTTGTAACCTTCTTTTCTTTGTTATTATCCCTCTTGTGTAGAGGTGATTGTGAAGGAGTTTGGTTTGGTTGATATCCCTCTTAGTGAGAGGTGATTGTTGGAGTGTTGGCTTGAGCCTTATCCCTCTAATGAGAGATAATTGTTGTTTGGCTTAGTGTCCTATCCCTCTATTGAGAGGGTTATCTTGTGTGGCTTAGTGTCTTACCTCTTGTGTAGAGGTTGTTATTTGAGAGAGGAGTTGTATACTCTAAAGTTGTATTACCCAAATTCTCAGTGGAGGTTCCCTGTGTGGGATGTCCTGTGTGGACGATATAGTGAAAATCCTTCTGTGTGAAGGCGGGAACGTAGAGCAGTGGCTCAAACCTCGAAATATATCTCGGTGTTTGCGATTGATCCACAATCTCTAAAACTCTCTCTCTCTTATATTGTACCATGCATTATTTCATATTATTCATATCATACTTATATGTTTGGTATTGTTTGTGAGCCTCACTTGTGTTGAACCAAGAGAGCTTTACATAGCACCTCAACTCTTATTTAGAGGAATTTAGAGGAGATAATGCTATCAGGCTTATCCACAACTTTTCTAACTATGGAGATTACACAAGTGGTACCACTTTTAGGTTCTGATTGTGGGTCTCCAATTTGATCACTACCCTATTAATATTATCTTTCAATCATTTTGCGTCTAAACGGAAGGCATTAACTTCTTGAGTTAGGAAATCAAGTTTAGTCATGATGTCAGTTAGAGTGAGTAAAAAATCGATTGAAGTTGGTATGCAATGTACGAATTTTAAATGCAATATGCAAAACAAAGCGAATATATTGTTTTTTTTAGCTTTTGAATTTTGAATTTTTTTTATTTTCTAAAATTATCGTGTCAGTCAAACCCCAATTTTACCAGTTCAATTGGTTAGGTCAGCCTAACTCAGGTGTAAGATTTTTCACATCTGGCTTCCTTAATTATAGAACCATATTGAGTAACCTTCTTTGGTTAGATACCAATCGTATGGAATTTCAGGGAAAGACTTACCTTTTAAGGTTTTCTAATTTACACTAATTTTTTTGGGGTTTGAATAAAATCTAACTAGAAAAAAGAAATTACGTTTAAATGCTTTCTTGATGCAAATCCTACCTAACTGTGTTATGATACCAAGCTGATGTGAAACGTGTACGTGTGTGTAAGCAATAGGTAAAATAAGTCAATAAAACGCTTCACCAACAAGAGCGATCGTTGATAGAAAATCTTAAAACTGTAAATATTAGCTATGTTTCTTTAACATGCATGTATTAGATCAATTCAAATGTCAAAGTACTAAAAATTATGTTATGATGCAGATAACAAATTCTACTATCAATAAAAAAATCAAACAACTATAAAGGAGAAGCAGATCATATACTCGCATTTAAAGTGGAAAGAAGATCAGATAGATAACATATTGGATGATGCATATCTAAATTTGTAATTAAAGAGTTGATGTAATAAGAAAAAATACATGAGATGATTGTAAATCTGTTCTTATCTCGCTTGTTGATTGTTGGTTGATTTCTGAACTAACACAGATGAGAACAGGTACAGTTGATGAAAACAAAGTCATTGAGGAGTTGAGGCACTTATGCAGACAAGGCCTAAGTTGTTGGATGTGTGCGAGGGAGAGAGAGATTTGGCGGTGGAGTACCCAACGGAGATTTATTTGAGAGGAAGAAATTTAAAAGGGAGTTATAGAGTAGAGACAGATAAATCAATTAGAGCATCCCACTACTAATTAAGTCTGATTAGGATATCCCACCACTAACAGAATTTAAGATCGAGAAATCCAATAATAACACTAATTTGAGAGTGAAGAAAAAGTTTCATTGATTTTTCTTGAAAAAGTGAATATATGGGGCTTTTATATATGTTATAAAATTATATCTCCTACTTCTATTTGGGTTACATAATTCAACTCTTAAAAGAAATTAAAAGTCTAAAAAAAAGAAAATACATAAAAAGAAAACTAGTAATCCCACTGTAAATCAGATTATTAAAAATTAAAAATATAAGAAATAGAAACTAGAAATTCTAATATTAGTTGAACTACTGGATCTATATTGAGTTGGTCATCTTCTCCAACGATGAAAGATTTGCCATATCTTTGTTCCGTTGTACGCATCATATTCGGTCCATGAATGATGAGATACCTTCCCTTTTTGAATATCATCAAAATCTCTCATCTATGTAACAACATCACTTGCCTAAAATGTGACAAATTGGTTGCAATAATATCACTTTCATCATGAAGCAACTAGGATTACCCAACACCAAATTTTAAAATACTATCAAATTATAGGTATCAACTACATTCAATTAATCCAAAAAAAACTCATTCAGTTAGTATCCATACAAACCTTGGTAACCCTTTTATCTCCCTCAATATATAGTTTATACTTTTAAAGGACATAGTTCTCTAATATTCAAATAACAGTCATGAATAATATGAATATATAACCATGTTGTAATATGAATCACCAAACAATAAGTGTCGCAGAAACCCCAAGCAATCTACTGTACCAAGCAGTATATTTAGATCACCACAAAAGGAAGAGTACATAAACACAAATCAAGAAACACAAGATTTGAGGGAGGAGAGGGAGAAAATTTTATTAACCTGGAAAGCAATACAAGAGATTATAATGGATCATCTCTAAACTCTCAATACAAGGTGGAAATCTCTTTGTTTCTGCCATCTATATATGACCCTCAAACCTAGAGATTTTATATACCTCTAGAATAAATCTAGACCTTCCATATATTCAACAAAACCATTCTAGCTACCCAATCAACAGTCTCTAAAAGGAGAGAGTCAGAAACCTCTTCAGAATCCCAATCAAAGAGCAACTCAGATATTGAAAAAACCTGCAGTTGTCGACAGGCCTTGCTCGACAGTCAACAGACTGAGATTGGTTGACTACATGTTGGGTATGAGGTTGATCAGTTGTCGATAGTTGAAAGTCAATTGTCGACATACTGACAAGTTCTCAATCTATGTTGGCTCTAGGGTCGATCGCCTGTCAACCGCACTAGCTCGCTGTTGATAGCCATCTGTTGTTGTCGACCTTAGGATGTGCATGTATGTGCACATTTCTGACTACTGAATCTTCTGAAGTTTCCTCCACCTTGTAACCTAGCATTCTCCAATAGATGTAAGGCACCCAAAATATCAAAAATCTCCACTTTGACTCGTATGTCATGAGTCTCTTGTAGAAATTAGCCTCCACACCATCATATAAGTTTCTCTCCCCTTTTGCTTCTTCACATGACTCCCTCTCAAGAGTTCATTCTCCATATTATCTTTAGAGAACATTGATGAAGTTCAGAGATGCTCTGAACTTCTCCACCGAGATGGTCGTTTTCATCACGTCTGCCGAATTATCCTTTGTACTGATCTTCATCAAGTCAATAACATTTTCTATTACGACCCAGTGACGTATCTGTGATACCTCACATCAATGTGCTTAGTCCGCTTGTGATACCTGTGATCCTTAACGAGATGTATCGCACTCTGACTGTAGCAGTAGACCTGAATTGAATCATATATAATGTATAACATACCAACCAATTCTCTCAGCCACAAGGCTTCTTTAGATGCTTCAACTACAGCTATGTACTCAGCCTCTATTGTTGAAAGCGCCACGATATCTTACAACTCTGCTTTTCAACTAACAATGCACTCAGTGATTAGTCTCTAAAACTGCATATTTGATACCACATCTCCACAGTTATTTAATATTAAATTCTGCTAATAATATCTCTCTTGCATGTTTCTAGGTCCATGGCATGAAATGAAGAAGAAGACCCTAAATCACCATTTAATTGGTGATTAAAAGCCTACATGAATAGCCATTGACTTTGGAAAGATGATTCATCAAAACCAGGGGTCCAAAACCAGAAACTGGGACTTCCATCTGACAGGGGACATACGGGACAGCGCGCGGCGCAAGGCGCCGCGAAAACGCAGCTTTTGCCCCGTTTTCGCTGTCGTACGGGCGCGGTTGCGCCCGTGCTTCTGGCCAGATGTTACCAGTCTGGCCCCCCTTTCCCCTGGTGCCTATAAATACCCCCCTGGGGTTCTTCAGTTGGAAATATGCAGAGTTTAGTGTAGTTTCTTTCATGTTGTAGTTTATGGTAGTTTAGTTTAGGTTAGTTCTTCATCCTCCTTTGTATTTCCATTTCTTTTAGATCTTGTAATAGGAGAGAGAGTGGTACATGATGAGGAAGCAAGAGTCCTTGTAATAAAAGGTGACAATCTATAAAAGGTGCTCTCTTAACTTACCTTTATTTTCTTCTCTCTAATTCCTTTTACATGTTTAGCTAATCTTTTCTCTCATGGCAACTAACTACTAACCACTAACTAGTTTAACTTCTTATTTGATAATCCATATGAATCTAATAGCCTCTACTTGATCTTGCTCTTGCAAGAGCCATTGATGGCTCATGATGATGGATCTAACACTCTAACATCTAAATCTTTAATAAGCTAACATTACTTTATTTCATACTTGCTCTTATTGGGTTTGATGATTTAAGTACAACTTGCACTTGTTGGTTGAATTTGAATGTGAAAGTTAACATATGAGCCATACTTTGTAACGCTATTGAACTAATGACTAGTGATTGCTAAGGATACATGTGAGGCAACTATCACTAGGAGGTTAGCATGTTGGTGGAGCCATTAGTAGTTAGTAGTCATGAGTTTTCTTTCTTTTTCACTTTATTTTAGAAATATTATCAAAAACTACAAATATCTTATCTTCTATGTTTCCCACTTCTTTGTGTTTCGCCGTACTTCTCTTTTCATTCTTTGCTTTCTTTTCTTTTCATTCTTTCAAACATTGAAGAACTTTTAACACACACGTGAATCAACCGGTAAAGTTTCTATCGCCTCCCGTCCTTGTGAATTCGACTTGTTTTAGCCTCTATGCTATAACGGAAGTATCAAGAAAGCCAAAGCACACACACTTTAAATCTTGATTTCAAAACATACACTTTTGTGCGTGTTTTCCCCCGATCAAATTTTGGCGTCGTTGCCGGGGATGGGAACGGTTTGATTTCACGTTTTTGTTAACCTTTCTTCTTTATTTTTGGTGTACAGGTTACATTTTTAGAGTTGCAGCAGTGCACACTTACTCTTGTGTGGTTGGATAAATTCTTGTACATTCACATACTCTGCTGCTAATTTTTATTTATATTACCTATTCACTGTAATAATTTTAAGAACTAAAATATAGAAATTGGATGCTTTAAAATGGTTTAGACATTTGCATCTAGGCACGTGTCAATTTTCATTCCAATATACTGTATTTTGTTCTTGTAATGTTGTGACATTGATAGGAGGTGTACATATTGCATTGCATATAGTTAGGACAAACACTTCAGTAATTTACTCATTTTTTTGTGTTCATTCTTATCTATATTGCATACTTGCACAAATTAACCTTAAGGGCAAAACACAAGACAACATAAGGTGGGGAAGTCATTACCCTCCCTTAGCCCAAAAATCACCTCTCCACTCATACAACCCAAGCCTAATAAAAATTGCTAGACGTTGGCCCCTAGGGACATCTCGGACTCATTTAAGAGATTGACCTAAGGAGAAAGTTGTTAAAAGTTGACTCTTGTCAAATCAATGTCTAAGGTTGGGGATTGAGAGGCGAAACCTCAAAGAACAGTGGTTTGGCATAATTAGGCCCGTTGCTCCGGCACGGTTACCTCCCACTGATCTTGCCCCTACCTAGCCGATTAACTCATGGTCAGATTCCGACAATATACCCCCCGTGGACAGTCTAACCAGTTAGGAGTCGTCTAGGTCTAAGTCAACCCTAGCATAGGTTTGTTTTCTTTTTCTTTTTATTTGTTTGTTTGTTTTCTTTTTTGTAAATTGTGAAATAGATTTCAACAACAACAATTCTTTCAATCCTAATATGAATCCATACTTCACCCCGATCTCATTTGACTCATATAACTCTGACCCGGCTATGTACAACATGAACCAACCATATATGCCGGGTTGGAATTATCCGACTCAATATGACCCGTACTCCCAATCTTATGACCACAAGTTTCAAAATAATTTCAACTCTTCACAGAGTCAATGGGGATTCACCTCCCCCGAGTCAAATTTTCAACTACCTTATCCATAATTTTCATTCCCCGATTTGGATTCATATCTTCCTTTTCCTGTTCCATCAACCGAAGAAAAATCTAATTTGAAAAGGAGTATGGAAGCCATTTTTGAGTCCCAACAACAAATTTTGCTCAATTCACAATCCTTCCCAAATCAAACTCCATAAACTTCTTTTCTAGAATATCCAATTGAAGAAGAATCTGAGCTAGAAGAGCCTTTGGAAGTCTTTTGTGAAAATTGTAACGATTTCAAAATATGTTGGACTCATCATCTCAGCCAAAATTTCAAGAGTCCTACTCATTTTTTCCAGTTTCACCAATTCAAAATGAACAACCATCAATACTGGACTTGAGTATGGAACCCTTGCGTAAGTCCAAGCAACAATCGCAAAATCTGATAGACTTACAATTTCATCACAATTTTCAAAATCAACTTCCATACTCACCTTTTCAAGAAGAACCAATTGCAAAGAGTATGGAAGACATGATTCTGAATCCAAGTTCTGTTATACGGCCTATCAGTAGGTTAGACTCACTTATGAGCGAATGATCAATGAGAGCGAGGAAAGTCTTTCTTGTCAACCTTTGACCGATCCTTATATCCCTAACTCTACTGATTGGACTCATGAATCATGTCATTTTGGGAATCCAGATTCAATTTTAGAACACACATTTGAACTTGACCAAACTCCAAGTTATGAAAGTCGCCTGGACATTCTGGCAAGTTATCCCTTTCTTGAAATTGAAATCGAACCTGAATGTGATCCTGAACCTCATGTTAGTAATTCTATTTCACTTTTTGATTCAATAATGACTCTGGTATCTTTATCAGATTTTTTCTCTATTCCGGAGTCAACATTGAATCTTGTACCAGTACACCATGAAATTAAATCACCAATATCTTATGATCACACTTCATTGATGGAGAAAGTGTGTGAACATCAATTCTTTGGATTGGACCCTATTTTTGAACCAATTACGACTCTCATTATTGACTATCGACTTGATCTGAGTCAAATTCCCGAGTCGGTATCAGTTTTTACTCCTATTTCATTTGAGTCCAAATCAATCATCTTCCAAAATCATTGTTGGACAAGAATGTTGAAGTAAATGACTCAGTAATTATTTTTGAAAATTGAAAATTAGATGGGGATAAATTTTTAAATAAGACCATTCACTCAATCATTCTTTTACTGGGTCGTATTAGAGAGGTCACTGGTGGGTTTCTGCAAGATTCATGATATCTTGATTGGGCAGCAACGCTTGGCACAATCCGACCACCACCGGAGCCACCACCATGAGGTAATTTTCGTTCCCTTCTCATTTGTTTCGTGTATGTACACATTCACGATGCATTGAGGACAATGCATGAGATAAGTGTGGGGGAGGGGTTACTAACATAGGTAGTTTTAAATTTTCTTTCTTTTACACTTCTTTTTAGGAACTTTTTAAAATTTTCTTTTGTACAAAAAACTTTTTCTTTTCTTTTTACAAAACTTTTTGAAATAAGATAAATAGTTTTGATTTATTTTTAAGAAAATTAAGATTATCTTAGGAATTTGGAAGACCTAAAATTATAAATTTTTAAACGAAGTCAAAATAACAGTATTTTCCATTGATTTTGCAAAGGAGAAAACTTACAAAAAAGTATCGAGGAACTAAATTACAAGTAATTCTTTGCAGTAAGAAGATTACAAGTAGATCTCCTCTGAGATTTCTAAGAAAATGTGCCAGTAGGAATCTGATCAGCGCGCGATCACTTTATCCCTTTGACGATGCGATCGATCAGACAATTGGACTGCCGCCTGATGGGATTCCCTTCTCGCCTGGTTCGGGGAATCGGAGAACAGAAGGTCGGTAGACCCCTCTTGTTTCTTCTCGAGCTGCCTCTGCTTGGGAATTCCTTCTTGCTTGGTTCTGAAAATTCCTTAAGAGGGAGAAAGATCTTAGGGTATTAGCACCATGATTAGAGAAGTAATTCTCTGAATTCTTGGAAGAAAGAGAGTAGATCTCTGTCCTTAGCCATCTCTCCTTTTGTTCGCCTCTATAGCTCTCGCCCTTCTTTTCGTGTGCCTCTGGTAGGCTATTTATAAGGAGGAGTAGGGGTATAATCGCCCTGAAAATCTGGAAATAGATTGGGTCAATCTATTTTACATCCGTTAAGTAGCCTCGCCGTGAGGCTAGAATCAGTTTCTGCGAAGCTAGGATAGCTGATCCCTTGATCCACTCTGCTAAATGAGGGATACTCCCTTGATTCTTTCCAAATAACTGAAAGATCTCCCCTGATCTTCTCACTTGATTGGGAGAGTCAATAGATTATGGCAAACAACTGCCAAATTTGATCTCAATTAGATTTGATCTCGTCTAGAGATTTGATTGGTCAAAGGTGACCATAAAAGACTCGCAGCGGAGCCACTGCGTTGAGCTCATAGCGGAGCTGGGAGAAGAATCTGGCGAAGTTAAAAGAAAGCTCTTCAGCGGAGCTGGATAACTTTGTGGCGAAGCTACCAATTACCCTTTTGCGCAGCTGCATGGGGCTTCGAGCAAAGTTAATTTTCTGCGGAGTTAACTGAGCATCTCTCGCAGCGAAGTTTGTGAGTTAGCTCGCAGCGAGGTTGTGAAGGAGCTTCCTGCGATGCTAAGTAACTTTGGCTTCTTATGCGAGATTTATCTCGTGGGCTCGTGCGAGAATAAGTGTTGAGCTAACTTAGTGTCTCTGGACCTGCTTGGGCCTTCTCACGAGCTTTTCTTGGCTTACTGTTTGCTTCACTGGATCAGTAGAGTCCAAGTTGTTGATACGTCCCTTTGAGATGGGTAAAGAACTGATCGTCAGCTTGTCTGCCGCTTGTCTTTTGTAGATGTCAACAAGTTAGACATTGTTCAGGCCAGTTAGGAATCTTGTCTTTTTTAGAGTGTCAACAAATAGATCTTGTTTAAATTAGTAAGGAAGTAAGATTGAAAAGATAATTTGATCTTGAATTTTTTGCCTTAAATTTATGCACGTCACACTTACACAATTTTTGGGATTGAAACAAAGACTGAAATAAAAAATATAAAAAAATAAAGAAGAAAATGATGATAATAGAAATCACTTATTGAAGTTGGGTAATTATACCTCAAGAAACAAGATTATTCACACCTAAAATGGTGGACAAAAATAAAAATAATTCCCTTTAGTTTTGTGGCCTTATTTACTCGAGTCCTTAAGTCCGAGGGATGTTTTCTCATCTGGTGTCCTAAGATCATCTTGTTTGAGAGTCACCGGTTAAAGGCTCACTACACGGGTAAATAAGAAAGCCTAAGAAAATTAAGGGAAGAAAAAAAGGGAGAAAAAATAATTATACAAAAATCAATGGCATAAAAGTTTGAGTCGATATCCCAAAAATCTTCACAGTTCACAAAGTGTTGGCCCAGAGTCCCTTCACTCTAGTTTTGATGATGATTAACTCATGTAGTTATAGTTTACTAATAATCTTGTGATATTTAGATTCAGATATTTGATCAATTAGTAGGTGATTAGGTTCAACAAAGGAGTTTTGAAGCTTTCACATGTTGATTCAAGAGTTCGAGCGTCAAGATTGCATCTAGTACTCGGTTGGAGTCAAGCTCGTTTGGATCGTGTTTGGATCGAGTCGACTTAGAGAAGGAGTTCTATAAGAAGACCTCGGTTTGTTTAGTTTAGTGTTTTAGATCTTGTGTAAAGATTAGATAGTGTTGATATGCTCAAGTTCACACACACAAGTTTTCAGTTTAAAGTTTATTTGGTTTTAGTTTTTCGGTTTAACCGATATTGGATTTCATGTCAAAAATATAGATATAAATCTTTATATGTATATTGGATTCTATCCATATACAATATGCTTCAAAGTTATTTCAATATCATGTTTTTGTATTTACATGTGTTTTGAAAAAAATCAGATTTCCATTTCAAAGTTTGGTTTTTGAAAAAAAACCGATTTTGTATTTAAGCCAAATTTTAATATCACAAAAATGGTTCAAATTGTTTATAATATGTGTTAAATTTTAGCCACACATATTTGTATTTCAAAGATATAATAAGAACTTATTTTTGTGAAATTTATGTAATTTCATGGGATTTATTTGATAATAAAAAGCCAAGTTTTTAAATCCCTAAATAGCTGGACTGGCCTTCTGTCGGTCGAACGGACGGTCGACCGCTGCAGAAGTAGGTCGACCAGTCCGGTCGACCGACGTGCACAACGTGCACGCCAGCTTGGGCTGGTGGGCCGGTCGACCGGGCAGTCGACCGTCCAGAGAGCTCTGCTCTCTGGAAATGGCCCCGGTCGACCGGCCGGTCGCCCTGCTCTCTGTATCCAGTTTTGGTCGATCGGGCGGTCGATCGGCCAGAGAGCCGTTGCTCTCTGTTTCCAGGCCCGGTCGACCGCGCGGTCGACCGGTGGCACAACGGTCATAAAAATGACCGTTGGCCGGTCGACCGACAGTCGATCGGAAGATCATTTCTGACCTTTCCTGGCTGCCAACGGGCAGAATTTTTGTGGGCTATAAATACCCACTTCTTTGAGCTGTTTTAGCTGAGAATTCCAAGAGCAAAAATTTCTATCTTTCAAGTATTTTTTAGCAAGAGTTTTTGGGGTTTAAAAGTTTTATTTATATTTATTTTTTAAGGTGTTGGAATTTCAAAGAAAACAGAGTCTTTTGGGAATTAGTTTTTGATCTAAATTTCTATATCTATTTGGAGATTTTCTCAAGTGTTTTTCTTTATTCCAAACACTTTATTTTCTCACACTTGAGCTATCATATCTATCATATCTATAGGATCTTATTTTAGTGAGAAAAAATTGTTTTTGGTCTTTGTGATCACCTAGAGTTGTAAACCTTCTTTATATTGTTGTTATCCCTCTAGTGAGAGGTGATTGTGGAGGTTGTTTTGGTATCCCTCTAAGTGTAGAGGTGATTGAGGTTGGAGTTTGGCTAAGTTCCTAGACCCTCTAGTGAGAGGTGGTTGTGGTTGTTTGGCTTTGTGCCTATCCCCCAATTGTGAGGTTGATCTTGTGTGCCTTAGTGCCTTGCCTCTTGTGTAGAGGTTGTATTTGTTTGAACGAGTTGTGTACTCCTAGTTATATTTGCCCAAATCCTCAGTGGAGGTTCCCTTTATGGGAAGTCCTGTGTGGACGCTATAGTGGAAATCCTTCTGTGTGAAGGTGGGGACGTAGAGCTGGGTGGCTCGAACCTCGAAACATATCTTGTTGTTAGCGATTGATCCACTATCTCTTAACTCTCTCTCTCTCTCTTATATTGTGTATTGCATCATATTGTTCATATCATATATATGCTTGGGTTTGTTTGTGTGCCTCACTTGTGTTCAACCAAGAGAGCTTCATATAGCACCTCAACTCTTATTTAGAGGAATTTAAAGGAGATAGTCCAGAGCCCTTCACCGGAAATTCGGCTACACTCTTTAGTTACACTAAGTGTGTTACAATTTATTTTTAATTCTACATTATTTGTCATTAGATTAGCCATACACCTATTCACCCCCCCTCTAGGTGTACTTTCACAAAGTGCAGATTTTTCTAAGAGTTTTATGAAAGGTCAAAGAATCAATTCAATTTTAAATTCTTACATTTAATTTTTAACAAGATTTTGCATTTCGACTTAGTTTAAGGAAGAATAATTTCTGGTTAACCTATGACCTTTGATCACTTATATTTTCGCAAAAATACTTTAATACTTTTCTCTATTTTCAAAATGTGTTTTCAAAATACTAACATTTGATTTCTTTCTTTATGGATTTTGTGGATGTAATCCGCTGAAAACTCTCAGGAGACAAAACTCCTTCTCTAGGGGAAACCTAGAGGTTTAACGGCTTGTTGCACATGCTCAGTGCAATCGTGTCACATACGAAAGTGGTGTAATAATTCCTTTAGTTTTTTGTTTTGCTCGGGACGAGTAAAAGATAAGTGTGAGGGTGTGATTAGTCTCTAAAACTGCATATTTCATACCACATCTTCACATTTATTTAATATTAAATTCTGCTAATAATACCTCTCTTGCATGTTTCTAGGTCCATGGCATTAAATGAAGAAGAAGATCCTAAATCACCATTTAATTGGTGATTAAAAGCCTACATGAATAGCCATTGATTTTGGAGAGCTGATTCGTTAAAACCAGGGCCCAAAATCAGAAATCGGGACTTCCATCTGACAGGGGATAGACATGAAAGCGCGAGGCGCCGCTCGGGCGACTCTAGAAGATTCGCGAAAACGCGACTTTTCCCGCGTTTCCGCGACCGTACGGGCGCAGCTGCGCCCGTGCTTCTGGCTTGATGTTGCCAGCCTGGCCCCCTTTCCCCTGGTGCCTATAAATACCCCCTGGGGTTCTTCAGTTAGAGATATGCAGAGTTTAGTGTAGTTTCTTCCATGTTGTAACTTAGGGTAGTTTAGTTTAGGTTAGTTCTTCTTCCTTCTTTGTATTTTTCATTTCTTTTAGATCTTGTAATAGGAGAGAGAGTGGTACATGGTAAGGAAGCAAGAGTACTTGTAATAGAAGGTGACAATCTATGGAAGGTTCTCTCTTAACTTATCTTTATTTTCTTCTGTCTAATTTCTTTTACATGTTTAGTTAATCTTCTTTCTTATGGCAACTAACTACTAACGACTAACTAGTCTAACTTCTTATTTGATAATCCACATGAATCTAATAGCCTCTACTTGGCATTGCTCTTGAAAGAGTCATGATGATGGATCTAACACTCTAACATCTAAATATCTAATAAGCTAACATTACTTTATTTCATGCTTACTCTAATTGGGTTGTGATGATTTAAGTGTAGCTTGCACTTGTTGGTTGAATTTGGATGTGAAAGTTAACATATGAGCCATGCTTTGTAACGCTCTTGAACCAAGGACTAATGATTACCAAGGATACACGTGAGGCAACTATCACTAAGAGGTTAGCATATTGGTGGAGCCATTAGTAGTTAGTAGCCATGAGTTTTCTTTTTTTTTTCACTTTGTTTTAAAAATATTATCAAAAATCACAAATTTCTTATCTTTTATGTTTCCCACTTCTTTGTATTTCACCGTACTTCTCTTTTCATTCTTTGCTTTCTTTTCTTTTCATTCTTTCAAACATTGAAGAACTTTTAACACACGCGTGAATCAACCGGTAAAGCTTCTATCGCTTCCCGTCCTTGTGATTCGACTCGTTTTAGCCTATATGCTATAACGGAAGTATCGAGGAAGCCAAAGCACACACACTTTAAATCTTGATTTCAAAACATACACTTTTTATGCGCGGTTTTCCCCCGATCACTCAGCTACTATGAATATATAACCCGTTATAGATCTTCGTTGATCAAGATATCCTGCATAATCTGCATCTACATATCCTTGTAACACCTTAGGCTTTTTTGTTTCCAACCTCCAAAACGCCAAGCCTACTCTCGCAATTCCCTCGCAGAATATCATAACACCCACTTTACTACTTCTTGATCGAGCCAAACCTGCACAGAAAAATATAAAGCTTAGGAACAAGCTAGGTCCTCGATGCTACCATGTAGCCTAGGGCTAACGGGTCGTGATCCACAGAAAGGATTGCGATGGAAGCAATTAAATAAGTTCTTTCTTTTAATTTACAAAAATGAGTTTAAAAGTTCTCTTCTCAGTTTTAAAAGAAAATAAAAATAATTAAATCTAATCTAAATTAAAAGGAATCTAAAGAAGAAGATGAGTTTATTATTAAAATGAAAAGGAAAACGAGTTTAAAGAAAAAAATAAAAAGAGAAAGTGTTGATTTTGAAAATTATGATATTAATCTAAGAAAGAAAAATAGAAAAGAGATAATGGAAGAAGACTTATCTCTTTTGTAGATTAAACGTACCATGATTCGATGTGAAGTAATATAAAGCAAAATGAGATAATAAAAAGCAGCAATTGACTGAATCGAGTACATTGAAGAAAAGGCTGAGAATCACATTGGCTGTCACTTCAATACAACTCTCTGAAGAAAGATTACATCACTCTAATTACAATTCTTCTTCTCTCATGTAACTCTCTCTAACTTAAAATAAAATAAATTACATTTAAAAAGAACAGAAAAAACCCTAAACTAAACTAACTTAAGCTTTCTGCTCGAGTTCCTCCCTCTGCCTCTGAGTATGCTGGCATTTATAGGAGAAATAGGTTATGGGTAAGAGTACAGAGATAGGGCCTCCCCCAGATTCAAAAGCAAGGCTGCGGAAACGTGGCTTTTGCCGCATTTTTACGGCAAGATCCTGACCAAGCCAGGGTCTGGGGGGTGCTCCTCCGTTGATCTTTGTCCTATCTTTTTATCCTCTTAGAATCTCTGATTCTTGTCTGGATTTGATGATACATCCTTTTATTTTTAGCGAAACCGATAGGGTCTTACTCTAACCCATTTTTTTCTTTTAAATTTTGATGATATTATCTCATCTGGTATACCAGGTCTTCAGATAAGATTACTTCTAGAACCTCTGAATTTTAATCGATCCTCGCTGATTTAAACTTTTTGATTTAATTGGATAGAATTTGTACTTATCTTCTCTCTATCATATCTTGCATGAATTTAGACATTAAGACAAGTGAGTTGTAAGAATTATTACAGAATAAATATAGGAACGCAGTAACAATTATGTAATATATGTGTGTCCAAACACACCCCCAAACTTATCTTTTGCTCGTCCTCGAGCAATACAAAGAGAAAAGAAAAACTAAACTGGCCTTAACTTAACTCACTTTCGTAAGAATCACGGTTGCACTTAGCACGTGCAACAAGCCGTTAAACCTTTAAGTTACCCCTAGAGGACGAGTTTTATCTCGTGAGGGTTTTTAGTGGATTACACCCACAAAATCCATAAAGGAAAAGAAATAAATTGTTAGTATTTTTGAAAATGCATTCTGAAAAGAAGAGAAAATATTTGAAGTGTTTTTACAAGAATTAAGCAATTTATAAATTATAGGAGCATCGAACTATTCATCCCTAGACTTAGTCTCTATTCAAAGATTTATCATCAATCAAGATTAGGAATAAAATTGTATTCCATCTAGTCTATTATCTTACCCTAAGTCATATGCATCTTGTGACCGTAAATATTTTGACTTAGGATTTTTTAACTCTAACTCTTATACCTTATTTATGTATATATTGTAGGTCACCTAGAGGGGCGAATAGGTGACTAGCTAATCTAATACCAAACTAATGCAGAATTAAAACTATTATGCAAATTAAAACTACATACAACGTATAACCAAAGAGTGAGCCAAATTCTCAGTAAAGGGCTCTGAATTTTCTCCTCAAGATTCCTCTAGACTAGAGTTGAGGTGCCACTATGGCTCTCTTGGTTAAATACTAGTGTGAGCAAATAATCTCAAGCAAATATATCTATTAAACACAAGTATATCAAGCATATAAGGATGTTAAAAGCATGCAAGATCTATAAACACAAGTATGAGAGAGAGAGAGATGAGCAATCGCAAATACGAGAAAATTGTTTCGAGGTTCGAGCCACTAGCTATACGTCCCCGCCTTCACCGCAATTAAGAATTTTCACTATAAACAATCCCGCAAGATCTCGGTGCTGTAACACCTACAACTAGCTCCCTCAAGACTCTTGGACCCTCAAGTCTCTTACTTATTCTCGCAAGAACAACACACGGGAACCCGCAAGCTCGTCAAGGCCGCAACCTCTATAACTCCTCCAAATACAAATCGGAACAATTGGTGATCTCTTCTCTTGATCACCAACAAATACTCTCACAACAAGGATGCCTGGAGGATAGATAAGAAAATGAAAAACTCAAGCTTGTGTTAGAAAAACTAGATAGATTGAGTGGTAAAAAACTCAAGAAAACTCTTTTGATGAAGATAAAGAAAATATTCTTGATAAACTCTCTTTTGATATAAAAGTTAAGCCCAAAAATTTGTTGAAATTTTTTTGTGAAAGATGGAAAAAACTAGCTCAAAGCACTTTTCAAAATCTTACCTAAAACTGACCAAAAGTCCCCAATTTATAGGCTGCAGAAGACTAGCCATTATGGAGTCAAAATAACCTGTCGGTCGACCGGCCGGTCGACCGGCCAATGGTCAAAAATCTGACCGTTGGGGTTGTCGATCAACCACCCGGTCGACTGTCCCCAGGCCACATAGAAATTTTTTCTATGTCGGTCGACTGGCACCTACCCGAAACTTGGGTAGTACCAGACGGTCGACCGATCGGTCGACCGCTCCCTGCTATGGTCGACCCATCAGTCGACCGAACCAAGGGCATGGGCCTTGTGTACATGCTGTGCACGTCGGTCGACTGCTCGGTTGATCGAGCCAATGCTTCGGTGGACCGTTTGGTCAGCCGACAGCAGCCCAAACTGGAACAAAAGGGTTTAAAATTCTAACTTAGAAACTCATAAAAATTCTATTAAATCTCATAAAATTTCACAAAAATAGGTTTATTGAAATACTTTGAAGTATAAATATGTGTGATCAAAAATCAACACATATTACAAATAATTTGAACTATTTTTGAGGCATAGAATTTAAAGCTTAAATTGAAAACCGTATTTTTCAAAAACTAAACTTTGAAATAGAAAATTGATTTTTTCAAAACTTGTTTGAATACAAAAACAAGATATTAAATCTCATTTGAAGCAGAGTGTGAATGGAAATGATCCAATACACATAGAAGATGAAATATACTTATTTTTAACAACAAGTTTAAAATAAGTTTTGATAAATACAAAACTTAAAACTATGAATTAGAAACATCAAAATAAGTTTTTAGACAATATGAGCAATAATGTATATGGATAAAATATAATACACATATAAACCATGTAAAACTTGTTTTGATGGAATTCATTCATAAAACCAATGTGTGTATTCTTTGAAACTCAAAACAAATACATATTTTTCAAGAACTAAAACTACTTAACTTGAAATGATTTTGTGTGTGTATACGAGCTTGAGTAATTCACAACTAATCTATTCTTTATATTTTATCTAAAAATAAAATCTTACACTTACAAACATGACACAAACCTTCTTGAAAATCTTCTTTTCATCTCGACTTGGTCCAAAACTTGATCCATGAGCTAAACTCTTCTTTGAATACTGATGCGATCTTGAAGCGCAAGCTCTTGAATCAACACGTGCTAACTTCAAATTTTGACTTTGAATCTTTTGTTGAAGCTAAACACCGACTAAGATTTTGATTAAATATCTGAAATTAAATGAGCACAAGATTATTAGTGCTATAACTATATGAGTTAATTATCATCAAAATTAGAGTGATGGGCCTTTGGGCCAACAATCTCTCCCTTTTTGATGATGACATAACTCATGGAATTATGTATGCATAGATTAAAGATAAGCTTCATGGAAGCTCCTCCTTAACTAATGCATAGCAATAAAACATAAAGATATTCAATATAAGCACATAAACAAACAAACATTAACATATATGCATAAACAAAACCTAGCATGCAAATATAAACTCTCTAAATTCTTCTCTCTTTTTGTCAATTCATCAGCGAGGGGGTAAAGAAAGACAAGAAAAATGTATATGCGATATACATTCATGAAGAGGAGAGACGTTAAGTTAACTCCCCCTACATACTTGTATTACATGGAGAAGAGATGACTAAACCCTAACCCATATAAGCATAATATGCAATGTGTAGACGGAGATGTTAAGCTCTCCCTACACACGTGTACCACATAAGAAAAAGAGGTCAAACACTTCTATATCACTACACTCCACATGAATATATATAGAGGAGATGTTAAGCTCCCCTTGCATAAGCAATACATATCAAACAAATTTTGATATCACTTAAAATAAATTTTGAAACTACTTGTAATCAATAAAATAAATTTTGATATCACTTGTAGTTTACAAAATAAATGTTGATGTCACTTGTAGATAAACATAAATATTGTCTTATAGATAAACATCAACATGAAATCATTTTAAGCTTAAAGATTTTTTTTTTGAAATAATAACAAAACACATAAATAAGCTTGTAAAAATACCAATTAACATTTAGAATTAAATCAAGCTTAGAATAAAATAATTTACGCTTTAAAACATGTGTGGTCAATGTAAAACAAGCATAATTAATCATATATATATGTATGTATGAAAATGAAAATAGCACTTGAAATTTGAAGCATACATATATAAAAAAAACTAGTATGAGTATACAAAAATAAAATAGTATGAAGATCATGTGTATAACTCATATCACCCACCCTTATTATGCACATGTTAGAAAGGTATTCAATAAAGCACGCAAGGCATGGTCGCCCAACCAACCGCCCTTAGGGTAGAAGTTTTCAAAAACATAGTTTTGAAAAGAGTTTAGCATAGATTGAAAACACTATCAAGTGGAGAATAAATAACCAGTTTAAAATAATTTTTGAAAACTAGTTAAAGATCCTTCAAACATGAAATTAAATCATATATCTCATGAAACATGTATATTACACAAGAGTTGACACTCAAAATTTATAAAGCTCATAAATACACATGAAAACAAAGTCATGAGTAAACATAAAAATGTTAGTGCACAAGAACCATGTGAATAATATATTCATGAAGATAAAGCAATAAAGCTTTAAACAAAACTCATATGAAATCTTTTTTCTCAAAACATGATATATCATACAATCATGCAATAATCATCAAAACTAACACATACAATATACAATAAAACATAAATTGAGTACACAAAAGAAATAAAACAAGTATGGCATGAAGAACAAATGTAACTCAAAAATTGTACATGTATAAAACAAGTTTTAATAGGATATGCATATGAATATATGATATAAACATATAAAACAAAAAATAAGCATGTAAATTCACTTGAAAACATAAAGAAAGTTTTTTTAAAATACATGCGTAGCTAACAACAACCAACTCAACATTAAATACAAAACAATATATGATTGAGTTTAGGTTACTACACTAACATATAATATTTAAAATATTTTTAAAGTGGAGGATGAATGGTTATCAAAACCGATGTAGCTAATTCATTTTTCCAAAACAAAAATGAGGTGATCTTCCCACCATGCTTCCTTGATAGTGATGCATCAAATGAGTGTGTCTGTCAAGCTCCAAATGCATCTACCACACGGTACCAATCCTCTCACGTTTTGCGAGAGCCCACACCTACATCAAAATTAAGAGGTGGAGATTTTTGTACCCATATCTTTTTGGGTCCACGAAGGTTAGAAATAATTGGAAGCCAAATATTTTTATTTATAAAATTGAAAGAATTTAATCTATCAAAGCAAAATTTTTCAAGATGGCCTTTACGGCCAAAATGTGTACAAGTGTACACTCTAACATACATATGATAGTGATGTGTATGAGCATGGTGTGCATAAGATGTATGTCGTAGGGTATGTGCATGAATATGTGAAATTTGTTTCTTGCGAAACATGGATTCCAATCTAGAGTGACTAATAGTACATTGGCTCAAATAGAGCCCAAACAATCAATATTCTTCTTCAAAATGTAAATATCATTTTTAATCTTAAAAGAAGCAGCATGAGAAATATGAGAAACAACATTTTTTTCACTTTAGAAATAGCAATATTTTCTTTTTCTTTTCGAATAATTTTCTTTTTCAAAGAGTCATTTTCTTTCAAAACAATCTCCTTTTCTTTTTCGACCAAATAATTTCCATTTTCAAATATTTATTTTCTTTTGAAATACTTTCAAATTTATTTTGAAAAGAATCTTTTTCTTTTAAAACAAAATCATTTTTTTCTTCAACAACTCATATTTTTTAAGAAGTTTTTGACAAAAAGATGCAAGTTCATCATATGGCATCTCAACATCTACATCAAGATCGGAGTTAGAATTTACCTCAAGGGGGTCACCCTCTTGGACCATGTAGCATATGTTGGAAGTATCACTTCTTTCATCAGAGTCACTCTCTTTTTCATTTTGTTTTTATTCACTAAGAGTGAGAAAAGTGTTCCATACTACAAAATCTGACTCAATATTAGAAACCCTAGATAAATAATCATAATTTAGGATTTACTTTAAAGCATGAATGACTTTTGCATTAGCCTCAAGATGTTTGTCATTAACAAAGTATAAATTTTTAATAGTGGCAAAATAAATATGAATTCCTGGGGCTTTAAGGTACGTAGACATCTTAACTTTTCAAGTTTGGAAGTTAAGAATATCAAACATAGAAGGTACAATGAAATCTATGTGTGTATGTAAATATTATGATCAGCAAAAATAGGATCCTTAGCTCTAGGTTGTTAGACCAAAATCAAGAGCATCAAACTCTGATACTAATTGTAGGTCACCTAGAGGGGGTGAATAGGTGACTAGCTAATCTAATGTCAAACTAATACGAAATTTAAATTATTATGCAAACTAAAACTACACACAACGTATAAGCAAAGAGTGAAGCTGAATTTTCGGTAAATGGCTCTGGACTTTCTCTTCAAGATTCCTCTAGACTAAGAGTTGAGGTGCCACTAAGGCTTTCTTGGTTAAATACTAGTGTGAGCAAACACTCCCAAGCAAATATATCTATTAAGCACAAGTATATCAAGCATATAAGGATGTTAATAATAAAAGCATGCAAGATATATATAAACACAAGTGAGAGAGAGAAAAAGATGAGCAACTGCAAACACAGGAGAATTGTTTTGAGGTTCGAGCCACTTGCTCTACGCCCCCACCTTCACCGCTATGAAGGATTTCCACTAAAGTCAATCCCGCAAGATCACTCGGTGCCGCAACACCTACAATGAGCTTCCTCAAGAACTCTTGAACCCTCAAGTCCCTTATTTGTTCCCGCAAGAACAACACACGTGAACCCGCAAGCTCACCGAGGCTGCAACCTCTACAACTCCTCCAAATACAAATTGAAACATTTGGTGATCTCTTCTCTTGATCACCAAGAAACACTCTCACAACAAGGATCCCTAGAAATAGATATGGCAATGAAAAACTCAAGCTTGTGTGAGAAAAACTAAATAGATTAAGTGGTGAAAACTAAAGAAAACTCTTTTGAAATATCAAGAAAACATTCTTGATAAACATTCTTTTTGATAAAGAAGTTAAGCCCAAAAACTTGTTGAAAAATTTCTATGGAAGATGGGAAAAACTAGCTCAAAACATTTCTTAAAATCTTACTCAAAACTGGCCAAAAGTCGCCAACATATAGGCTGCAGAAGACTAGCCGTTATGGGGTCAGAATGACCGGCTGGTCGACCGGCCAACGGTCAAAAATCTGACTATTGCGGTTGCCACTCAACCACCCCCAGGCCATATAGAAATATTTTCTATGTCGGTCGACTGTTTGGTTGACCGGCACCTACCTGAGACTTGGGTAGTGCTAGATGGTCGACCGATCGATCGACCGCTTCCTGCTACGGTCGACCGATCGGTTGACCGAGCCAAGCGCATGGGCCTTGTGCACATTTTGTGCACGTCGGTCGATCGCTTGGTCGACCGAGAAATGCTTCGGTCGACCGCTCGGTCGGCCGACAGCAGCCCAAACCTGGAATAAATGGGTTTAAATTCTAACTTGAAAACCCATAAAAATTCTATTAAATCCTATAAATTTCACAAAAATAACTTCATTTAAATACTTTGAAGTACAAATATGTGTGATAAAAATCAACACATATTAAAAATAATTTGAACTATTTTTGAGGCATAGAATATAAAGCTTAGGCCAAAAATCGTATTTTTCAAAAACTAAACTTTGAAATGGAAAACCGATTTTTTAAAAACTTGTTCGAACACAAAAATAAGATATAAAATCTCATTTGAAGTATAGTGTATATGAAAATGATCCAATACACATAGAAGATGAAATATACTTATTTTGACAATAAGCTCAAAATAATTTTTGATAATACAAAACTTAAAATCATGAACTAGAAACATCAAAATAAGTTTTTAGACAATATGAAGTAATAATGTATATGGATGAAATTTAATACACATATAGACTATGTAAACTTGTTTTGATGGAATCCATTCATGAAACCAATGTATGTATTCCTTGAAACTCGAAACAAAAACATATTTTTCAAGAATTAAAACTATTTAACTTGAAATGTTTTGTGTGTATATGAGCTTAAGCGATCCACAACTAATATATCCTTTACATTTTATCTAAAATAAAATGTTACACTTACAAACATGACACAAGCTTTCTTAAAAATCTTCTCTTGAAAATCTTTTTTCATCTCGACTTGGTCCAAAACTTGATCCATGAGCTAGACTGTTCTTTAAGTACTGATGTGATCTTGAAACGTGAGCTCTTGAATCAACACGTGTTACCTTTAAAACTTGACTTCGAATTTTTTATTGAATTAATATTATATATATATATTGTAGGATCTATATTCAAGCAACACAAATACTAGAGGGGGGTGAATAGTGTTTATAAACAATTTAAATGAAACTACTTGCAGGAAATGAAAATTCACAAGACAAAACTCAGAAAAATGCAAACGGCAAAGACAAGAGATTTATCCTGGTTCGGTCCTTGTGACCTACGTCCAGTCCCCAAGCAATCCGCTTGAGATTTTTCTTTTCTGATTTGAATAAACCCAAAATCAATACCTTGTACACCACTTGACAAAACGCCCTTTGCCAAATGTGTACAACTCCTCTTACAACCAAGAGAATAAACACCTTGTACAACTTCTCTTCTACACCAAGAAGACGCCCTTGTACAATGCTCCTCTTTGAATGATTACAACTGATCTTATAAGCCTTGAATCTGAATGTGCTTGTGGACAAGGTCTCTTATAGGTGGACTTTCAGAAATCTTCACAATAGAGTAGGAATTGGTGAAGAAACAGAAAGTGGAACAGGTTTTCAGAAAAACAGAATTTTGAAGAGAGTTTTTAGGCTGAAAACTTGAGATTTGAATTGGTGAATTGATCCTAGGACAACATCCCTATTTATAGCTAAAATCTATAGTCAGTTAGGGAAGTTATCAATTCAAATTTGAAATTTAAAATGTTGGATAAAACACCAGAAATCACCAACTGCATAACAGTCAGAAACTACTATTAGTCGACTAGGGTAGGAGGGTTAGTCGACTATAAGAGCAAAATTTTCAAAGGTTAGTCGACTAATATATGGGGTAAGTCGACTATACCTAAACTGATACGGATACAAGTTTCTGGAAAACTATTTTTAGTCGACTATATAGACAAGGGTAGTCGACTATGTCAAGGGTTAGTCGACTATAGTTTAGGGGAAGTCGACTAATTTTGATGCCAGACAAAAAACAGAGAGTTGGGTTATTTTTGTAGAAGAACTTAGTCGACTGGGGGATTTTACAAGTCGACTATGGGTTAGGTTAGTCGACTATACATAGAGGTCAAGTCGACTAGATAGGTATTTGTGTGTGTGTTCAAGGCTTTTAACAATTATTCTAAAAATACACAAAAATACCCAAAATCTTCAACTGAGGTTGAGTAGTCATAACTCTGTATAAATGCTTTAGTTAAAGCTCCAAATGCATCTGAATCACTTTGTTATCCATCATCAAAATCTTTCAATCTTGTAGGCTTCAACATTCTCCCCCTTTTTGATGATGACAACCTATGTATATGAAAACTCCCCCTGCAGTAAATAGGTTATAACAAATAGATATGTTACATATTCTCCCCTGCATAAAGTATAAAAATATTTCCATGGAACCCTGCATAGCCATATCAAAATATTGCCAAAAATGTATTATATACATATATCCATTATCACAACATCACAACACACATCAGAATTTTTTTAGATATGTAACACATATGTAACACAGAATTTTTCTCCCCCTTTGTCATTAACAAAAAGAGAAATCGCATAGATCATAAAAGATACATAAACAACCATTGTTTCCATAATTAAGTACAAATTAAAAGAGTCTGAAAAAAGAAAATACACAAAGATGCAAGAACTTCAAAAAACAAAACACGTAGCAAAGCCAACTCCATAATCATCAAATGTCGGATCCGAGAGGAGGAGGTGGTGGAAAATGTATCTTGAGGATATTCAGAATTTCCGTTTGAGTGGTTGCAAATGAGTCCATCTTCAGTTGCATATACTCAAAATGAGTCATCAGTAAAATTTGATTTTCGAGCAATGCATTCTGAGAGTCCTGAATGAATTGTTGTTTGGCATGTAGAGATTCTATCTCAACAGAAAGAGAGTTGTAGAAGGCATCTGCATATGAAGGAGGTGATTGGGATGAAGGGGGTTCAGTGAAAGGAGGTTGAGTAGAGGAAGAAGGAGCTTGAGTTGAACTTTGTAGAGGAGAAGAGGGTGGTTGTGGTGGAGGATGAGGAAAATCGTGAAGTTTCATACGATGAGGAACGACACAATCAAAAGGTTCGAAGACTTTGATAACACTCGTTTCGGAAGTAAGATCTATGTGAAATTTCTGAAACACGTGTGATAAAAAGGCTCCATATGGAAGGAAGGAGGTATGATCCTTAACAAGAGTATCAAAGATAATCTTTGACCAATTGACTTCTAGTCCAGCCATGATGGCATAAACACAAGTGGCTAAATCACGAGAATAATAGTTATAACTCCCGATTTTAGGGCAAATATTATAGGCAAGGATACGACCTATAAGACGGGGAATGGGTTTCAATTTATTGTTAGACATAGGCAATCCTTGACCTGGAAGAAATATATTTGATAAGACCTCCGCATCATCCATATTAATGTCATTAATAGAGAGGCCGTGTTAAGGAATTGAAAAGATACGACCTATGAATTTAGGAGATAACTTGATATTGATACCTTTAACCATAGAATATATATGAATATCATTCTCATTGTCTTCATAGGTTAAGTTGGTATAAAACAAGTGAATCAAGAAAGGATAATAGCCTTGCCTAGAATCAGTAGAGAACATATGATAAAGACCACAATTTTGTAAATATGAGACAATATCATAGTCATTAAAGTCCTCATATTTAACAAACCTACCAGGTAAAATTTCTAAGGAGGAAATTCTAAGGAAGTCATCTTCTAGGGCAGGATTTTTCAGAAAAGCCCTGAAATCAACTTGAGATGAGGAAGAAGATGGAGTAAATTTGATTTTCTTAGATCTAGACATGATTAGAACTCAAATTAAAGGAAGATAAAGTAAAAATTGGAAGGAAACTGCAGAGATTGGAACGAATTTACCAAGAAATTGAAGGAGGAAAGAAATGGGTTCACTGCAGCTGTCGATCCCTGTAGTCAACTGGTTCCAGCGGCTGGAGAGAGAAACAGGTGAAAAAACTGTTGGCCCAAAGGCCTATCACTCTAGTTTTGATGATGATCAACTCATGTAGTTATATTTTCTAATGATCTTGTGTTTAATTAGTGTCAGATTCTTTATCAAGATCTTAGTAGGTGTGGAGCTTCAACAAAGGATTTAAAGGCAAGTTGTGAAGCTAGCACCGGTTTGATTCACGAGCCTATGTATCAAGACCACATCTTGAGATGAGCTCGGTGGATTGCTTGTGGACCAAGTCAAGAAGATGAGAAGCCTTCAAGTGAAGACTTCAAGAGGATGAAGACTTGTGTCTAGGTATAAGATTTTTATTTGTTTTAGATAAAAATGTAAAGGATAGAATAGATTGGTGGATTGCTCAAGTCATATCACACACACACTCTTGAGATTTAATTGTCTTTTCATAAAAGAATTTTTAGTTAGAAAAGACTCTTTCATTTTGGTAAAAAGGTTTTTCATTGGACAAAATACATGTCTTGGTTTTTGATGTTACCTATATACATATCTTTCAAAACCAAGTTTAGTGCTTTATGTCAAAAACTAGATATTTCATCTTGATTGTGTAGTGGATCATATCCATACACACTATGCCTTAAAGTATATCTTGTTTTTGTATTTGATGAAAATTTGGAAAAACATGTTGATTTAGAAAAACAGTTTTTATTATGAGCCAATATTTTCAAGTTACAAAAATAGTCAAATCTTTAATAAACATGCCTTGATTTTGTGCAAGCATGTTTCTATATCATAAAACTATTTTTTGTAGAATTTATATGTATTTTTGGGGATTTTATAAAAAGATTTTTATACCAGTTTTCCAGACCAGAACTGGCCTGACAGGCTGGTCCGGTCGACCGCACCAAGGGCCGGTCGACCGGACGTGCACAGACGTGCACGCCTGTGTGCACTGGAGAACGGTCGACCGCTTCAGAGAGTCTGCTCTCTGGAAATTCCGGTCGACCGCACCGGTCGACCGACAGAGAAGTAATTCTCTGCTCCAGGTGCGCGGTCGACCGGGCCGGTCGACCGGAGGCTGCAACGGTCGGATTTTTGACCGTTGCCGGTCGACCGGACCGGTCGACCGGCAGCTCTGACAGAGCCCAACGGTCAGATTTTTCTGGCCTCTATAAAAGGGGGTTTTGTCATTGTTTTGAGCCAAGATTTTTGGAGACCTTAGAGCCTGTTTTCTCATATTCATTTCAGAGGTTTTTCTCCACAAAAATAGTGAGCTAATACTTCCAATCAAAAGGGAAGATTTTATAAGAGTGTAAAAGTGATTTCTTGAGATTTTCACCAAAGATTCTTTCCTTGCTTTCTCACACAAACACTTGAGCATCCATTGAGCTATTCATCCTATAGGTGTTGTAGTGAGAGTTTTGTTAGGTGATCAAGTGTTTAGATCACCAAGATCTTTCTTTGTATTTGAGGAAGCGGGCAAGTGTGCTCGCGGTGTTTTGAGTTCGGGTGCGGACTTGTTGTACGAGGTGCGGCCTCGACGAGCCGGTGGGCTTGTGGTGTGTAAGGGACTTTGGGAGTCCGAGGGCTTGTAGGTGTTGCGGCACCAAGGAGAGATCCGGTTGGATCGTGCATAGTGGAAATCCTTCGTGTGTCGAAGGCGGGGATGTAGAGCAAGTGTGCTCGAACCTCGAAACAAACCCTTTGTGTTTGCGATTGCTCACTCTTGCTCTCTTACTCTTTTTTGTCTCACTTATATCTTGCATTACTTTATAGTCTTTATCTCTTATATGCATGATATACTTTTGTGCTCATAATTGCTATACTTGCTTGGGATTGTTATTAACACTAGTATTCAACCAAGAGAGCCAACGCAGCACCTCAACCCATTCAAGGGAATCTAGAGGAGTTTGTCCAGAACCTCGCAAGGGGAATTCGGCAACACTCTTGTGTTATACATAAGTGTTCAATTAAAAGAAGTTTTATTTGGTCAACTTAGTTTTTATTCCGCATTATTTGTTCACTAGTGACCATTAGATTAGCCATCACCTATTCACCCCCCTCTAGGTGATCTTACAATTGGTATCAGAGCCAAGTGCTCTTGATATTAGGTCTAACAACCTAGAGTTAAAGATCCTCATTTTTAGGCTAATCACAATATTTTGTACACACACCATGGACTTCATGTCTCCACCCACCTTTGACATCCTTAACATCCAAATTTGAAAGGTTAAGATGTCATTGTACCTCAAAGCCTTAGGATTTCATGTCTATCTTGCCACTACTAATAATGCTTATTCTTTAGATGGTAAGAACATTGAGGCTAATGCAAAAGCCCTTCATGCTATCAAGTCAACCCTAAATGATGATTATTTATCTAGGGTTTCTAATGTTGAATCGGCTTTTGTAGTATGGAACATCATCACCTCCCTCGGCGAAAAAGATCTATACTATGCGGGGAGTGACTCGGACGTTGGAAGCGACACCTCCAACAAATGCTTTATGGTCCAAGGGGATGACCCCCTTGAGGTAAATTCCGAATTCGATGATGAGGACATGTCATATGATGAGCTATCTACTTTTTGTCATCTATTGCTTGAGAAATATGACATGATTAGAAAAGAAAATAAAAATTTGAAAAAGAACATTGCTTGCATGCATATAGAACAAGATTCATTTAGAAGTAACATTGCATGCTTAGAATTAGAAAATAATAATTTGAAAAAGGATTTTGATTGCATGCTTAAAGAAAATGATTCTTTTAAATCTAAGATTGCTTGCTTAGAAAAGGAAAATAAAGATTTAAAAATGAGAATGTTTCCTTGATTGCTAAATTGAATGATTTATGTGAAGGGAACACTATTTTGAAAAATAAGATTGATTTGGTGGAAAAACAAAAGGAAGATGTTTTTCAAGAAAATATCACTTTGAAAAGAAAATTTGTTGAAAAAGAAAAAGATTTTGTTTCACAAAAGAAAAAGAAAAATGATCATATATCTCATCATGCTTTACATGCCACCACAAATGAGATAAATGTTTTGAAAAATAAAATGGATAATTTGAGTTCAACTTTGAACTCTT
The DNA here is from genome assembly GCA_038442645.1 of Agave tequilana. NCBI lineage: Eukaryota > Viridiplantae > Streptophyta > Magnoliopsida > Asparagales > Asparagaceae > Agave > Agave tequilana. The sequence goes on from JAVJIF010004631.1 coordinate 183,833, forward strand.
GTGCATTTAATCATACTAAGTTGGAGTCAATGTTTTCAAAGAAACAAACTCCTCATGTTCATGCACATCACTCTCATCATCATGCTTATGTTGCACAACATGATCACACTCCTACACATAAGCATATTAAGGTGTACGTATGTACACATTGTGGCCGCAAAGGCCATTTAGCAAAATTTGTTTTGATAAGAAACCTCATTTATATTTTGCTAAGTATAAAAGATTTTGGGATCCTTACAATAAAGCTAACCCCAAAGGACCCAAGAAAGTATGGGTACCAAAACCCTCACCCTTTGATTTTGATGTAGGTGAGGGCTCTCACAAAACGTAAGAGGATTGGTGCCTTGATAGCGGATGCAATGGACATGATGGACAAACTTTTGGATGCATTGCTATCAAGGAAATTTTGGTGGGTCAACCACCATGCTAGGAGTTTTGGAGTTGGTAACGATTTCTAAACTCCTATTTCATTTATGCACATGCTTTTAATTACATGTAGCATGTTCATATTTTTTTTTTTGGTGCTTCTTGTGGCATTTACATGCTTAAATGTAGAATGTGTCAAAACTTGCATTTATACATATATGAATAGTGAACTACAATTGACTCATATATATTTGAACTTCATGCTCATTTGTATCCACTATATGCATGTGTATAGGCTAGTTTTGATGATTCGGTCATTTATACTTGTTATGCCTATCTTTGATCTTACTTCATGTATATGTGTGTTTAATTCAAATCTAATAAATATACATGTATACCCTTTGAGTCATTTGCCTTCATGCAATATATATTGGACTCTTTTCATATTTGGGATATGTATGCATATTGTTAGAATTGGATAAATCATACATATACCATGAAGATTAGTATTTTAAATAAATAATAATAATAATAATAATGATTTTTCATGTTTTTGATTTGTACAACAAAATGTGATTTATGATCTTTTTGAGCTTGAATGACTTTTTCATAAAAATGCTATTTACATGATCTTTTGAACACTCATCTTTATGATACAAAATATTTTGAGCTTTATAAATCATGAGTGACTAAATCTTTATGTATTTAGCAATGCTTTATGAAAAATATATGATTTGTTTTAAGATGAAAAATAAGATTTTCATGAGATTCATGCTTCACTTTCTATTTTCATGAAAATACCATTTACATAACCTTTGAACACTCATCTTTTATGATAAAAGATAATTTTTGAGCTTTATGGACTATGAGTGCTTAAACTTGTATGTATTTAGTATAATTCATGAATAACATATGATTTCATGTTTTTTTTTAAGGATCTTTAACTAGTTTTTCAAAAATTATTTATAACTAGTTATTTATTCTTCAAATTTGGTAGTGCTTAAACATAACTATCTTTTAAACCTACCAATTTTTGGTTATGAGTATATACATGATTTACAGTGTTAATTTTATAATTGGTATATTACTCACATTTTGGTTCCTATATATGTATGCCCTAATTTTCAAATTGGTCTTATCTATTCACATACATATATATGATTTTCTTGTGCCTGGTTTACAATTGATTTACATTCTTAAAAGCACAAAAAGTTTATGCTAAGTTCACACCTTATATTAACTATGCATAAGCTTATGAAAAATAAAAAGATTTTATTTTAAGATTTTTCATTTGGTATCTATATGCTTCAACTTCAAATTTGCTATATAATTACAATTGATATCAATATGTTTGAAACAATAAAAGATTTTGCAATGATAACTTGATATCACACATCTTCAAGTGCTATTTTCTATTGGTATCAAAATTACAAATTATGATTGGTTCAAAATTTGTTTTATTCAAAATTTTTGATTTGTTTTTCCTATATGCACGGAGAGCTTAACATCTCTCTTACATATGGATTCATGTTGAGTATATTATAAATTGAGGAGCTTGACAACTCTTCTTTATATGATATACGTGTGTAGGGGGAGCTTCACATCTCCTCTTATGCATTACATAATATGTGTTATGTGAGTTAGGGCTTGTCATCCCTTCTTCATGTAATGCATATGTGTAGGGAAGTTAACTTAGCGTCTTCCTCTTCATGAATGTATATCGCATATAAATCTTATTGATTGATTTGATTTTACCCTCCTTGATTTCCTTATTTTTGACAAAAAAGGGGGAGAAAATTTGTTTGATGATTTGAACTTTGAACCCTTTGTTGATGATTGACAAAAAGGGGGAGAAGTATTTGAGTTATATGCATGATTTCCTTAAGGGGGAGAAGTATTTGTTCCTTACTTAAGGGGGAGAAAGATTTTGAGATGATTTTGTGTTTTTATACTTGTGCTTTTACTCATGCATAGCAATAATATAATAAGATAAAAGCTTGAGAAAAAGATTTGTGCATGCATTTGCATACATATTTATGTGCTTTAATGTCATATCTATTTATTTCTAGTGATGCATGAGTTAAGGGGGAGCTTCCTTGAAGCTTTACTTTAATCCATGCATATATAACTTCATGAGTTTTGTCATCATCAAAAAGGGGGAGATTGTTGGCCCAAAGGCCTATCACTCTAGTTTTGATGATGATCAACTCATGTAGTTATATTTTCTAATGATCTTGTGTTTAATTAGTGTCAGATTCTTTATCAAGATCTTAGTAGGTGTGGAGCTTCAACAAAGGATTTAAAGGCAAGTTGTGAAGCTAGCACCGGTTGATTCACGAGCCTATGTATCAAGACCACATCTTGAGATGAGCTCGGTGGATTGCTTGTGGACCAAGTCAAGAAGATGAGAAGCCTTCAAGTGAAAACTTCAAGAGGATGAAGACTTGTGTCTAGGTATAAGATTTTTATTTGTTTTAGATAAAAATGTAAAGGATAGAATAGATTGGTGGATTGCTCAAGTCATATCACACACACACTCTTGAGATTTAATTGTCTTTTCATAAAAGAATTTTTAGTTAGAAAAGACTCTTTCATTTTGGTAAAAAGGTTTTTCATTGGACAAAATACATGTCTTGGTTTTTGATGTTACCTATATACATATCTTTCAAAACCAAGTTTAGTGCTTTATGTCAAAAACTAGATATTTCATCTTGATTGTGTAGTGGATCATATCCATACACACTATGCCTTAAAGTATATCTTGTTTTTGTATTTGATGAAAATTTGGAAAAACATGTTGATTTAGAAAAACAGTTTTTATTATGAGCCAATATTTTCAAGTTACAAAAATAGTCAAATCTTTAATAAACATGCCTTGATTTTGTGCAAGCATGTTTCTATATCATAAAACTATTTTTTGTAGAATTTATATGTATTTTTGGGGATTTTATAAAAAGATTTTTATACCAGTTTTCCAGACCAGAACTGGCCTGACAGGCTGGTCCGGTCGACCGCACCAAGGGCCGGTCGACCGGACGTGCACAGACGTGCACGCCTGTGTGCACTGGAGAACGGTCGACCGTGCCGGTCGACCGCTTCAGAGAGTCTGCTCTCTGGAAATTCCGGTCGACCGCACCGGTCGACCGACAGAGAAGTAATTCTCTGCTCCAGGTGCGCGGTCGACCGGGCCGGTCGACCGGAGGCTGCAACGGTCGGATTTTTGACCGTTGCCGGTCGACCGGACCGGTCGACCGGCAGCTCTGACAGAGCCCAACGGTCAGATTTTTCTGGCCTCTATAAAAGGGGGTTTTGTCATTGTTTTGAGTCAAGATTTTTGGAGACCTTAGAGCCTGTTTTCTCATATTCATTTCAGAGGTTTTTCTCCACAAAAATAGTGAGCTAATACTTCCAATCAAAAGGGAAGATTTTATAAGAGTGTAAAAGTGATTTCTTGAGATTTTCACCAAAGATTCTTTCCTTGCTTTCTCACACAAACACTTGAGCATCCATTGAGCTATTCATCCTATAGGTGTTGTAGTGAGAGTTTTGTTAGGTGATCAAGTGTTTAGATCACCAAGATCTTTCTTTGTATTTGAGGAAGCGGGCAAGTGTGCTCGCGGTGTTTTGAGTTCGGGTGCGGACTTGTTGTACGAGGTGCGGCCTCGACGAGCCGGTGGGCTTGTGGTGTGTAAGGGACTTTGGGAGTCCGAGGGCTTGTAGGTGTTGCGGCACCAAGGAGAGATCCGGTTGGATCGTGCATAGTGGAAATCCTTCGTGTGTCGAAGGCGGGGATGTAGAGCAAGTGTGCTCGAACCTCGAAACAAACCCTTTGTGTTTGCGATTGCTCACTCTTGCTCTCTTACTCTTTTTTGTCTCACTTATATCTTGCATTACTTTATAGTCTTTATCTCTTATATGCATGATATACCTTTGTGCTCATAATTTCTATACTTGCTTGGGATTGTTATTAACACTAGTATTCAACTAAAAGAGCCAACGCGGCACCTCAACCCATTCAAGGGGAATCTAGAGGAGTTTGTCCAGAGCCTCGCAAGGGGAATTCGGCAACACTCTTGTGTTATACATAAGTGTTCAATTAAAAGAAGTTTTATTTGGTCAACTTAGTTTTTATTCCGCATTATTTGTTCACTAGTGACCATTAGATTAGCCATCACCTATTCACCCCCCTCTAGGTGATCTTACAAAAACTAGGGTTTTTATTAGGGTAAAGGGTAGAATAGAGAAGTAAAAAACCAAATCAACGGTTAGGATCAAAAGGAGAGTGAGATCGGATCCAGATTTAATGAAATGGGTCGGGTTTCGAAAGTTAAAAACCAATAACAGAACACAGTTTTTCACAGGGTTAGTCGACTTGGTGTTTGTAACTAGTCGACTAATCCACTTACTAGTCGACTAGTTGGTCAATATAGTCGACTAACTTTTAGAGTTCAAAATCCATGTTTCTGTTAGATGTAATTTAGTCGACTGGGTCACTGTTAAGTCGACTAGGTGTTTAATAAGTCGACTAATAGGTCTTGATAAGTCGACTAATTATTGAAAAATGCCTTAAAATAATTCTAAAAAAATATTCAAAGATAAGAAATATTGCAAATACCCAAATCTCTTCGAAATCTCATAAGAATATCTTCTTTAAGAGGTTTTGTAAAATATCTGCAATTTGATTATCAGTTGATATAAAATTTAGAGAAATATCACCTTTTAAAGTATGATCACGTAGAAAATGATGTCTAATATCAATATGCTTAGTACGTGAATGATGAAGTGGATTTTTAGATAAGTTAATAGCACTGGTATTGTCACACATAATAGGTGAGTTTGTGATAGACATGCCATAATCAAATAAGGTTTGTTTCATCCATATTATAAGCCATAATTGATTGTGTTATTAATATATCGAAAAATTCTTTTCACTGGTTTAAGATGTGATTCCTTAGGATTTGATTGATATCTAGCACATAAGCAAATACTGAATATAATATCAGGTCTACTTGAAGTAATATATAGTAAAGAACCAATCATACCTTGATATAGTTTCTGATCAACATTCTTACCACTTTCATCTTTGTTTAGGAATGTAGTAGTACTCATGGGAGTATTCTTATGACCAGAATTTTTCATACCAAATCTTTTCAGAAGTTCCTTTGCATACTTGCACTGGGAAATGAAGATTCCATCCTTCATTTGCTTTATTTGCAGACCGAGAAAGTAAGTAAGTTCCCTATGTGGCTCATCTCAAATTCACTCTGCATAGTCTTAGAAAATTCTTGACAAAGATTATCATTAGTAGATCCAAATAAAATATCATCAATATATATTTGAATAATTAAGATATCTTTATTAACATGTAAAATAAAGAGAGTTGTATCTGCTCTTCCCATCTTAAAATCAGAATTTAAAAGAAAACTTTTTAATTTATCATACCAAGCACGGGGTGCCTGTTTTAAACCATATAAAGCTTTCTTAAGTTTAAAAATATGGTTTGAAAATTTTTCATGTTCAAAACCTGGAGGTTGTTCAACATAAACAGTTTCCTTAATAAAACCATTTTAAAAGGCATTTTTAACATCCATTTGATAAGTTTGAAATTCATAAAGTAAGAAAAAGTAAGTAAAATACGAATTGATTCAAGCCTAACTACTGGTGCATAAGTTTCATCAAATCAATACCTTCTTCTTGATTGTATCCTTGTGCTACTAACCTTACTTTGTTCTTAATAACTTGACCTGATTCATCAAGTTTGTTCTTAAAGACCCATCTGGTACCGATGACTGGATGATCAGTAGGACGTTGCACAAGATCCCAAACATCATTTCTGATAAATTGATTCAACTCTTCTTGCATTGCAATTGTCCAAAAAACATCTGCACATGTTTCTTTGATATTCTTCGGTTCAATGAGTAATATGAAAGCAATTTGTGTCATGTAGTTCAACTTGGATCTCGTCTGAACGCCTTGATTTATATCTCCATTTACCAAATCATGTGGATGATTCCTTACTTCAACATATGCTTTAGGTAACTCGGTAGGAGTCTCATCAACATTAGAAATGTTAGTATCATCAGAAGATATAACAGTATTATCAATAGGATATCTATGATATGATCATCATCATGTGGAGAAGTATTAGAAATAGGCTTAGTCAAGGATTCATCAAATTTAACATGTAATGATTCTTTAATAGTAAATGTTTTCTTATTAAATATTCTATATGCTTTACTTTGAGTAGAGTATCCAACAAAAATACCTTCATTGGATCTAGCATCAAATTTATTTAAAGCATCTCTTATATTTAAGATAAAACATTTACATCAAAAATATTAAAGTAAGAAATTTTGGAATCCTGTTATAAAACAATTCATAAGATGTTTTGTTTAAAATAGGTCGAATAAGCACACGATTTAAAACATAACATGCAGTAGCAATAGTTTCAGCCCAAAAATATTTTGGTAAATGACTGTCCATAAGTATAGTTCTAGCACATTCTTGCAAAGTCCTATTCTTTCTCTCCACAACACCATTTTGAGGAGATGCTCTAGGAAATGCAAAGCTATATGTAATACCATACTTATCACAGAAATTTGCAAAAGATTCATTTTCAAATTCTCCTCCATGATCACTTCGAATAGTGACTATGTTTAGAGACTTTTGATTTTGAATTCTTTTACAAAAACTTGAAAACTCATCAAAAGTATCATTTTTATTTTTTAGAAAAATTACCCATGAAAAACGTGAATAATCATCAACAATAACAAAAACATACCTGCTTTTGTTTAAAGAAGCAATACGAGTAGGACCAAATAAATCCAATGCAACAGTTCCAAAGGTCTATTGGTAGAAACTAAATATTTAGATTTAAAAGATGATTTAACTTGTTTTCCTAGTTGACAAGAATCACAAAAATAGTCCTTTTTAAAAGCTATTTTTGGAAGACCTTTAACTAAATCAAATTTAGAAATCTTAGAAATTGTTTTCATATTCAAATGACCAAATCTTTTATGCCATAAAAAATAATCAATATTAGAAGTAAGTAAACATAAGTTATCATTAGATGATATACAGGTTATTGATAACTCATAAATATTATTGTTACGAAAACCTTTAAACAAAATATCTTTCATGTTAGTATCATATATAAGACATGCATCTTTTTCAAAAACAATTTTATAACCCTTATCACATAACTGACTAATACTTAATAGATTGTGTTTTAAACCTCTTACCAAAAGAACATTTTCAATAAGGGGTTTTAAAATGTTACTAACCATGCCGGTACCAATAACCTTTCCTTTGTTATTGTCTCCAAATATTACTGTACCTCCCTTTTTGATTTGAACAGAAGACAGTAGTTGAATGTGTCCGGTCATGTGTTTAGAACACCAACTATCAAGTATCCGCTTTTCTTTATAAGGTACCTATAAGATAAAACAATTTGTATGGTACCCATCATGATAGGGTCCGAAAAAGATTAGCCTTTAGGAACCCAAATCCAATTGGAATTTGGTTTCCATTTGTTAGTATAAACATAATTATCAGAATTACACACATCATGAATATAAGATGCAATATAAGCATTTTTATCAACATTATTTAGATTTTTAGGAACCCATATATATTTGCATCTAATTCTTTTTGAAATAGTATTTCTTTTCACAAAATAATTATATGGATTATTATTATAAAGATGTGTAGATTTTACAAAATTAGTTTTTGAAAATCCAAGACCAACATGTGTAGATTTGTAAATCTTATCTTTTGAAAAATCAAGACCAAAATGATTATTTGACATCTTTTGATAAGATAATAAATCCTTTAAATTCTCTTTTCCTTTATTAAATTTAGTCACATTTTTCAAAAGATCTTCATACTTAATTTTGAAACTAGTCATTTCTTTATCTAAAATAGTAATTCTAGAATTTAAAGAAATAGTTTCCTTTTTAAGAAAAGAATTCTCTTTTAAGAAAATTTCATTATCCCTTTTTAAAGATGAAATAACTTCTTCAAAATCATCTTTTTGAGAATTTAAAGAAGATGTTTGAGAAACAAAAATTTCATTTTCATTGTTGAGTCTTTCATTTTCCTTTGTTAAAACTATATTTTTAATCTTTTCATTTTTGAAATTATTAAAAAGTTCATTAAAAGCTTCTAATAATTCATCATAATCTTGTACCTCATCTTCTTGGGCCATGAAGCAGATATTGGCGGTTTCAGTGGCTTCTTCTTCGTCAGAGGAAGATGAGTCGCTATCATCCCAAGTTGCTTGGAAGGCTTTCTTCTTCTTGTTGAACTTATTAAAATTTTTTTAAATGTCCTTTTGATTTCATCAAGGGGCAATCCTTCTTTATGTGACCTGATTTGTTACACTTAAAACAAATAGGATTATCATTATCTTTATTCTTTTTAAACTTACCTTGTTTTAAGAACCTTTTGAATTTTCTTGAAAGTATCACCATCTCCTCTTCATCGTCATCTGAATTGTCCATATCTGAGGTTGTATGGAAGGCAAGTACTTTCTTCTTGGATTGAAGTTTTTGTTCGTCCTTCTTTCTATCTTCGAGTTGCACTTTATATGCTATTAGATTACCAATAAGGTTTTCTAATGACATTGTTGAGAGATGATTCGCTTCTTCTATTGCAGTAGTCTTCTTCTCCCAATCTGGTGTGAGTGCACGAAGGATCTTGCGAACTTTTTCGACTTGGGCGTATTCCTTTCCAAGGGATGCTAAGGAATTAGTTATGTCAGTAAATCTTGTAACCATTTCTGAGATGGTTTCATTCTCCTTCATTTTAAAAAGTTTAAACCTGTGAACAAGAATAGAAATCTTAGATTCTTTAACCTTATTTGTGCCTTCATGTGTTACCTGAAGAGTGTGCCATATTTGATTTGCAGAAGTGGTTGTTGACACGCGGTTGAATTCTTCTTTGGTTAAGGCACAGAATAAAGCATTCATCACTTTGGCGTCAAGGTTCGCATTCTTCTTTTGATCATCACTCCAAGCGTTGTAGTTGGTTGTCGGTTTGGTGTACGGTGCTTCTACAATGTTCCAAAGTTCGTAGTTGATAGATTACAAGTAGATCTTCATTCTACACTTCCAATAGTTGTAGTTGGATCCGTCAAATAGCGGTGGACGTTGTGTAGAATGTCCTTCTTTGAATTGTGATGAAGGGAACTCCGTTGCCATCCTTGCTCTGATACCAAATGTAGGATCTATATTCAAGCAACACAAACACTAGAGGGGGGTGAATAGTGTTTATAAACAATTTAAATAAAACTACTTGCAGGAAATGAAAATTCACAAGACAAAACTCAGAAAAATGCAAACACAAAGACAAGAGATTTATCCTGCTTCGGTCCTTGTGACCTACGTCCAGTCCCCAAGCAATCCGCTTGAGATTTTTCTTTTCTGATTTGAATACACCCAAAATCAATACCTTGTACACCACTTGACAAAACGCCCTTTGCCAAATGTGTACAACTCCTCTTACAACCAAGAGAATAAACACCTTGTACAACTTCTCTTCTACACCAAGAAGACGCCTTGTACAATGCTCCTCTTTGAATGATTACAACTGATCTTATAAGCCTTGAATCTGAATGTGCTTGTGAACAAGGTCTCTTATAGGTGGACTTTCAGAAATCTTCACAATAGAGTAGGAATTGGTGAAGAAACAGAAAGTGGAACAGGTTTTCAGAAAAACAGAATTTTGAAGAGAGTTTTTAGGCTGAAAACTTGAGATTTGAATTAGTGAATTGATCCTAGGACAACATCCCTATTTATAGCTGAAATCTATAGTCAGTTAGGGAAGTTATCAATTCAAATTTGAAATTTAAAACGGTGGATAAAACACCAGAAATCACCAACTGCATAACAGTCAGAAACTGCTATTAGTCGACTAGGGTAGGAGGGTTAGTCGACTATAAGAGCAAAATTTTCAAAGGTTAGTCGACTAATATATGGGGTAAGTCGACTATACCTAAACTGATACGGATACAAGTTTCTGGAAAACTATTTTTAGTCGACTATATAGACAAGGGTAGTCGACTATGTCAAGGGTTAGTCGACTATAGTTTAGGGGAAGTCGACTAATTTTGATGCCAGACAAAAAACAGAGAGTTGGGTTATTTTTGTAGAAGAACTTAGTCGACTGGGGGATTTTACAAGTCGACTATGGGTTAGGTTAGTCGACTATACATAGAGGTCAAGTCGACTAGATAGGTATTTGTGTGTGTGTTCAAGGCTTTTAACAATTATTCTAAAAATACACAAAATACCCAAAATCTTCAACTGAGGTTGAGTAGTCATAACTCTGTATAAATGCTTGAGTTAAAACTCCAAATGCATCTGAATCACTTTGTTATCCATCATCAAAATCTTTCAATGTTGTAGGCTTCAACATTCTCCCCCTTTTTGATGATGACAACCTGTGTATATGAAAACTCCCCCTGCAGTTAACAGGTTATAACAAATAGATATGTAACATATATATATATATATATATATATATATATATATATATATATATATATATATATATATATATATATATATATATATTAGTAAAATCTAAGTTAGTATGTTAGTAAACCCTCCCCCACACCTAACTCATGCATTGTCCTCAATGTATGAATGAAATGTAATAATACATGAAGAAGATGAAAGGGAATAAAAATTGTCGCCTCAAGGTGGTGGTTCCGGTGGTAGTCTCATTGGGCCAAGTGTTTCTACCAATCTAGATACTGTGAATTTTCATGGAACCCACCTTTCCTGATCTCGTTTTTATTAATATTTTTATGCTTCCCAATATGAATAGGATCATGCAAGATCTTAGCATGAAATTTTTTCCGATTATATGACCAATCTTGGGATATCATCAGGAGTCATATTGGTCTAAACTTTGGTCCAACTATAGAATGTGATTTTGTGGAATAGCTAATTTGGGCTCAATAATGAAAGGAATAGGAACCGATACTGACTCGGGAATAAACTCAAATCAAGTTTGGGTTCGAGAGTTGGAATTGGTTCATGAGTTTGGTCCAAATTATAGAATTGAAGTTCACATTCATTTCTCAATAATGGAATGTGACTATCCAAAATAGGTGGTTCATGTTCAAGTCTTTAGGGATAGAAATCAATGTTGGCTTCGAAATTGGGTCCAAATCGGGTAAGGATACCGGAGTCAGCATAAATTCAAAAAGTGAAATTGATTATAACATTGAGAATTGGTGTCACATTCATCTTCAAATTCAATCTCATTGAAGTAAAAAACTTACCAATTTGTCAATGAGTTGGTATTGGTCAAGTTCAAAGTTTTATGGTGAAAATGAAACTTGGTCATAACCTTCAAGATACCATGATTCCTGATTTCCATCAATATGATTAGAAGTGTCGGGAATAATCAAGGATTGGGTAGGGAGAGTTTTCTCATTCCTATACATGTTTTCCTACAGACTAAGTCTTGCTTATATCATATCGATGGACTGGGTAAAGGAATCTTCGCTTTGAATCATGGATTCCATACTCTCTTCGAAGTCAACAGATTCTTCTTGTTGTGGTGGGACTTGAAAATTGGAGTAGGAATCTTGGGTTTGGGAATTGTTTAAGAGAATTGGGTCCAACTGAATTTGCACTTGTCGTGTGGACTCAAAGAAGGCTTCGAAACTCTTTTCTAAAGAAGATTTTTTTCTATAGGTTGGCCTAGGGTATACCTTAAATCTAGAAGATTCATCACTGTTGTCCATAAAAGTTATATTGCAGAACCTGATCACAAGTTAATCGGGACTATATGGGTAAGACCAGTGAGAGATATCCATGCCTAAGCAATGGGCCTAATTATATCAAACCATTGGCCTTTGGGATTTCACCCTCAATTCCCAACCTTTGACAAGAGTCAACTTCTAATAACTTTTCTCTTAGGTCAATCCTATTTGAGTCTGAAATATCCCTAGGGCCAACATCTACTCAAAGTTAGGATTTGGTTAGTGAGTGAGGAGATTATTTGTGGGCTAAGAGAGGGTAATGACTTCCCCACCTTATCTTGTTTAATGATATGCCCTTATATCATTTTGGTGCTCATGTGCAAATATGTAGCAAAAATAACACTTAAACAATATATAGAAGTGTGCTTCCTAAGTTATATGTTATGCAGACATACCTTTTTCTTCAGCACTCTTCAACAATAATCTAAAAGTCAACGAAATTAGACAAATGCCCTAGAATACAAAGTCTAAATAGTTTTTAATATTTAACAATCACCAAGTTACTGTTGAGGCTAGAAACATGTGCATAGTAGGTTAAATAAGAAAACTAATTACTGCAGATGACTAAAAATTTCAATCCAAGCACCGTGCAACCAAACGGAGTCATCAACTTTGTGTGTCGCGCAAACACGGTTATTGCTGTGTTTCCGCAGCAAAGCAGAGGACTTCTGGGCTCTGCTTTTTTCAGCAGAGTTCAGGGCCACTTATATGTGTCTTGCTTTTTTTGTTCTCTTGAAATGAGCCCCTGCACACTAAAACAGAGAAGAAAAAATTTAATTCATTAAGTAAATAAAAAAAAAAAAGAAAGCTTACCATCCCTATCAGGCATCGATGCCAAATTTATGATCGAACCAAACATGCACAGAAAAATGTAGAGCTTAGGAACAATGCTAGGTCATCGATGTTACCGTGTAGCCTAAGGCTAACGGGTCGTGATCCACAGGGAGGGACTGCGATGGAAGCAATTAAATAAGTTTTTTCTTTTAATTTATAAAAACGAGTTTAAAAGTTCTCTTCTCAATTTTAAAAGAAAATAAAAATAGTTAAAGCTAATCTAAATTAAAAGGAATCTAAAAAAGAAGATGAGTTTGTTGTTAAAAAAAAAGAAAACGAGTTTAAAGAAAAATAAATAAAAAGAGAAAGTATTGGTTTTGAAAATTGTTATATTAATCTAAGAAAGAAAAATAGAAAAGAGATAAAGGAAGAAGACTTACCTTTGTTGTAGATTAAACGTACCATGATTCGATGCTAAGTAATATAAAGAAAAATAAGATAATAAAAAGTAGCAATTGACTGGATCGAGTACATTGAAGAAAAGGCTGAAAATCACATTTGTTGTCACTCCAATACAACTCTCTGAAAAAGGATTACATTAGTGTCACTCTAATTACAAATTTTCTTCTTCTTCTCTCATGTAACTCTAGCTTAAAATAAAATAAACTAAACTAAACTAAAGCTCTCTGCTCGAGTTTCTTCCTCTGCCTCTGAGTATACGGGTATTTATAGGAGAAATAGGATAGGGGTACGAGTACGGAGATAGGGGAAGCAAATGCTCCCCCAGATTCAAAAGCAAGGCCGCGAAAACACGGCTTTTGTTGTCGTTCCGCGGAAAGATCATGATCGTAGGTCCAGGGTCTGGGGAGCGCTCCTCCGTTGATCTTCATCATATCCTTTTATCCTCTTAGAATTTTAGGTTCTGCTCTGAATTTGACGATATATCCTTTTATCCTCAGCGAAACCAATAAGGTCTTCTTCTAATCCATTTTTTTCTTTAAATTTTGATGATATTATCTCATCTGATATATCATGTTTTTAGATAAGATTACTTTTAGAACCTCTGGATTTGAATCGATCCCCGTTGATTTGAACTTTTGAATTTAATTGGAGAGGATTTGTGCTTATCTTCTCTCCATCATATCCTGCATGAATTTACACATTAAGATAAGTGGTTGTAGGAATTATTAAAGAATAAATGTAGGAAATGATTTATTCATGTCAAGCATTCTTATGCACAAGCAATTGAGTTGTAGGAAGGATTGGCGAGATTTGCACATTATTATGCCCAAGCATTCTTGTCAATATGTCAGTGACCATTATTTTCTGTAAAATTACGAAATAAGAAAACTCTCCTAACAATGAATTATTTTGGAAATGATTTTCTTAATGATTTCCTTGGGTTTGATTTTAAAGCCTTGCAAAATAATCTGCCAGTGTGTGTCCTGCTTGTAATTAATCTCTATTGTGTAAACAAAAATAGTTTAGATTTTGTTAAGTTTCCTCAAATAATGTGTAATGGATGTTTATCTTGCCAAAATAGCAGTAACGTTACATAATTTGATTGGTTGTCTATTTTCTCTGAGTGATTGCATGTATTTCTCCTTGTTCTTTAAGCATTCACATGCATACCACACTCAAATTGCACATTGATGCCCATAAGTAGAAAACTCTTGCACTAAGTTGACAACCCCTCTCAGGTAGCTTTCTTATCTGCCATGGTGGACACTGTATATCTAGCATTCTGAATGCAAGAAGCATAAGCAAGTCAGACACAGAGATATGGATATTACAATAATCATATTTTCTTTCTTTTGGAGTCCACAGATCATATTGCTTGATATTGAACCTACATTCCATATTTCACAGAAACAAATTAGGAACCAGATTGAATATGGGTGCATGCTAGCCTGATATTGTCTAATATAGCTAATGATTCTAAGAAAAAGAGTTAGGCCTTTAATTTTTGTCCATTCTTCAATTATGTTAATAGCAATATTAAGTAGACTTTAAATCTTTATGAACCTAAACATCTTGGATTTTTTGAATATGTGTTTGGTAAATTTGAATATCCAAATAATTCTTATTTTACATAGATGGATTTTGGATATCCATACTAGCGTGAATATCAGCTTATCTTGATACATATTTGCAATATCGTAGCTAGTTTTGGGTACCCATATGATATTATATCGGCCTAAAAACCATTGGCTGATGTGGATACCGAGATTTAAACCACGCATTCTAGTAAAAATATAAACTCGGACTAAATATTTTATATCCATTACAGCCCCACTGAATGCTTCACCCTACATGGGCCTTCGAGCCATGCGAAGGGAGAGAATATTCTTTTGTTGGAAAGGCAAAATAAATGAGGTAAATTGCTGATTTGGACTTGGGACCTCTTGAAACCTAGGGCTCTTGTGCCGTGTCAAATAGCTTCTATCCTCAAAAACTTCAAGCTTGTAAGTTGTAGGTCAACAGTGTATTTCAAGCAATCCAAACATTGTGGAGTATAGCAATTGGTCTTTAGGATTATGACAAGGTCTTCTATTAACCATAGTTTTCTTGACCACGAAGTTAACTGCGGGTTGTAAGATGTTCAACTCTTCATGAATACTAAACTTCTTTCTCTCCTTTTTTTTAATGTTAAAGGAATTACAACAGATATTTCTTTTGCAGACGGTCCTGCTGTAAATGGACAGTCTGCTTACCGACTCTGTATGGGTTCTTAATGGTGTTCTCCAGTCCCAAAGATCATTTGATTTTTCTTGGAATAGCTCAATCAATGTGTTAATGGCTGATATCAAATGGATAATATACTTCTTTCCTCAAAATATTATGGAGCAGCGTGTGCTCACACTGAAGTAGTGTATTTTTATGAGCTTTCTCCTGTAGCCTGCGAGACTCGATGACACACGTCATTCTCAATGTAGTCTTTTGCAAATTTAGCTTGCATCTCTTCACATGGCTGTGTGTACTTTTACTTAACAGTCCTTATTTCTTCTCATTTTACAACTGTTTTTGAGTAAAGATAATTGGTTTTAAGTATTTTGTCTTTGGATTATGCTGCCAACAAGGTAAATAATAAACTTAGTCTGCACTCACTAAGTTTGGAAATATCAGGTACCATAAAATCCCACTTGTTAAAGCCTTTTATTTTCAATTGAGGGTGCTAATTGATGGGAGAGGATATCAAAATAAATTGGAAAATGCAAGAAAGGGCTTCACAGAGTTTTTCTCACCAACCATTCCTTTCACCAAAACGAAAAGAAAGAAAAAGAAAATGAGAGAGATTGAGAGAGGTATCTTCATGTTTCCAGTAAATCATTATTTCTCCTTGCCTTTCGTATATACGCTCATGTATTTCATTTATCTTGCATATACATTCTTTTGTGAGCCAACAAACAATGAAAACAAAATACTGAAGAATTTGAACAAATAACCATATTTAGGTTCCAATTTCAAGACAAAAATATATACAATTTATCCATCATATCTAATGAAGTATAGTGGAAAATACTTGCTACTATTAATTAATTGAAATTTTCATTTACCATATTTAATAACTTAATATTGAACAAAAGGACATGGCGGAAAAGGAGTAGAATAAGGGTGCAAAATGTAATTATTAAAGATATAAGGGCACTCTTGCTATAAATCATTTTAATTATAAACATGAGGTGGATTTCAAGGTAGACCCAATAGATTTGGATTTAAATTAGTTTGGCCTCATTAGGAAAAGTAGTTTAATGTGGGACTTGGACTGAGTGGATTAGCTGAGGAGGAGACAAAGAGGAAGACTTGTTTCCATATGATTATAACAAAGTTAGTACCAAAAAACACATTTTCCAAAACCCTGAACTTTATTTTGTCTTGCATCTCTTCTTTAATGAAAAAATCTTTATGTTTATTTGATTCTTTTACACATTCATTAGGGGGAGGGGGGAAAAAAGGAAAGAAAGACAGGCATTCCAATAATCAAGAGTCACATTTGACTTTTGATTCTTCTCCTACAATAATAAAATTAAGGGTCGTTAATATATATATATATATATATATATATATATATATATATATATATATATATATATATATATATATATATATATATATATATATATATATAGAAAAATGCATATCAGCCGACGGCTGAGAGACCCACTCAGCCGTCGTTGACGTGGCACATTATTAGCCACACTAGAAAGGACGGCCCGCCTATCGAAATAGTTGAAATTACTAAATAGCTCTGCTGTAAAAGACAGTAGATCTGTATAGTTTATTATATTTTTATATTTTCTGACGTTACTCAATTTTGTCACAATTATCTTTTATAACTGTGACCAAACTGCAAACATTTTTTTATCAAATCACGAAACTAATTTGAATGCTTCTTTATTATTTTTTTGGTTATCTGATTTAAAATTTAATGATTTTTTAATATAGTCGTAGTTTACTTTTTTTTCGCAATTATTATTTTTTACATATTGAATTCGGACAAGGACTGCGACTATGATCGCAGTGCTTAACGAGAGCAAGTCGTGGTACTGCGACTATGGTCGCAGTACTCAGGACAGCATTTTTTTGGGTAAGTTTTTTTGCTAAGTTATATGTAATAACGGTGTCTAAGGACTGATACTATAGTCGCAGTTTACGTATGGTTTTATATGTTTGATCTTCACTGTAACTTATTGCATGCGAAGTAGGACTGCGACTATGGTCGCAGTGTTTAAGAACAACAGTCGCAATTTTCTAATTTGTGATATACAGTGAAATATACTGATTTGAGAGAATTGCGATGATGTTTGCAGTATTATCTGTTCATATAATTTATTTTTAGAATGCGACCATGGTAGCTGTTTATAACTTTATTGAATGCAAAACGATCAAATTGTTTATGACTGGACAGCGACCGTGGTCGCAGTTTCATATGTAATTATAATATGAGTACTACGATCAAACTGTTTATGACTGGACAGCGACCGTGGTCGCAGTTTCATATGTAATTATAATATGAGTACTGCGACCATTATCTCAGATAAGATGCATAATTAATACCTATATGGTATACTTTATATGTATTTTTAAAAATGTGAAAGATTATTTTACAGATAGAAGTAAATTTTATTTATAACATAATATGGTGAGAAAGAGACCTTACAAAAAAAGAGCATTAAAAGCTATTAAGAGAAGACAAAATAACGTTGAATATCAGAAGATCAGAAAATCCTAATCCTCGTCATCATCACCATCATAAGAAGATTCGTCTTCTTCATTCTCCTGGTCTTCCTGTTCATCACTTATTTCCTCATCATCTTCCTATTTTTGAGGTTTTTATAGTTCATCGATAAACTCCCAGAATGGATCGTCTCTATTAAGCTCTTCGTCCGATCCGTTGCGAGAAAGCGAGCCTATAGCATCAGAGGACATGCTTTCATCAAGCATGCCTCCGTCAAGTGGCAGAGGAATAATGTCCTCCTCACTAACCCACATGAAAACTTCATCATCATAATGAATAGGAGGATCAGTTAAAATATTATTTGATGTAGTGAGATAGTCAAAAGGAGTGAAGTCCAGACTGGTATCAGATTCACTAGAATACCCTGAAGAAAGAGGACCGGTGGGGGATTGATTGAAGTTGAATTCTGAGTGTTCAGAGGAAGAAGATGGGGAAGACATGATTCAAGAATGAATTGTTTTTCTGAAAGTTTTTTAAATCAAATTGAAAAGGAGCAAAAATATAGTTTTTAGATATGAGATAATATATTAGTTACAAGCACTATATAACGGTCAATAATGTGAAAGAACATGAATAGTAATAATAATTGTTATAGGTGACGGTTGAGTATGGTTAGAAGTGGTAAAAAAAAATTAAATATTTAATTGAAGAGTTATGGCTGGAGAATCCGAAGAGTTCCTTTTTTCCAGAGGTTTACTACGTGAAGTACAAATAAACTTGTTATAGAATGTTTTGCCTATATCTTTAGATTACGTATGGTGCACATCTTTCCTTTATCGTGATTAACATTAGTGCATCTCTTTTTTTTAGACTGTTGTTGTATCACGGTAAATAGATTATTAATTACTTCATTAAATTCAGTGTAATTAATATAGTATTTTTATAAAATGCGATATACGCGAACTGATCTCAGGGTCGCATGGCTAAACTACCTTGTAAAATTAAAAAAAATCTTTTACATAAGGCATGTGAAAAAAGATTGCGACTTTGGTCGCAGTGTTGAAGGAGGTCGCAGTGCTGTACGATAACATGTTTTCGTCTGTTATTTTTTATGTTATAAGGAATGCGACTATGGTCATGCGTGATATAAAAAAGTTTTTGTTATACTATGACTGTGACTGGTGTCGCAGTCGTCATTTAAAATTGAAAGTTATTTTGTATTAAGTCTGCGACCATGATCGCAATGATTGAAAGTTTTATTATATTATGACTGCGACTATGATCGCGGAATTTGTAAAAACGGTGAGAATTCTGTTACAGAAGGTATGCTTCTGTTTATTTCACATTATGTTCATCCAATTTTTTTTATTATATTTTCGATGTAGTAGAATTACGAATTTTATAACTGTAGATATATTCAACTGAAAATTATAATTTTTGTTTGTGGATAAGTTTATGGCAGTTAAGAAGTAAAAATGGGGTATTTTTGTCATTTTGATTCACGAATGTTTAGGCGGGATTTATGGGGTATTTTTGTCATTTTGATTCACGAATGTTTAGGCGGGAATTTTTTGTTTTTTTTGGCGCGTACACTATGCGGCCGATCTGTGGCATATATTCAGCCACGTCACCGCGGGCTGAGAAACTCTCTCAGCCGTCGGCTGAGGTACAGTAACCCCATATATATATATATATATATATATATATATATATATATATATATATATATATATATATGAGAAAAATGTATATCAGCCGACGGCTGAGAGATCCTCTCAGCCGGCAGTGACGTGGCACATTATTAGCCACACTAGAAAGGACGGCCCGCCTATCGAAATAGTTGAAATTACTAAATAGCCCTGCTGTAAAAGACAGTAGATCTGTATAGTTTATTATATTTTTATATTTTCTGACGTTACTCAATTTTGTCACAATTATCTTTTATAACTGCGGCCAAACTGCAAATATTTTTTTATCAAATCACGAAACTAATTTGAATGCTTCTTTATTATTTTTTTTGTTATCTGATTTGAAATTTAATGATTTTTTAATATAGTCGCAGTTTACTTTTTTTCGCAATTATTATTTTTTACATATTGAAATCGGACAAGGACTGCGACTATGATCGCAGTGCTTAACGAGAGCAAGTCGTGGTACTGCGACTATGGTCGCAGTACTCAGGACAGCATTTTTTTTGTGTGTTTTTTTTGCTAAGTTATATGCAATAACGATGTCTAAGGACTGATACTATAGTCGCAGTTTACGTATGATTTTATATGTTTGATCTTCACTGTAACTTATTGCATGCGAAGTAGAACAACGACTATGGTCGCAGTGTTTAAGAACAACAGTCGCAATTTTCTAATTTGTGATATACAGTGAAATATACAGTGAAATATACTGATTTGAGAGGATTGCAATGATGTTCGCAGTATTATCTATTCATATAATTTATTTTTGGACTGCGACCATGGTAGCTGTTTATAACTTTATTGAATACAAAACGATCAAACTGTTTATGACTGGACAGCAACCGTGGTCGCAGTTTCATATGTAATTATAATATGAGTACTGCGACCATTATCTCAGATAAGATGCATAATTAATACCTATATGGTATACTTTATATGTATTTTTAAAAATGTGAAAGATTATTTTACAGATAGAAGTAAATTTTATTTATAACATAATATGGTGAGAAAGAGACCTTACAAAAAAGAGCATTAAAAGCTATTAAGAGAAGACAAAATAACGTTGAATATCAGAAGATCAGAAAATCCTAATCCTCGTCATCATCACCATCATAAGCAGATTCGTCTTCTTCATTCTCCTGGTCTTCCTGTTCATCACTTATTTCCTCATCATCTTCCTGTTTTTGAGGTTTTTTTTAGTTCATCGATAAACTCCCAGAATGGATCGTCTCTATCAAGCTCTTCGTTCGATCCGTTGCGAGAAAGCGAGCCTATAGTATCAGAGGACATGCTTTCATCAAGCATGCCTCCGTCAAGTGGCAGAGGAATAATGTCCTCCTCACTAACCCACATGAAAACTTCATCATCATAATGAATAGGAGGATCAGTTAAAATATTATTTGATGTAGTAAGATAGTCAAAAGGAGTGAAGTCCAGACTGGTATCAGTTTGACTAGAATACCCTGAAGAAAGAGGACCGGTGGGGGATTGATTGAAGTTGAATTCTGAGTGTTCAGAGGAAGAAGATGGGGAAGACATGATTAAAGAATGAATTATTTTTCTTAAAGTTTTTGAAATCAAATTGAAAAGGAGCAAAAATATAGTTTTTAGATATGAGATAATATATTAGTTACAAGCACTATATAAAGGTCAATAATGTGAAAGAACATGAATAGTAATAATAATTGTTATAGGTGACGGTTGAGTATGGTTAGAAGTGGTAAAAAAAAATTAAATATTTAATTGAAGAGTTATGGCTGGAGAATCCGAAGAGTTCCTTTTTTTTTCCAGAGGTTTACTACGTGAAGTACAAATAAACTTGTTATAGAATGTTTTGCCTATTTCTTTAAATTACGTATGGTGCACATCTTTCCTTTATCGTGATTAACATTAGTGCATCTCTTTTTTTTAGACTGTTGTTGTATCACGGTAGATAGATTATTAATTACTTCATTAAATTCAGTATAATTAATATAGTATTTTTATAAAATGCGATATACGCGAACTGATCTCAGGGTCGCATGGCTAAACTACCTTGTAAAATTATAAAAAATCTTTTACATAAGGCATGTGAAAAAAGATTGCGACTTTGGTCGCAGTGCTGAAGGAGGTCGCAGTGCTGTACGATAACATGTTTTCGTCTGTTATTTTTTATGTTATAAGGAATGCGACTATGGTCATGCGTGATATAAAAAAGTTTTTGTTATACTATGACTGCGACTAGTGTCGCAGTCGTCATTTAAAATTGAAAGTTATTTTGTATTAAGTCATCGACCATGGTCGCAATGATTGAAAGTTTTATTATATTATGACTGCGACCATGATCGCGGAATTTGTAAAACGGTAAGAATTCTGTTACAGAAGGCATGCTTTTGTTTATTTCACATTATGTTCATCCAATTTTTTTTTATTATATTTTCGATGTAGTAGAATTACGAATTTTATAACTGTAGATATATTCAACTGAAATTATTTTAGGTAATTTTTGTTTGTGGATGAGTTTATGGTAGTTTAGAAGTAAAAATGGGGTATTTTTGTCATTTTGATTCACGAATGTTTAGGCGGGATTTATGGGGTATTTTTGTCATTTTGATTCACGAATGTTTAGGCGGGATTTTTTTGTTTTTTTTTGGCGCCTACACTCTGCGGCCGATCTGTGGCATATATTCAGCCACGTCACCGCGGGCTGAGAAACTCTCTCAGCCGTCGGCTGAGGTATAGTAACTCATATATATATATATATATATATATATATATATATATATATATATATATATATATATATATATATATCCTTCAAATCTATCATATTTCTGAAAGTACTTTTCAAATTTTCATATTTTTTAAATTACTTTTCTAATTTTTTAATCTGATCAAAATTGCCCCCACCATCAATTAAAAAGCATAAAAGGTAATATTTCGTTAAATTTTGTGAAATTCCTTTAATACCCCTCCTTCGATTAATACCACTCTAATTAATTCATTAACATAAACTTAATTGATTTGGGGGTGAGAGGAATGACCTCCGGCGATTTTAATTAATTAAACCTAAATTTTTAGAGAAAGAGATGCATGGGAAGGAGGGTGAGAGTTGCAGGGAGGGAGAAATGATAACACTGGGGTAAATTTGATTAAAATTTTGAGGATAAAAAAGTAATTGTATTTTAAAGCTGTTAAAAACACATGAGAGATAAATTTGATCTAATCAAAGAATTAAAGGGGTAATTTTAAATATGAAGATTTGAGGGGTATATATGAAAATAATTCTAAAATTAAAGCTGCAATGATTTTAAGAAAATTTGCTCTCATTGATAAAGGAAGAGATTATGCCAATAAAAGCATGCAGTACTTTTCATGCTTGCCTCTACAAGTCAAAGATTCCTTTAATAGAAATTAGAATTATTTATTAAAAGAGTGTGATTCTAATTATGTTTAAATAATTCAATATTTAATACCTTGGCTTAAGGTAAATAACTAGAAAGATAGGTTTTTAGTTTGTTGTTTTTATTCCCGTTTCTACTCATTCTTTTTTTATTTGCGAAAATTTCTACTCATTTTTTTAATTAGTATGTCTTCCGCATGTGAAATTACTAGTCTATATCAGAAAAGCCAATAGGAATAGGGGGATTTCACTACAGCACTCTATATCAAATTGTAATTAGAAAAAAAAACTCAGCTTCATAATTTTATTCGCTTCAGCCACTTTCTTTTTAAACCAATAATGTGCGCCCAGCACAAAAACGCTCCTCAGTGGTGAAAGACGCAAATGCCTTGCAGTAATTGCTTCGAAAAAAAGCAGACCGCTTTGAAAATGTAAGCAACTGGTGTATAGAGAACTACGACCATGATCGCAGTCCTCACAAAAAACCTTATTTCTGAGACTGCAACCATGACCACAATCCTCATAAAATGCCCTACCTCTGAGGACATGATTGCAGTCATCTTTATCGGTACATTTGAGTTTTTAAAAAAACTATGATCATAATCGCAGTTTTCTTTATTAGACTGCGACTATGATCACAGTCCTCACAAAAATGACTTGTTTCTGAGTTTTTATAGGACTGCGTTCATGATTGCAATCATCTTTATTAGGATTGTGATCATGATCGCAGTCCTCACAAAAATGTTATATTTCTGAATCTTTTTTAAGACTACGATGATGATCGCAGTCCTCTTTATTAGGACTGGGACCATAATCGCAGTCCACACAGAATGCTTTGTTTTTTAACTTTTATTAGAAGACTATGATCATATGCAGTCCTCACAAAGAACTGTGATCATGAGTCCCATTTCTCATATCAGCATCACCATCATTAGCAAACCCCCCATTCACCGAAACCGATACATGCCCAATATTTTTTAGATTTAAAAAATACATCGATCACAGACACAAACAAAACTCATCGCGAGTATGAACAAATGAGATCTGTAAAAGGTCGATCCCAAAAGAAATTTGGTTTGGGGGCTCCGCCCCTTGAAACACTCAGTAGGGGGCTCCTCGCCCCTTTTCAACCCCCACGACGACCTGACCGCACAGATCGACCCGCGAATTCTCTGCATGGGGGTCAGATTGAAGAGAGAGCAACGCCAAGAGAGATAGGGAAAAGTAAAAGAGAAAATAAAATTACATAAAGAAGTGGTGGTTGTGAGGAATCATTTTATGCTGGCGTGGATGAGGCTGTAGCGAAGAAAATTATGAACTGAATTTTTCTTAATTATGAAGCAAAGTAGGTAGCTGTACCGAAATTTTCCTGTACACAAATTATTCATATTTTTTTCAAAGGCATTTAAATCATGTTTTGTGACTTTGAGATTGTTGGATTGACAAAGATTGCATTTTCACACTTATACATACACGTTTTGTTTTGGTATCAAGTGTGATTTTTCTCAAGTTTTATTATATTGCCCAAAAGCTTTTAAATTGTCATTAAAATATAATTTGAATCTATTTATTTTTATTTTAGCCTGTGGGATTTTATACAAATTTTCTCTATATAAATAATACTTCTCACTACTCTTCTGATAACTCTTGAAAAACTTTTAGAAATCAAAATCGCTCAAAGAGATTTCTATTTTATTTTCTTCTTGAAAACTTACTTTTTTATTCTTTCAAATCGAGTGATTAAGTTGGGCTTTAAAGTTTATAATTGAGATTTGGTTTACACTTTCTACTCTCTATTCTCAATTAATTTCAAAGTTCTTATAGGTTCTAGATTAAATATTTTATCTTTATTTTCACAGATCTAGATCTAAAGAAATATTTTGAAGAGCTTATTTTTCATTATTTTCTCAACATTCAAAAAAGTGATTTGTGATTTCAAAATTCTTGATTGAGATTTTGTTTTACATTTGTTTTTCTTTTATCTCAATCGTCTTTAGAGCACTCAAATTAAAGGTATAAAGCTTTCAACTTGTTCACTTTTTTATCTATATCTATTCTTGATCAAATATTTTAAAGAGCTATTTTTTCTTTTCTATTTAATAATTCAAAGAGTAATACTTTTGTGCTTTCAAACTTCTAGAGTGAGATCTTGTTTTAGCACTTTCTATATTATTTTCTTAATCTTTTCAAAAGCACTAAAGTTTCTACATCTAAATGAAATCATCTAGAGGGGGGGTGAATAGGTGATAGTGCTAATCTAGAAAATAAATGCGGAAGGTAAAAACTATTTTGCAACACACTTAATACAACCAACAAGTGTAGCCGAATTCCCCGTGAAGGGCTCTGGACTAACTCCTCTTGATTCCCCTAGATAAGGGTTGAGGTGCTATATGAAGCTCTTGTGGTTAAGTATAAGTGAGGCACACACAAGCAAGCCAAGCATATAAAGATGAACAATATGAAATAATGCAAGGCACAAATGCAAGCAATAAGATATGAATGAATGAATGATGCTTTGCACAAATAAAAGAGAGAGGGTTAGAGAGACAATGGATCAAACGCAAACACAAGGATATGTTCCGAGGTTCGAGCCCCTAGCTCTACGTCCCCGCCTTCACCGAGAAGGATTTCTAATCACTATCTTGTCCACCGAGGACTCCCACCGAGGGAACCTCCACCGAGGAGGATTTTTACAATAAGGGAGTATTGAACTCCTCTCTCAAATATCACCTCACAACCGAGGGGTAGGCCCGTAGCCAAACAACCACAATCATCTCTACCGAAGAGGGATACACAAACCAACTCCACCTCTCACTAGAGGGAGCAAACCACAATCCTCAACCTCTACCAAAGAGGGAGCAAACCAATCACCTAATCAACCTCTACCAAAGAGGGATACAATAAAAGCAAGGGTGTTTACAACTTGGAGGCTACAACAACCTCAAACAATCTCTTTTCCACAAAACAATGATCCTAATAGAATAGGATAGAAGATAGGCTCAAGTGTGAAAAACAAAGTGTTTTGATCAAAGAAAATCTCTTGGGAAAAATACCAAATGAATATAGAAATTTAGACCAAGAAACAAATTCCCAAACCTATTTTCTTTGAAATAACAAAACACTTAAAAAACAAATAAGATAGATCTTTTTGGCACTTAAACACTTTTGAAAACTTATTTTTAAAACCAAAGAATAGGGAAAATTTTGCTCTAGAAAATCTTGTGTG
Source organism: Agave tequilana (assembly GCA_038442645.1). Lineage (NCBI taxonomy): Eukaryota > Viridiplantae > Streptophyta > Magnoliopsida > Asparagales > Asparagaceae > Agave > Agave tequilana. The sequence continues at coordinate 210,227 of JAVJIF010004631.1, forward strand.
AAACCCCCAAGAAATAGGGTATGTATAGGCTCCCCAAGAAACTAGCCGTTAGGCTGATTTGTCAGCCTGACAGGCTGGCGGTCGACCGAGCGGTCGACCGCCAACGGTCATAAATATGACCGTTGGAGCAGCCCGGTCGACCGCCCGGTCGACCGGCCCACTGTGTCCGCCAGAGGTGCACAAGGCTGTGCACGTTGGTCGACCGCACGGTCGACCGCCTGGCCTGTCTGCCACAGTCTGGGTCAGAAAAACAAGTTAAAAAATATTCTAATAAATCTTGTAAATCTTCTAAAAATACCCAAAAATAGTTTTCTCATTTTGCATTGATATATAAACATGTGATAAAGATTTCAACTCAAATATCAAGCATATGAAACCATTTTTGTGTTTTATCATTTTTATCAAAAACCAAAACATGTATTTTATCAAACTTTGATTTTTCAATACATGAATAGGATAGTCAAAATAAGTTTGTCTAAGAAGTTTAAGCATGCATGTATAGAAAGAATACATCTACTATACATATAAACCAATTAAACTTGTTTTGATCTAAACTATTCATGAAAATCAAAATCCATAATACGTGTGTGTTGTGCACTTGAGCATATCAACTATTCTTATCTTTACACATGGATCTAAAACATACTAAACTAAACTATGGATACCTAAGTCTTCTTGACGATCTTCATCTTCAAGTCGACTCAATCCAAACGGTGATCCACGAGCTAGACTCCAACGAGTGCTATGTATCATCATGATGCTCGGCCTATGGAATCACCATGTGAAGGCTTCAAAACTCATCTTGTTGAAGCAATCACCAACTAATATCTTGCTAAATGATCTGAAACTAAAATCACAAGATTATTAGTAAACATAACTACATGAGTTAATCATCATCAAAACTAGAGTGGAAGGCCTCTGGGCCAACAATCTCCCCCTTTTTGATGATGACAAAACTCATGGAGTTATATATGCATGAATTAAAGTCAAGCTTCAAATAAGCTCCCCCTTAACTCATGCATAGCAATAAACAAATAAATATGCAATAAAAGCTCATAAACATGTATGCATAGTCATGCATAAAACAAGGTACCAAACAAAGACATGCTCTGGATACCAAACATATGAAATGTATCATGCATAAAACGTGCTCTTGATACCAATAAAAACATGTTCTTAAATAATGCTCTTGATACCAATTAAACAATTAAACGACAAACTAATAAATAAAACAAGACATGCATATAAAACATGCATATAAAGAGAAGAATTTGAGTTTATATCATATATAGAGAAGTATTTGGTCTATATGCATGTTAAACTCTCAAATAATTCTCCCCCTTTTTGTCAATCATCAATAAAGGGGTTCAAGTAAAAACAATCAATAAATTTTTCTCCCCCTTTTTGTTCGAAACAAAGAATCAATAAAGGGGTGACAACAAACAAATCAATAATAAGAATATATACGATATACATTCATGAAGAGGAAGACGCTAAGTTAACTTCCCTACATATATGCATTACATGAAGAAGGGATGACAAGCCCTAATTCACATAACACAAAATATGCAATGCATAAGAAGAGATGTGAAGCTCCCCCTACACACGTGTATCGCATAAAGAAGAGTTGTCAAGCTCCTCAATATAAGATACACTCAACATGAATCTATATGTAGAAGAGATGTTAAGCTCTCCTTGCATATATGCAATCATATCAAAACATTTTTAACATTTCTTATTAAAACATTTTGAATTTTCTCAATAAGATAATTTGATGCCAATTAAGAATGTGTCAAAGTAGTGCATTTTGATACCAATTGAAAGGAAACATAAAAACGTTGATACCAATTTTTAAGAAAACAAAAGAAAATCTTGATACCAATTGAAAACACTCAAATAAACAACTTGATGCAAAATGATACCAATTGTAAGAATTTGTCACTAAGAACATATGATATCAATTTTAAATTATTATTTTCTATCATAAAGTAAGGGAGTGGAATACAAAACAAATGGTAAACCAAATATCAATTGAAAAATAAAATACGAGTTTTCTCCCCCTTTATGAAACACCAAATAAAACAATGTCTAAGCTTGTATTAGAATACCAATTGAAAACTAATCAATTGAAACATGATGATCATTAAAACTCAAGCTTAGCATAAACAAAAATATATATATGTATGAAAAATTAGATACCAATCGAAATTGATACTATTTGAAGTGAAGCATACATACATAAAAAAAAATATATATGAGTATACAGGAAATGTCAATATTGATACCAATTGAAAGAATCCAATGATACCAATTGAAACAACAATAATATCAAATGTATACCTCATATCCTATCCTCCCAACCATGTTCAAGTTTAAAATGATTTTCACTATAAAGCATACATGAGCATGATCTCCCATCCAGCCACCCTTAGAAGGTAGGGGTTTTCAAAAATAGGTTTGAAAAATAAAGTATGCTTGAAAATCTCTACCATATCGAAGAATCCCGCAACTAGTTAAATGAAAAACTTCTAAACTAGAACGAAATCCTTCAAGTAAGGAATAAAATAAAATTATTTTTCATAACACACAGGTAAATCATATGGCACTAACACTCGAAATCAATAAGGCACATATCATACTCATGAAAACAAAATCATGAGAAACTAATAAAGTGAGTGCACAAATACAATGTGAAGAACATGATCATGAAAGTATTCAATTAAGCTCAATATTCCTTTAAAACATGAAAATTATCAAAACTTATTTAATCTTCAAGGCATATGTATGTCTTATACAAACTAAAGTATACATATATATCCAAACATAACGAGTCCACAAAGATATATGCATGAAGGCACGTGGCTCAAAGGATGTATATGTATAACAATAATTTGGATAAAATGGACATATACGTGAAGTTAAACAAGAAATCATAAAACAAATTCAAAAATTGGAATACAAGTTTAAAATGCATGGATCATCAAAACTAGACTATACTAGCACATCTAATGGGTTCAAATAAGCATTCAAGCTCAAACATATATAGATTTATTTGTGGCCCACTATATGCACAAATATATACCTAGTCTTAATGAAAACTAACATTTTAAACAAGTAATCAAATCATGAAGCATAAAACAAGGTAAAAATTAACATGAAAAATATAAACATGATTATTATGAAAATTCACATGTTATTAGAGCTAAGATAAACATGATAACTAAACAATGGTGAGAACACAAAAATAGTAGTCCAGATTAAACATGGGTGTCTCAAAGGCTATACATGCATGTCAAGGGTCTAATAATCATGACATTAACATAATAATCTATAAACATCAAAACATGCTACAAATAATGAACATGAAAAGCATACATAAATAAATAAGGAGTAAGAGACCGTTACCAAAACTTATGAGGCAACTTCTCCATATCTCCAAAACAAGGTGGTCCTCCCACCAAACCTCCCCTTGAAAGTGATGCATCCAAATAATCCTCATGACGCTAGGAACGCATCCACTTCAAGGTACCTCTACTCTCACGTCATATGAGAGCCCACACCTACATCATAAACAAGAGGGGTGGTCTTTAGTACCCATACTCTTTTGGGTCCATGGGGGTTAGTACCTTCTCTAACCTAAACAAAATTATTTGCTAAATTCGAAACATGTATTCTATCATAAAAAAATTTAGCAAGGTGGCCCTTACGTCCACAATGTGTACAAGTGTACACATGAGCATACATTGTGTGAAGGTGTCCGTGAGGAGCAAGTGTATGCCGTGAAGGGTGTACATGCAAAGATGGAACTTGTTTCTTTCGAAACAAGGATTCCAAGCGTGTATGGCTAGAAACACAATGGCTCAAAGTGGAGCCCAAACAATCCATATTCTTCTTTAGCATAGATATATCATTGTTAATTAAAGAAGAAGTGGTACATGCAATGGGTGATCTAGATGGAACTACCCTAGCATGGCAAACATGAGGATCTATATTATTTTTCAAAGAAAAATTTTTCTCTAAACAATCATCTAAATCCTTAGAAATAGAAGCAATTTTCATTTTCAAGGATTCATTTTCTTTTAAAACAAAACTAACTTTTGAAGACAAGTTTCCATTTTTCTTCAAAATTGTTTCACAATCATTTTTATTTTTCAAAAATTTATTTTCTTTTAATGCAAGTTCAAGTTGAGATTTCAATGAATCCCTTTCATTAGAAATTTCAACTTTCTCTTGCAAAACAATGTCAAGTTTAGAAATCAAATTTTTATTTTTATTGTCAAGGCCTAGACTTTTCTTTTTCAACAAATTATATTTTTCTATTAATTTTTCGCAAACAATAGAAAGTTTTTCATTCAAGGCATGGACATCAATATTTTCATCGCATGAAGAACTAGCATCAAAACAATCTAGTTGAGATTCCGATTGTACCTCAAGGGAGTCATTCCCTTAGACCATGAAGCATTGTGAATCGGATTCTCCACTAGATTCCTTCTCTTGTTGGATTGGCATTTGAAGCTCGGAGGTGGTGGTTGTGGTCAACTTGTTCCACACTATAAAAGCGGAATCAAGATTAGAAACAAGCATAAGATAATCTTTAGATAGCGTGCTTCTAATGGCCTCAAGGGCTTGTGCATTGGCCCCTATATGCTTGCTATCACTAAGGTAGGATTTCTTGGTAATGGCAAGGTGAACCTTATATCCTAGGGCTTGTAGGTAAATGGACATCCTAGTCTTCCAAACAATAATGTTGGAAGGGTCAAACATAGGTGGGGTCATGAAGTCCATGGGTGCAAACTATATGTGTGCAAACAATAAAAGTGTGCAAATGCAAATGATAGATTAGCAAACAGGATCTCACTCCTAGGTGGTTAAACCTAAAGTATCAGGAGCGTAGGCTCTGATACCAATTGAAATCACCTAGAGGGGGGTGAATAGGATAGTGCTAATCTAGAAACTAAATGCGGAAGCTAAAAACTATTTTGCAACACACTTAATACAACCAACAAGTGTAGCTGAATTCCCCGTGAAGGGCTCTGAACTAACTCCTCTTGATTCCCCTAGATAAGGGTTGAGGTGCTATATGAAGCTCTTGTGGTTAAGTATAATTGAGGCACACACAAGCAAGCCAAGCATATAAAGATGAACAATATGAAATAATGTAAGGCACAAATGCAAGCAATAAGATATGAATGAATGAATGATGCTTTGCACAAATAAAAGAGAGAGGGTTAGAGAGACAATGGATCAAACGCAAACACAAGGATATGTTCCGAGGTTCGAGCCCCTAGTTCTACGTCCCCGCCTTCACCAAGAAGGATTTCTAATCCACTATCTTGTCCACCGAGGACTCCCACCGAGGGAACCTCCACCGAGGAGGATTTTTACAACAAGGGAGTACCGAACTCCTCTCTCAAATACCACCTCACAACCGAGGGGTAGGCCCGTAACCAAACAACCACAATCACCTCTACCGAAGAGGGATACACAAACCAACTCCACCTCTCACTAGAGGGAGCAAACCACAATCCTCAACCTCTACCAAAGAGGGAGCAAACCAATCACCCGATCAACCTCTACCAAAGAGGGATACAACAAAAGTAAGGGTGTTTACAACTTGGAGGCTACAACAATCTCAAACAATCTCTTTTTCCACAAAACAATGATCCTAATAGAATAGGATAGAAGATAGGCTCAAGTGTGGAAAACAAAGTGTTTTGATTAAAGAAAATCTCTTGGGAAAAATACCAAATGAATATAGAAATTTAGACCAAGAAACAAATTCCCAAAACCTATTTTCTTTGAAATAACAAAACACTTAAAAAACAAATAAGATAGATCTTTTTGGCACTTAAACACTTTTGAAAACTTGTTTTTAAAACCAGAGAATAGGGAAATTTTTGCTCTAGAAAATCTTGTGTAAACCCCCAAGAAATGGGGTATATATATGCTCCCCAAAAAACTAGCCGTTAAGCTGATTTGTCAGCCTGACAGGCTGGCGGTCGACCGCCCGGTCGACCGCCAACGGTCATAAATATGACCGTTGGAGCAGCCCGGTCGACCGCCCGGATACAGAGAGCAAAGCTCTCTGGTCCGATCGACCGCCCGCCCGTCGACCGGCCCACTGTGCCTGCCAGACGTGCACAAGGCTGTGCACGTCGGTCGACCGCACGGTCGACCGGCCTAGCCTGTCAGCCACAGTCTGGGTCAGAAAAACAGGTTAAAAAATATTCTAATAAATCTTGTAAATCTTCTAAAAATCCCCAAAAATAGTTTTCTCTTTTTGCATTGATATATAAACATGTGATAAAGATTTCAACTCAAATATCAAGCATATGAAACCATTTTTGTGTTTTATCATTTTTATCAAAAACTAAAACATGTATTTTATCAAACTTTGATTTTTCAATACATTAATAGGATAGTCAAAATAAGTTTGTCTAAGAAGTTTAAGCATGCATGTATAGAAAGAATACATCTACTATACATATAAACCAATTAAACTTGTTTTGATCTAAACTATTCATGAAAATCAAAATCCATAAAACGTGTGTGTTGTGCACTTGAGCATATCAACTATTCTTATCTTTACACATGGATCTAAAACATACTAAACTAAACTATGGATACCTAAATCTTCTTGACGATCTTCATCTTCAAGTCGACTCGATCCAAACGGTGATCCACGAGCTAGACTCCAACGAGTGCTATGTATCATCATGATACTCAGCCTATGGAATCACCATGTGAAGGCTTCAAAAACTCATCTTGTTGAAGCAATCACCAACTAATATCTTGCTAAATGATCTGAAACTAAAATCACAAGATTATTAGTAAACATAACTGCATGAGTTAATCATCATCAAAACTAGAGTGGAAGGTCTCTGGGCCAACACTAAAGATTTTTCTTGACTTATCATTCATTTAGATCTAAAGTGTCAAGTTATACTTGTCTTGATTCTTCTTACTATTAGAGGCTTAAAGTTGTAATCTTTCATTATTTCGTATCCCAGATATTTTGGTTTTTATCTTGTTAGAGTATAGACTCACCTTATGTAAACGTTTTTTTTTTTTTGAAAAAAAGACCGTGAGGCCAAGCAAGCCCCCGACGTTTCATAAAAAAGAATGAAACAATCTCAAAAAATAGACGGAACAAAAAATGTAAAAATACACAATTGGTCCACTTGATAAAATAAAAAAAGGACCACCTTACTTTCAGACGTCTTAACGACGTATCCGCTTTTCATCCAGGCGCATATGCGATCTATATAGCAATGCTGAGTTCAGCCCAACCCGATTTTCCGTAAACTTCTTTTAGGAGGTGGGTTGGTATAAGAGTTAGGTTTCTACCTGTAAAAGAAATCATAAAGGTCTATGCTTCTACCCGCAAAGAGAACAATTGTAGAGATCTAAATTTCTACCTAGGGGTAAAGATCTATGCTTCTACGCGAAAGGAAGCAACCAATAGAAGATTGGCTTGAACTCCTATAGAAAAAGCCTCTAGGTGGTGGAGGACACCAGTTGGTGACCAACCACTATACATCACACCTCGACTCTCTCTTACTCAATTTCTCTTACTCTCTCTATTATTTGTTTATTTGTTATTACATCATTATTGTTTCATTTATTGTTATATCAATATTATTTTCATCCAATCAAATACTGGGCTATACTTTGTAGTATTGTTTAGTTGAATTATTTAAATATATCTTTATAGTTGTTTTAAAATTGACTTATATTTTAATTTGTATCTATCCAATCTAAATTGAGTATTATTTTTTTAAATTACTTAGAAACCCTTTTCACCCCCAAGGTTGCCAAAATTTGTGATGAATATTTAAAATCTAGTTTGCGACATAAAGATATATTTTTTTGTAACACATATGGACATATATTTATTAAAATGTATCATAGAAGTTATTGAAATTTGATTAGAAAAATAATTAGTTATGAATGTAATCTTGAAATTAAAAATTATCACCCTTAGCCTTAAGTTAGTAATTATCAAAAATTTTGGAGTGTTTGACACATCCTACTGTGTAATGTAGACTAAATTTTTAGAATTTTTTTTATAAGATTTGTTGCTATCTTTATTTTTTATAGTATTTTAAATGCTTCAACTTAATTTTAGTTATTTACTATCTAAATTAGCCATTACTATTTTGAATCAAAGTACTATTTACTGTGTCTGTTAGATTTGAAGACGCAAATTTTGTTTCTCCTTTTTCAATTAAATAGTGAAGTTTGTTGGGTATTGGTGGTCTAAAAAAGAAAAATAAAAAGAATGAAATGAAAAATAAAAACTAAAAAGCGTAATCCAAGATTGAACTTGTCACCTCTTATGAAAAATAAAATCTAAGCTAGAACTTAAAAATACTAAATATTTGTAAATAAATTTAAAATAGACATATTTCATACAAGGACTTTAATATCCATGTGGTCGCTTAAATATTTTCTAAAATTCAGTATGAGCGAGCGCCCAATGAGCTACACGTAGACCTTGACTGACAAAGGCAATCCTAGAAGTTAAATAGATGAAAAATAGTGAAAAATAGAGGGATATTTGAATTTCAGTAGAAGAACAGAAGTGCTTAACTTTGATATCATGCAAGTCACACAAGAACTAATACTTCATTGCATCTTCAAAATAACATAGAAGCAAACCTGTGAAGAGATAGACATGTGTCATTTCGGAAGGATTCGAGTCCTTCCAACTTAAATACGATCCTATGATATCTGAATGAAAGATCCATTATATTGAAGTTGATCAACATTATTTCAAATAATTAAAAATAAAAAATTTACTTTTTGTTTATCTATCAAATGGGTGCAAAATGGAGGATGGAAATAGTGAATTGGTTAGTTTAATGGTGTAGAATATTTGAAATCTAGCAAAACTTGGGCTGTGAGGGTTTTTAATTCTGTAGATCATGTTGAAATGGTCGGATCGAGAATTTGTATGTTTAAAGATGTAGATCTAAGCATTATGCTATTTTCGGCTGTACATTTTGTGCCTACTTGATGGATAAGAAAAAAATATTTAAAATAAATGATTTTTATTTTTTTAATTATTTGAAATAATGTAGATCCACTGCAACGGAATGGATCTAGTCATATGGTTATATTTGAGTGAGAAAGATTCAGCCTCGAATCCTTCCGAAATGACACAAGTCTATCTCAACCTGTTAACTTAAAATATACGTAAGTACTTATATGTAAAAACCCATGCCACGTTATTTTTAACTGAGTAAACTTACAATATTCCATGTCATTCTTTTAAATAATATGTGAAAAGCATATAATTTCACTATAATATTTTATTTATATTTAATAATAGCATATGTAATACTTAGATGAACACTAATAAATTGTGTAACCATTGTATTTCTTTTAGACCACACATTCTTACTAAAATAGATGTATTCCGTACTAAACAGTCGTAATCATATCTATATAATATTTTTGGAGAATGGATTTCTGATTATTGTATTATTATATAGTAGATTGGTTTTTGAAAGAAAAAAATAAAAAAAGATCACCCATATTCTTTTTGGATTTTTGATGCTACTTGTTCTAGCCTTGTAGCTTCTCAGTTAAAAAAGAAAACCCATCATATGATAATTCAATTAAATTAAAAATTCTTATATTGTCACCTTAGAGGAAATTATTATAAATAAAACTAATTAAATTGGAATTTCATTATTTTAAAGAACCACTTGATAATATTTACTAGAGATATTTATTTATTAGAATGAATAAAGTAATTAAGAATCTTTTATTGATTCCGATCGAAATTTAAATTTTGAAAGGATATCTAAATTGAGAAGAATAGAAAGATTTATTATTATCTTGAGATTTAATTATTCTTAAATTCTTTATAATTTTCATGGGAAGAAACTCCTATTTGTTGAAGAATTTTTATTTAATAGATATTCAAATATTTCCGCTCTTTTTGAGTTCTGTTTTGGCTAAATTATACAAGGATAGAACTAAATAAATTTAACTTGTTTTCTCGAATTTTTTTGTTACCTCTCATAAACAAATAAGTTTAACTTAATTTCTCAAGTCCTCGGAGGCTGAACCTGTTAATTGAAGTTTTTTTTCAACTATAATTATTTCCGATTGTTAAGAGACATATGATTATATGTGGTACATTGTGTGTAGACTTGTATATAGACATGTGATAGATTGTATCTAGACATGTATACTTTTCTTATTTCATTCTCCACTTCTGTATGTATTCATGTAATCATTTATGAATAATAGAGAGAAATTTCCTCTTCTCCAAATTATCACAGTATCAGAGTCCTCTGTTGATCATTGTTTTACGCTATCAACGAGCATACGTTGGGTCGTGCTCATGTAGTTGTGCCTAGCGCGGGTCATCTCTTCATCTTCCGCTATTGTCGATCCTAATGACATCTTACTACAGCGGCATCCTCGACTCTTACCTCCACAGCCGCCTTTGGCACTCATCTTGCAGCGAGGAGGCTTCCTCCTCCGAGATCTCTCCAGCGATGTCTTCACCATTTCCGCCGTCGTCGAGAGAGACGATCGACGAGCGATGACTTCACCATTCCCACGGTCGACGAGAGACGATCGACGAGCGATGATTTCACCATTCCCGTCGTCGACGAGAGACGATCGACAAACGTTTTTCCAAACTCTCGGTTTTTGATTCACTGTGAGTTTGAGGGGAGTGTTAACGGACATGTGATTACATGTGATACATTATATCTAGACATGTGTATAAACATGTTATACATTGTATGTAGACATGTATACTTTTTTATTTCATTCTCCACTTTTATATATATTGATGTAATCATTTATGAATAACAGAGAGAAATTTCCTCTCCTCTAAATTATCATCGATAAATAACTTAACCTTCACTTGATGGTGCAATTTCTGTCATTTTTCTTAACATTATATGAATTATGATTCCTGGAAAAAATGTAAATTGTTAAGAAGATTTGACACTTTTTCTGATTTTTTTTTTTTTCACTTTTTCTGATTTTTTTGTTCCCGCGCTTTCGGATTGCAAATGCTAGTAACAATGTTGGATGAGTATGGGCAATTTTTTTTTTAAATTTATCTTTAAAATTTAATTTCAAAATACGGCCTCTTGAATTTAACTATCAAAATCAACGTGAGCGATTTCGCCTCGCCTGCATGGCGCTAGGATTCAAGAGGTGGTAATTATTTTGTTTAGATTTAACGACCCAGATGCAAAAAATAGAACAATTTTAGGTAAGAGTTAGACAAACCCAGACTTAATTTTGAAAAAAAAATCTTCCAATTTGGGTAGATGTATAACATTGTCATCATCTTCATCTTCATCCTCTAACAGCATCAGATCCTCCCGCGGTAGCACCAGACTGTTGCTGCGACTACTTCTTGTGGTGGTCACCGTCATAGTTTTGGCTAGTGACGTGGGTCAGCAGGTGAGAAGGCGGGAGCAGGAGGGGGACCGAGATGCCGTCCCTTTGGTGGTAGTATGAGTCGAGGTCGCTGCCTTCAGTATGCTTGCAGTGGAAGTTGTTGTGGCAGTCGCAGGCGGCACATTTTAGAGGGTCGGTGTTGTCGGGCATGAAATCGCAGCAGCCGTCGAGCACGTGGCCGCCAGTAACGACCACGTGATTGCGGAGGCATTCTCGATACTTGATTGTCGACGATTTCGGGGTAGCATACTCAAATGTTGCAGTGGCCACAGTTGCACCACCACCAACTGCCATAAGTGGAATTGGATCTAGTGCTATTGGAGGATGAAGATGATGTTATATAACATCATCATCATCAGTTGCAGTGGAAGAAGGAAGAAGGAGGAGAAGACAGAGAAGAGAAGACTTTTTTCCTCCAAAATTAAGTCCAGATTTGTCAATTCGAGATCTAAAATTGTTTCAATTTTTGCTTCCAGTTCCACTAACTCAAATAAAAAAATAACCATCATGTGTTGGCCCAAACACCACGCAGGCGAGCGAAACCGCTCACTGTTGATGTGACATCGACATGGTGTGTTAGAGGCCGATTTTGATAATTAAATTCTGGAGTGATATTTTTTTGAAATTAAATTTCAAAAAATGATTTTTTTTAAAATTGCCCATGGATGTACGTCCTAAATTATATGAGTTTAGCGGTGGCAAAGTAAAATAAAGCGAAGATCAGGGGCAATCAACATAAATCGTCAATCTTTTACACTTTTTTTGACGGAAGCCCCCTTTTTTCCCTTTCGTTTCACAAAATTTTCATCGAGGCCCCTGCTTCGAGAAGAAGCCTCAAAATTAAGACAAAGGGCGTGTTTGTTTCGCCGCAAAACGCAAATCGTAAAACTTCTTTTCCATTTTCCGTTATTTGTTTCGCTGAAAAACAAGTTGCAAAATGCAACTCTTCTTTTCCCATTTGTAGTTGCTACAGTTAAATTTGTGGTCATGTAAATCTCACTTTTACACTCATATTTTCCCACTTGCAGTTGCTACAGTTAATTTTGTGGTCATGTAACTCTCACTTGTAGTACACTTATAGTTCAAAACAGTTACTTGATAATCAATATATAATTTAATATTATTAAATATTTAATATTTTAAATAGTGTTCAATTTCTAATTTAATTATTTAATTATTTAATATTTTTAATCTTTAATTTTAATATTGTTTTAATATTTAATATTTTACTATTTTAATTTAATATTTTATTTAATACTTTATTATTTTATTAATACTTATTCAATTTTTTATTATTTTATTTAGAGTTAATATTTTATTAATATAACAATATTATACTTTAATATGAAATTACTATATATTTAATTATTTATTTTTTAATATAAAAATTACTTTATTAATATCATAATATATTTTATTATTAAATTAATATTTTATTATGCTAATATTGTAATAATAATTCAGTATAATAATACTATAATGATAATTTATTATTAAATTATAATTATATTTTACTTTGTTAATTTTATATTTCTATAATTTTACAACAATATTATAATAAAATTTATGTTATAATAATTTTCAAGTATTTTTAATATTATAATATTATAACTATATTTTATTATTTTTGTAAGATTTTTTAATATTTATATTTTATTAGTATTCTTAAAATTTTATTAACGTTCTTTAAATTTTCTTAAAATTTTTTATTATTTATTTAGTTAATATTTTAGTAATATTTTACTATTTATACTAATATTTTATTAATATTATTGTTATAAATAAAATATTAAGATTATTAATTTTTTTATCTCAAATTTATTAATACAATTTAATTTGTAATAGTAGATTTAATTTAATAGTATTTATGATATTTAAATCACTGCTGCAGTTAATTTTGTGGTCAATTTTTCCACTTACACTTTTACATTACCAACCAAACACAGTAAAACACAATATACTTTACCATTTACACTTTCATTTTATCAACCAAACACCGTAAAACACAATATACTTTTCCATTTACACTTCACTTTGGGGGTGTTTGGATGCAAGGAAGTGGGCGGAAGTAAGGAAATGAGGAAGTATGATTGCTTACTTCCCTGTCTATCCAAACACCGGAAAAGAAAAATAAGAAAACTCATTTTCCTTCTCTCTTTTCTCTTTTACACGACCATTTCCTCACTTCCAAAGTGCTACAGTTAATTTTGTGGTCATGTAAATCTCATTTATAATAAGTTGTAGCACAAAACAGTTAATTTTTTGATCATGTAAATCTCACTTGCATTCTAATTACAGTCTATTTTTTATTTTTCTTAATTAATTTTTATTTTAATATTATTTTGCGGTCAACTTTGTGGTCAACTTTTCCACTTTCACTTTCACATTACCATCCAAACACCGAAAAAGACATAACATTTTTCAAATCATACTTCCTAACAACATCCAAACACCGGAAAACTCACTAACCAATTCCCAAGTTCCAAAGGGAACTATTACTAATTCCTCACTTCCTTACTTTCTCAATTTCACCGTCAACCAAACAGGTTTATCAATCAAACACCGTAAAACACAATATATTTTCTCTGCTACAGTTCACTTTTTTCATTCTCATTTTACGACTTACGACTTGCGACGTTTTGCAACGAAACAAACAGGCTCAAAGCCCTAGGATTAATAAACAGAAGAAGAGAGACAAACGAGTAATAATGAAAGCATGTTTCCCCCACTTATTATTTTCTCATCATCAATCCTTTCTTCACCTTTCTCATCGCCCCTCTAAAAATAATTGGGGTTTTACCGTCAATTTTACTTTTATCCTCAAATTTCCGCCAAATTCGAGAGCGATTTTGGGGAGAATTGAGCACCAATTGTTCAAATTTTTTTTTTTTTCCTTTTTACTTTTTTTAAAGTTATTATTAGTGTTTTTGCACTATCCCTTTCGCTGCAACTCTGTAATTGTTCTTGCCGTCGTAATTCTAGAGTTAGGGGTTTTGCTGCATTCTAACGAACTTATCTTCGCTAGATTTTCTCAAATCTTTTTTAGATCTCTGTAAAGGCTTTCCAAATTTAGTGCTCTATTTGAACTATTTCCTGCTTCAAAAAAAGAAAAAAAATTGTTCTTTTTCTCCATCAATGGAAGTAAGATCCGAACCTTTCAACACCAGCGCGATCCAGAAACCGTCGGTGAGCTCACCTCAGCCCCTCCAGAGCAACATGCGGATGACCTTCGGGCCGGATGGATCGACAATCTACCGGCCGGTCGCGTCCCCGACTACAGTTACCGGGGGCGGTGACGGGACTCAACAGCCGGTCGAACCGGTGAAGAGGAAGAGGGGGAGGCCGAGGAAGTACGGGCCCGATGGGGCGATGTCGGCTGGACCGACAATTGTGGGCTCGCCGCAGCCTCCGGCGGCGGCGGCGGCGGCGGCACCCTCACCTTCAGCTGGAGGCGCGGTGACGGGAACTCAGAGTACGGTCAGGATTGTTACGCCGATTTCTGTGGCGGGGTCGACGGAGAGAGAGGTGACGAAGAAGAAGGCCCGGGGAAGGCCCGCTGGCTCGGGAAAGAAGATTCAGATGGATGCTCTGGGTAATGAGAATTTATAAAGCTTTTGCAAATTTTATTTCTTGAATTGTTAGATTGAATTTTGTGCTCTTATTTGATTGCATGCTAAAAGGAAAAAAAAGTTTTTTTTAAAAAAAATAAAAAATAAAAAGGGATTGTGGGTAGTTTGAGGCTTGGAGCTGGAGTGGAGAGTTGATTGTGTTCTGTTTATATGGTGGTGTTTTGTTTTCGGATGTGTGCTGACTGTTGAGTGCTGCTAGGAGATCCGAAAGGAGTGTAACAGAATGGGGAGAAATTACACAAATGTCCTTGGATGTAGTTGTGGTGGTTATTGACTGTTGGAAGAGAGTTCAGAGAGGTCTGACCTGTTCAAAACTGGAGTCTTTAAAATGGAATAGAATTTTAAACTTCTATTTATCCTTTATTTAGGAAGATAAAAGGTTAATTTGTGAATTTGCATTTCTGTGGCACCATCTTAGGAAAGGTAAAAACTTGAACTTGAGACATGGTTTTATGATGATATTTCTTCATTCTTTCAATCTGGTCTTGTATTGTGCAAGTATTGGGTTCTTTAATGGTTTCATATTGTTTTGTTAATGATTTCATCATTTCATAAAGTTTTTTTTAATAAAACTTGTGTTGTTTTAGTTGATGAGTTATTCTGAGAGAATTGCTTGCAGGATCGGGAGGGATCGGTTTCACTCCACATGTCATCACTGTCAAAGCTGGCGAGGTAATCACTTCTGATGCTAAAACTCTATTAGATGTTTGTAATGCCTGTTAATATGAAACATGATCTCATAGTTACAGTGATGAAGACATCACACCAATATTTCTTTGTCTTAGTTTATTTTTGAGTCTAGTTATTTTATTGTGTTTTAGTACCACATTGGTTATATCCGAGAAGTGTTCTTTTGCAAAGCTTATGAATAGGCCTCAATACTTTCTTATTGGGAGAAATAAGTGAATAAAATTTTTTAGTTTATATTTCTTGAGTTATGAGAGTTCTTGAGATTGGGGTGTGAAGCCTGTGGTGCAAGGGATGTGAAGCCCGTTGTGCAAGAGTGGTGAAGCTCAAATTTATCATTTTTTTAAACTAATTCTCATTTCTTGTTTTCTTCCTTTCAAGGTTCTAAATATCGGATATGAGGATCGTATTGGATGGGGATTTTTCATATCAGATATCGGGGGGGGGGGGGGATATCGGGGATACGCTCGCATATCGGGCGTTAATATCGGACACTGTATATAATAAAAGATTGATAACTAAAAGTTGATTTAGTGTCATAGATATCATCTATTTAATAAAAATGATGTAATATGCATGCAATGACAGTAAAAAAAACAATGCACATTTGCACCTAGTCATGCAACAAATAAGTTATTTCATATCGGTCGATATTTCGGGCGGTTTATCGCCCGATATCGGGCGATTTATTGGCCGATATTTCAAATATTGGCCGTTTTTTGTTGCAAACGATATGGCGAACAATTTTCCCATATCGTATCGGCAGTAGGTAAAAAAGAGATATCGGCTGATATCTCGGTCGAGTCAGCTGATATCTAAAACCGGGTAATTCCTTTCGAAACCCTAATTCCCTTTCAAAATTTTCTTTTCCCTAAAAAAAACCTATATCTAAATCCCCGAATCTATTTGGAAAAAAAACCTAGATCTATATTTGTTCAAAAAAGAAAAATCCCAAATCCTACTGTTCATGTCCCTCTCCCCGATCTCTCCATCAATTCCTTATCAGCCACATATCACCACCCTATCGCCGCCACCACAACACCACCGCCGCCTCCTCACCGACCTCGCGCCGCCGCCGTCGCCTGCAGATCTCGTCGTCGTCGCCTCTAGATCTTGCCACCACCATCCACTGTCATCATCACTGCCACCTACCGCCACCCAATTCCCCTACCTGCACCGCCATCCTATCCCGCTGCTTTGCCACCGCCCTCTTCCTTTTTAATTGAGATTTTTAATAATAAAAAGAAAGTTCAGATTTCTTAGTCTCAATGCGAATCCGCTGTAGCAAGGGCTCAAGCGGGTCGTGATCCTCAGGGAAGGATGCGATGAAAGCTTTTCGACTCGATTCCTCTGTATGCTTCAAGTAAGAAAAGAGAGATTAGATCTGAGATAAAAAGATGATATTAAAGACGTGGTTTTGCTGATCTTCTACCACAACCCTATTGCAAGTTAAGGAGCTAGATCTTCATCTTAAGATGTAGGTGATTCACCTTAGGTCATTACAAATAATTCAAGTAAGAAAAATCAATACTAGACTCTAGCTAAGTTACATTATTTAAAAGCCAAACTATGGTTCATCCTAACATCTAGGTACAGCCTAATAAAAGACGAATCTCAAATTTATGCTGTCCTAGTTCTTAAGTTTGAAGTCATGAGAAGTCTTTTTAATATGCAACCTATATTAGGAATTCTAGGTATTTGTTTAATCTTCTAGAAAAGTTGTTTTTAAACCTAGGGTTTCTATAGATGTTCATTAATCAGATCTAGGCTTAACTGCTCTAGGGTTGCTTCAAGAATCTCAGCAAACCACTAGAGAGAATTAGTTCTTCATTATTTTTTTTCTTTTCAAATTATTTATATATATATTTTTTTATTTAATGAGAAAGAGTGCAAGGAAATAAAGAAAAAGAAAACCAGAAGAGACACAGATTAAAACAACAATCAGAGAGATCGCAAAATAAAATAAAATTGCAGAAATTAAATGAGAACAAAAGAGTGACCTTTACTTCAGATGAATCTCCAGTTACAAAATCTTCTCCTTCTCCACAACGTACATGAATGGAAAATACAATCGTGCAGAAATTTAGAAAAAATAGCTAAAAGAAAACCTAATACGTCTCTGGATGCCCTGTACGTTGCACTGCAGGGGGTATTTATAGGTGCAGAAGGTCGAAGAGTCCCGGATGAAGTTGCCCACAAAATCTGTTGCCTGATCTCATCCATACTGCCGCAGAATTGCGGGAGATATCGGGGATACGCTCGCATATCGGGCGTTAATATCGGACACTGTATATAATAAAAGATTGATAACTAAAGTTGATTTAGTGTCATAGATATCATCTATTTAATAAAAATGATGTAATATGCATGCAATGACAGTAAAAAAAACAATGCACATTTGCACCTAGTCATGCAATAAATAAGTTATTTCATATCGGTCGATATTTCGGGCGGTTTATCGCCCGATATCAGGCGATTTATTGGCCGATATTTCAAATATTGGCCGTTTTTTGTTGCAAACGATATGGCGAACAATTTTCCCATATCGTATCGGCAGTAGGTAAAAAAAGAGATATCGGCTGATATCTCGGTCGAGTCGGCTGATATCTAAAACCGGGTAATTCCTTTCGAAACCCTAATTCCCTTTCAAAATTTTCTTTTCCCTAAAAAAACCTATATCTAAATCCCCGAATCTATTTGGAAAAAAAACCTAGATCTATATTTGTTTAAAAAAAGAAAAATCCCAAATCCTACTGTTCATGTCCCTCTCCCCCGATCTCTCCATCAATTCCTTATCAGCCACATATCACCACCCTATCGCCGCCACCACAACACCACCGCCGCCTCCTCACCGACCTCGCGCCGCCACCGTCGCCTGCAGATCTCGTCGTCGTCGCCTCTAGATCTTGCCACCACCATCCACTGTCATCATCACTGCCACCTACCGCCACCCAATTCCCCTACCTGCACCGCCATCCTATCCCGCTGCTTTGCCACCGCCCTCTTCCTCAGCCACCAACACCACCGATCACCATCACCATCAGCCACCATCATCATCCTCTATCAAAAAGACCCAAAACTGTTGTCTCCATCTTCACCTCTCACCGCGACAACCCTTGCTTCACCGACTGCCGCCTTTGAACTCCCTGATCTCCACATTAGCCATCGTCCCGACAACCCTCTCAGATCTCACCCCCTCTCTCACATCGACTTCGCTGCCGACCTCCTGAGCCATCGTTGCTGCCTCCTCACTCTCGTTCATCCTCCAACACCGCCAGCATCACACTTCCTCATCGCCAGCGTCGTTGCCGCCAGTTTCTCCGTCGACTTCATTGTCAATGGATTTGATTTGACCCGATCAGACCAGATCCTAACATTGAGAATTGAACAAATGAGGTTTTTTTTGGGTTTATTTGATTTCGGGTTTAAAATCTCAAATTCGCTAGAAAACCTGACCCGTTTGCAACTCAGATCTGACTCGTATAAAGCCGATATAGGGTCGGGTCAGCTGCTGACATCAGCGACTTAATTGCTGACATCATCGGTTCATCGAGTCGACCCCCAGCCGCCAGCCGTCGGCTTGAGCCGAGCGCCCCGGAGTCGACTGGAGCCGCGGCTTAAACCTAAGCCAACTCCGACTCGATTGAGTTGACTCAGCCTGACTCAGCAAGTTGACTCGCCTGACTCGGTGAGTTTAACTCAGAGAACAGTTCTTTCGGAGGCCATTTGAGCTCATTTCAAACCCGAATCTAGCCATTTTCGGAGCAGCAGATTCGTGGTGCTCGGCACTATACGTCTACAGTCTTCACATCCAGGCTCGAGCTTTAATCAACTATCAGATTCAACTCAGCAGATCAGCGCACAACAGTATAGAGCTTGTTTCTTGCTCGTTCGGAGTCCGATTCAAGTTCCGTCTGAAGCGCTTGGGTTTGTGACCGAGTCCGAAAGCTACTGGACAGAAGTCACAACAGTTGGGTAGCAGACCTGACTCTATTCGGAGCCTTACTGTTCGTGCAGCAGAAGAGTAGTGTTTTGGGCACTCATTTCCTGCCCGATTTGAGCCCAGTTCAATGCAGTTTTCTTTCACCTCATGCTACTACTATTTCAGGACCTTGTGGGTGATTTCAGTTCTTCGGTGTCGGTATTTCTCTGAGGAATCTTAGAGGAATTTTGCGTTTGGGCGTGAACGACTCATCCCTCAGGTGATATCCTAACTCGAGTTGCATTGTTAATTGTTAAATTACTTGCAACTACTATTTGGATTAGGTAATTTGTTGGTTGAATTACTATTTGCTTCCATCTAGTGGTTGCATCAGTGTATGTCACTTTTCATCATTTTAGCAGTGTATTTTTTGCATTTAAAACTTAAACTTTTGGATAATTTTTTCACTTGGCGCATGCATGCAGTTTACTTGAGTCATGATTCTCCACTGCATCTACTTGATTGTTGGATTTTGCATTTGAGCCATCATGACTTGTCGATATTATAGGACCACCTCTTAGACCAGCTACATAACCTCCGTTAGGGTCATATGTCCGTTCAGGATTACATAGTCATATTTAAGGACTTAAACCATTATAGTAATGTGAGTGAGCACCATTCTGAGACTATAACTAGATTTGTTTGGGGTTTACGGTCAAAAATAAGGCGTGCTATGATTACTGGCTCCTATGATTTAGACATCATTGAAGAGACCTTTGATGTTGCATTAAAGATAGACTTAACTTTCAAAACATTAGTTAATGCCAAGACCCGATGTTCCAAGTGTGAGGGATACGGACATTATGATCATCAGTGCCCCTCAAAGAGTCAACATATTAAAATTGTGCCTAGTGATGAGTCGATGACTCAAAAGTTGTTGAGGATATCCACGCTCCTTCTCAGACTGTTAGTATAATTGAAGACATAGCAGTTGGTTCCGACATACCGATTATTGGTGAGATCCACATGTCTTCTGATAGTACCAGTGATGACGTGGATGAGATAGTTGAGCCTAATACACCCGCAATGCCTACCAAGTTATTCGAGTTCCCTTAGCTAAATATAATTTTGTGATCGTTCCAATCGATTCATCTTCTAGTGAGTCACCTGAGTTCCTTGTCATGATCTAGCAGATGGTTTCTAGTGCTTCTTCCTTTTCTAGTTGTTTGGAGTTTATGTCTGAGTCCAACATATTTTCATCTGCGGGGTTAAATGTGTGTCCTAGGCATATTAAATATATCATTTTTCTATATTTAGAAATTATGCCTAGAATGTCTGGTGCATAGCATTTGCCTGTTGCACATATTGATGATATCATTAGACCGATAACAATTTGCAATGACACATACAAATTTGTTGCATGCTCATATAGTATTTTGCAGAAACTTACAGTTGATAATAAGGTGATGGTTACGAGCCACACTGAGGTCACGAGGAAGTTGCACACCTGGCGTATAGATTTCGATAGAATTCTGAAGAGGAGTGTTTTCATCGCGTATGAATTGGACATGCATGAGATTCTGGGATCAGTTCTGTCTTCAACAGGGATAATGCGTCTATTCTGCTATCAGTGCTTTGATCAAGCTGCTATTTTTTAGAGTCGATCCGTCACAGAGACTACCTTCACCTTCTCCTCCACCTCCACCACCACCACCACCACCATGGTTTCGATGTGATGTACCAGTGATGCTGCCATGACCACCATCTTGGCCCGATTGAGATGCTTCGTAAGGGGAGCCCTCACTCAAAGGGTTGAGTTTCTCCCATCGCGATGGGAAATGATGAGGATATCACACCAGTGTTTCTTTGTCTTAGTTTATTTTTGAGTTTAGTTGTTACTTTATTGTGTTTTAGTACCACATCGGTTATATCCGAGAAGAGTGATTGTACACGTTTATTGTATTATTCTTATTACATTTTCACATTTATTCTGTAATAAATCTTGCTAATTTTCTTGTCTTAATTCTTATTTTTGCAGATGATAATCAGTGGAGATAAAGAGGATTAAACCAAATAAAAACTAGTTAAAGTCAAATTTAATTGGATTTATTTGGTTAGCTGTGGATGATCTTAGATCCAATTCATTTAAACCAATTTTTTAAGGATTTATTCGGTTAACTGAAAAATCAACGAGGATGGTATCAACTCTAGATCCTAAACTGAAAATCCATCAGAAGATAAAGGAAGTTCAAGAGATCAGAGTTCAACGCTCCCCGAGTGGCCACACCCAGGCCGCGGAAACGCGGCTAGGGCTGTGTTTTCGCGGCTATGTTAAGGGATTAGGGGAAGCGTTTGCTCCCCCTACCTTCTGACTCCCTTACCTTTTCCATTAGGGCCGCATTTCTGCGGCTATGTTAAGACATTAGGGGAAGTGTTTGCTCTTCCTATCTTCTCACTCCCTTACCTCTTCCATTCTGCCTATAAATACTGAATAATTCGAAGGCAAACGAGCACGACTGAGCAGAGATAGATTTTAGGCTAGGTTTTTACTCGTTTAGTTTGGGGTTTTGTTTTTCTTTCAATGTAATTTTTCAGATTTATTTATGTAACTTAGAGGAAAGAGGAGTTTCATGAGGGAATGAGAGTGAAGGATGTACTAAGAGTGACATCGGTGTAAGTATTCTTCTTTTCTTTTATTGTTACTTGATTGAATCTAAAGTTACATTTTGTTTATGTTTTATGTTCTTTTACTTTTCTTCTTTTTGGTTTTGATGATAATCCAAGTGAGTCGAATAGCATCGGTAGGGTATTGCCTTACCTTTGCGAGTGCCATTGATAGCTCATGACGATGGATTCCTCCCATTGTTCGTATCATTTCATACTTGCTCGATGAAGCCTTGATGATGTAATGTGAACAGGGAATGAACTATAGCTTATGGGTTATGCGCTGATTGCCTCCGAATCAAGGTAAACGTGCCGACGAGGTAAGTCATCGTCCAAAAGAGGTAAGTATTTTAGGGTTTCTTTCTTCTTTCAATTCATTAGTTTAGATCACGTCAAAAACATTCTCATTTCTT
The DNA here is from genome assembly GCA_038442645.1 of Agave tequilana. NCBI lineage: Eukaryota > Viridiplantae > Streptophyta > Magnoliopsida > Asparagales > Asparagaceae > Agave > Agave tequilana. Next base: position 232,981 of record JAVJIF010004631.1, read on the forward strand.
CTCTTTTTATTTCTTTATTTAACGTAGTTTTCTCTTTTACACAATCACCATCTTCTCCTATGTTTCACTTTCTCCAAATTAACATAAATTTCAGTTTTTTTTTCAAAAAACAAAGAACTTTAAACCAGTTTTTGTAACTTAAAACGAACTTATCAACACGCTTCTATCGCAGTCCCTTTTTTGTGAAACGACCCGCATAGCCACTTGCTATAGCGGTAAAATTGAGAACCTAGCACTTTTCTAAACTCTGTATTTTTCTGTGTGTAGGTAATTCTTGATCAAATTTTGATGCCGTTTTCGGGGAGGGACGGTAAGTAATCTTTTTTAATTTATTTAACGGTTTAATTATTCTTTCTTTGTTTTTTGTGCAGGGGCTAAATTCTGAAAATCAACAGTTGCAAAACACATATAACAACCTTGAGCCTCTGCTCTAGAAAGCAGAGATTAGGGCACCACATTATTGCTGCGAAAACGCGGCCAAAGCCGTGTTTGCGCGGCAGTTGAAGGGGGACTACTGACCTGCTTTCTTGCAGGTTGCTTGAAATTCAAATATCTATCGTCTGCAGTTATTAGTTTTCTTGTTTTGTTCACTGTACATTCTAATTCTAACTCAACAGTAACTTGGTTGATTGTAAATGCTAAAAACAGTTTGATTTTGCATCTATGACATTTATTTATTTCGTTACATTTATATTACTGTTGAACAGGGTTGGAGCAAGGTACGTTTGCATTGCATGTAGCTTAGGAAACACATTTGAGTGATATACATTCCATAAGTATTGTTTCTGCTATATACTTGTACACTTGCACTAAAATGATTTAGGGCATATCCTTAAACAAGTTAAGGTAGGGAAATCATTACCCTTCTTTAGCCCGAAAATCATCTCGTCACTTACTAACCCAATCCTAACTAAAACTGAGTAGATGTTGGTCTTAGGGACATCTCGGGCTCAATAGGAAATTGACCTAAGGAGGAAGCTGTTAGAGTTTGACTCAAGTCAAATTGGTGTCAAAGTTGAGGATTGAGAGACGAAACCTCGAAGGACAGTGGTTTGACATAATTAAGCTCGTTGCTCAGGCACACATACCTCCCATTGATCTTGCCCCTAGCTGACCGATTAATTTGTGATCAGATTGCTGTACTATATCTCCTGTGCACAATCTAACAATTAGGAGTTGTTTAGGTCTAAGGTCTACACTAACTTAGGCTAGATTTTTTTCCTTTTGTTTACGTGTTTGTTTGTTTTATTTTTTACATTTCTTGTGTGATATGGATTATAATTATAATTTTTTCAATGAATATAGTGATCTATACTTCTCCCGATCTCTTTTGACTCGGAGGTCACTAACCCGACATTTCATAACTTTAACTAACCAAGTATGTCGGATTGGTCTTATCCGAATCAGTATACCCCAGTATTATGAATAAGATTGGAATGATCATCACCACTCTTCACCGAGTCAGTGGGGATACAACTTTCTCGAGTCATATTATCAATCACCTTTCCAACAATCTTTATATGCTCCTTTTTCTGATCAACTTATAGAAGAAGAATTTGACGTTAAAAGGAGTGGGAAAGCAATACTTAAGTACTTGCAATTTTGAAACTCCAGACTCAAGTATCCCACAAAATTCCCAAATCAAGACCTTTACTTTATTTTTTAAGTCCCACAACAACAAGAAGAACCTGCTGACATAGAAAAGAAAAGAGTATGGAATTCATGATTCGGTCCCAAACTGATTATATTCAATCCCAAAACGATTGTCTCTAATCTATGATAGGTTAGAAGCAAAAAATGAGTCATTTAGTCAAAACAATTAATGATATGAATGAGAAAACTATACCTAACCAATGTTCTAAAAATCTGTTTCATTATTCGTGCGGTCTAACACTGAATAATGATTAATCGGATTAATCGGAGATTAATCGGGGATTAAACGTTTTTGAAAATTTTAATTATATTTATACACAACTACATATGAATATATATAGTTAATTATTGAAAATACTTAAATATTATACAAGACAATATCTAGATGTGAAGTTATAAATCATGATATGATGAACAAGACAATATGAATCAATAGTAAAAAGAAAAGAAGTAAAAGAACTTACTTTTCACATTAGTAATCTAAGATTTCAAATTTTGCAACATAAATATAAATCAAAGAACTTACTTGCAAAATAAGATAAATAAAAAAAATTAGTCAATTATCAATCAAAATAATGAGTTTCAAAGAATGATGGAGAAAGATTGCTAAATAAGTTAATTTGAAAAATAATCAAAAATAATAAAACATAAGTATCATTATGTGTAAAATATACAATAATAAATATCATAATTCATCTACTATTTAATAAATAACAGTTCATCTACTATTTAATAAAAGATCATTATCAAATCATCAACATCACAACATAAATTACTTAGCAATCCAACACACACAAAGTAATAAATTTTCAAATAAAAATATATGAAATACCTAAATGATTAATGGGGATTAATCGGATTAATGGGGATTAATCGGATTAATCGGAGATTAATTGGGGATTAATCGGAGATTAATCGGGGATTAATCGTTTTGGACCCGATTAATCGCTCGAGTGCATAATCAGAGTGATTAATGTAATATTAAGCGGGCTGCCACTGAATAGGATTAATCGGCCGATTAATCCGATTTTTAGAACAATGTACCTAACACATTATTGACCATTCCCTCCCATAGTCATATTAATAGGAACCAAGAATCATGGTATCTTGGAGACTTTAACCAAGATTCAATTCCACCACAACATCTTGAACTTGATCAATTTCAAACCTTGAACAAATTGACAATTTTTCTTTTTAAGAAAATTAAACTTGATTATGAATGTGACCCGATTCCCAACTTTGTGATTCATTTCTAATTTTGAATCTATGTTGACTCTGGTATTCTTACCTGATTTGGACCCAATTCTCTGGCTAACATTGATTCCTGTACCCATAGAGCTTGAAATTGAACGACCTATCTTAGATAGTCACATTCCATTATTGGAAAAAGAATGTGAATCTCATTTTTTTGTTTTGGACTCAACTCTTGAACTGAAACCGACTCTTGAACCTAAACTTGATTTGAGTCATATACCCGAGTCAGTGTTGATTTCCATTCCTTTCATTTCAGAGACTAAATCATCCATTCTACAAAATCACATTCTTCTGTTGGACATAAAAGTATAGACCATAATGACTCCGTGATAATTTTTCAAGATTGGTCATATAAATGGGATAATTTTTATGTTAGGATCTTTAATGATCTTATTCCATTTGGGGATTGTAAAAATGTAAATAAAAAAGAGGTCACCAAGGTGGATTCTTTAAAAATTCACGTTATTTAGATTGGGCAACAACGCTTGGCCAAATCTGACCACCATCGGAACCACCACCTTGAGGTTATATTTTTTTCTTCCTTTTTTTCTTTTTCATGCATATATGCATTCCTTCATACATTGAGGACAATGCATGAGATAGGTGTGGGGGAGAGTTCTAATGTAACATAGCTTTTCTTTTAATTTATAAAAAAATATATAACATTTTCTTTGCTTTTAAAATTTTTTTGAAAAGAGAGACGATATTGTGATTTATTTTTTGTTAGAAATTAAGTTAATTTTAAGGAATGGGAGAATCATAATTAGGATTTTTAATACTTGGTCAAAATAAGATTATTTCTTTGATTTCTAGGGTTAGGAAGAAAAATTGAAAAAATAATTTAGTCTTGATTTCTACCTTGATGAAATATGCACATTTTATACAGTTACACACTTAGGGTTCAAAATCAAAGATTCTTATGTGTTATAAAAAAGAAAAAAATATATATATTAAAAATTCTCTGATTAAGTTAGGTATTTGTGTTTCATAAAGCATAAGTATTCACGCCTAAAACTAGTCCATATAATTAATAAAATTCTTAATTTTGTGGTCTTGTTTGCTCGAGTCCTTAAAAGTCATTGGGGTGTTTACCGTCTAATTTGGGAGTCACTGACTTAAGATTTATTACATGGGCAGATTAGAAAACCTAATAGAACTAAGGATATTACCACTAAAAAGATATAAAAAATAAGACATAAGAGGTAAAGTTGAAGAATCTCGAGTCAAAATTTCACGGTCACGAAGGTGCATATGACTTATGATAAAATAATAGACTAGATGAGACATACAGTTTGACTTCTTACCTTGATTGATAACCAATTTTTGAATAAAACTAAGTTTAGAAATGAAAAGTTTGGCTGTCCTATAACTTATAGCTTGATTTTTTACAATAATATTTCAAATATTTTTTTGTCTTTTCAAAAATGTGTTTTCAAAATATTAACACTATGTTTCTCTTTCTTTTTGGATTTTGTGAATGTAATCTACTGAAAATCCTCACGAGACAAAACTCGTTCTCTATGAGTAACTTAGAGGTTTTACGGCTTGTTGCACATGCTAAGTGCAACTGTGATTCTTACGAAAATGTGTTAGATTAGGTTAGCTCTATTTTTTCTTTGTTTTGCTCGAGGACGAGCAAAAGATAGGTGTGAGAGAGTGATTGTACACGTTTATTGCATTATTTTTATTACATTCTCACATTTATCCTGTAATAAATTCTGCTAATTTTTTTGTCTTAATTTCTATTTTTGCAGATGATAATCAGTGGAGAGAAAGGGGATTAAACCAAATAAAAATTAGTTCAAGTCAGATTTAATTGGATCCATTTGGTTAGCTGAGGATGATCCTAGATCCAATTCAGTTAAACCAGTTTATTGAGGATTTATTCAGTTAACTAAAGAATCAACGAGGAAAGCATCAACTCTAGAGCCCAAATTGAAAATCCATCAGAAGATAAAGGAGGTTCAAGAGATTAGAGTTCAACGCTCCTCGGGTGGCCGCGAAAACTAGCTGCGTGTTCGTGATTATGTTAAGGGACTAGGGGAAGCGTTTGCTCCCCCTATCTTCTCACTCCCTTACCTCTTCCATTCTGCCTATAAATACTGAAGAATTCGAAGACAGACGAGCACGACTGAGTAGAGATAGATTTTAGGTTAGGTTTTTACTCTAGTTTAGTTTATGATTTGTTTTCTTTCAATGTAATTTTCAGATTTATTTATGTAACTTAGAGGAGAGAAGAGTTTCATGAGAGAATGAGAGTGAAGACTGTACTGAGAGTGATACTGGCGTAAGTATTTTTCTTTTTTCTTTCATTGTTGATTGAATTTAAAGTTACATTTTGTTTATGTTTTATGTTCTTCTTTTACTTTTTTCTTTTGGTTTTAATGATAATCCAAGTGAGTCGAATAGCATTGGTATTACCTTACCTTTGCGAGTGCCACCAATAGCTCATGACAATGGATTCCTCCCATTGTTCGTATCATTTCATACTTGCTTGATGAAACCTTGATGATGTAATGTGAATGGAGATTGAATTATATCTTATGGTTATGCGCTGATCGCCTCCTCATCAAGGTAAACGTGCTAACGATTCAACGTAAGTCATCGTCCAAAAGAGGTAAGTATTTTTAGGGTTTCTTTCTTTCAATTCATTAGTTTAGATCACTTCAAAAACATTCTCTCGTTTCTTTACTCTTTTATTTCTTTATTTAACATAGTTTTCCCTTTTACACAATTACCATCTTCTCCTATCTTTCACTTTCTCCAAATTAACATAAATTTCAGTTTTTTTTTTCTTTTTAAAAACAAAGAACTTTAAATCAATTTTTGTAACTTAAAAAGAACTTATCAACACACTTCTATCACAGTCCCTCCTTGTGGATCACGACCCGCATGGCCATTTGTTATAGCGGTAGAATTGAGAACCTAGTACTTTTCTAAACTCTGTATTTTTCTGTGTACAGGTAACCCTCAATCAAAGTGTCATTTTGTAAAGTCTATAAGTAGGTCTCAGTACTTTCTTATTGGGAGACAATGAATGAATAAAAATCTTTCAGTTTATATTTCTTGAGGTATGAGAGTTATTGAGATTGGGGTGTGAAGCCCGTGGCGTGAGGGGCGTGAAGTCTGTGGTGCAAGGGGTGCGAAGCTCAAATTTATCATTTTCTTAAACCCTAGTTCTCATTTCTTGTTTTCTTCCTTTCAAAACCCTAGTTTCATTTTTCCATTTGCTTGAAGGTGATTGCGATCCATTACATCAAACAGCCTATGACTAATTGACTATGAGATTCTGTTTCATAAGTGTATAGCTTCTTTTGTCTCCTGCCATTATGTTAATGATAATCTCATTACGGTGAATGAACCAGTACTTTTTGTTTCCACTGAAGAATAATTTGCAATATAATTGTGAGTGAATTAAGTTATAATTTTGCGTCATGTATGTGCCTATGGACAGATAGATCAAAAGCACCTCTGCAACTCTTGTTTCCTATTATTTGTGGATAGGAACTTTGACAAGGAAAATACTGAATATTAAAGATATTAGTTCTATCAACAAAGTAAGGAATATAGTTAAAATCTCATTAGTTCATATGCATTTTAGTGGAAACAACAAGTAAATTAGGAAGGAAGGTCAATAACCATAAGACAAGCATGTGTTCTACATATAATATCTTTAAAACTTTTCATTTAAAGGGAAAGTTAGGTTTCATACTTCTCATATCATTGCTGGGTGAATATAGAATAAGAAATGAGTCAAATGGGATTCTATAAAGAGGATGAGTTGGTGGATTAGTATGATTTGCTCTATTTATATATAGCATGTTGGTACTTGGTTGAAGAAATGGAACAGTCCTACAGATATCTGCGTTTTTTTTTTCCTTTCAAATAATTACTAAGTAACTTCTATTTGAGTGTTAAAGTTGATATGCAGTATCTTTTCTATATATAAAAAAAAATTCTTTTTTTATCTCTGAGATAAAGGTTAGCCACTGGGCAGGACGTCTTTTGTGCCACCTCAGGGGAACTTGAACTTAGAACTGTCCTTTTATTGTAGCATCATAACTTCTATAAGAGATGAGGATTTATTAACTGCCATGGTCTCTTTTTCGTGGGAGGGATGCAGAATTAACAAATATCACGTGATATAAAAAATTTCAAGATCCAAACATGTCATGATATTATGTCACAGATTACTATTATTCAATAACATATAAATATCAAGTAACTAAAAGTTCATTTGAAATAAATATAGATCTCAAATTGAGTTTCTAAAAATTCAAATCTGAGCTGACTCATTCACATGTTGGTATATCAGACCGAATTCCATAATGATGTATATTTAAAGCTTTGTGCAATGTCAATAGCAAAGATATAATACCTTCTAAACATATAGATAACCAACTAGCAGCGTCATGTTAGTTGTGTGGCCAGCTCAATGTATTTCAATAACACTGGTGTTCTAAAGTTCACAAAATACCTATAATCTCTATGATATCCTTAATTACTATCTCGTTAACCTGCTTCGCTCAACACTTCATTAGATAAGCTTTTTAATGACTCAGACTTCATTGTATTTAGGAATTGGGTAGTACCTTTCTTCCAGGTATTTAAGTGATGCGTAATTGTTTTATTAACACTTTTGAATTTTTAATGTTTTCTTTTGGCTTTAGGAGGATCAGGTCTGAAGGTGATAGAATTTTGAAAGCCTAATCACTAGGCTGCTTCTTTTTGCTAGGCTCTTATTTTCTTTTCAGTTTTACAATTTTAATGTCTTCATCCTCATTTTAAATCTCTTCTAGTAATTTAGGTTCCTTATCGATCTCTTAGTCACCACTATTGGTTAGAGTCTTAAGACATCCATTTCTCTTGGTTTGTTGGGTGAGTTCCTTGCGTCCTTTAAGAGAATTTTCAACATGATCAAACTGCAATTCAATCATTAAAAAAACTTATGAATTTTGAAGATTTTCCTGGCCTCTTGACACATGTCAAGGAGTCTTAGTACTGATGAGGTCGGTAAAACAGAATTCTTTATAATCTGGTACTTTTTCGTCCTGTTATGTTCCTCATTAAGAAGTTTATCTTCATAGCATTTGTTTAATTGCTGAATTGATCTTTTGTTATTAATGATATTTGAAGTATTTTGTTTATTTCTTATTAATAGGGCATGGTAGCCATCAAATATAGTGTGATGTGTATATGTTTTTCTTCTATTCAGCTTGGCAACTTTCTTTAAGTGGTCTGCAGGCCTCCAAAACCATGGAGGACACACATGTTATCAATTATAAAATGGCTATAGTGATATTGTTCCTGTTTGGTTCATGCATGCTTGTATCATAAATATGAATAACTAACACGATGTATATGAAAATAAATACAGAAGGAATTAAGTGCAGAAACAAATAACAAAGAAATAAACAAATAAATTATCATGACGGCTGATTTAGCCATTCATAAAGTTCATCATTTGTAAAAATTCACATATAAACCATGATTTGAATTGTTATCATTCCTTTAAAAGAAAAACTATTTTGTTGTATCCCTGTGTTTTCTTCCTGATCCTTATCTTTATATCTATTTTTTATCCAATACAAATAAAGCAAGGCTTGAAGTACTTGTATGCTACAAGGTGTCGACTTTGTTATATTGATAGAGGTCACCTAATCTTTATCTCTTGAAAAAGGTTTATAAGTATGTGATATTCCTTTGTGCCAAATGGGTATGCGTCAGTAGCCCACATCGCAGTAATCATGAAGCGTAGATGAGGGAAGATGTGTAAATTTTCAGAAATTTTCAGAAAAAGGTATTTAAGAATTTCAGAAAAAATATGGGAAGAAGTTTGAAGTTTAAATCCCATTTGGTTCATGGTAATGACAATTTTTAGGAGTGAATATGGTTTGATAATTAGTGAGAGATTAAAAATTGCATCAAGTTAATTGCAAGTATAAAACATAAAATGCATTACTACAAATTAAAAATTAAAAAGCAAGAGAAGAAGAATAGTTATATGTGCAGATGTCTACTTGTTTAAGAAAAAAATTAACTTATTGCATCTTGCAAGCATCAATGACACAATATCATTAACCACATGTCAATAATCAAATTATCAAATGAAATGACACAACAACTAAGTAATATCTGGTGAGTTTAGAGGAAAAATAAAAAATAAAAAAGGGTAAGAAATAATGGTATAGGAAAAGGGGGCTTCAGGATTTAAGTTAATCTGAGTCGGGCTTTAGTTTTTAAAATGCATCTTAACCTGCATAATGCACATGCAGCAGCATAACCAAACATGAAGCCACATATGCTCTCTGGCAATCATAAGTGGTTGCTGATAACGATTTTTATGCGCCCAAGGGGCAGAAGATGCAATGTGGTTTAAAACAATGGGTTTAATACCATTATCTGAAAGTTTGATGAATATTTCCTTCAGTTTGATTTAAGATTGGCAGCTATCATAATGCTAAGGGATATCTTATAAGGGATTTAGAGAAATAGTCCTTTCATAATGCTAATTTACATCTTTTGTATTGTGATTTTTTTTTTTTTTGGCTTATTCGGCACTTGAGACTTTAAAACGGGCAACTTTGCTTCTGTCTCCTTTTACCATGTCCATATGATGTTGAGGTGCAGTTAGAGGTTTTAATCTTTAAATTCTTTAACAAGGCCATTTTTATGGAACTTTCTTTTATTTAAAGTATTGCAAGTATTCAATGCATTTGATTTTCATGTTTCTTTCTTTTACAGAGTTGCATGCTTTATGATCTATATTTATTAACTCCATGGGTTCTGATAACTTTATAATGTTTCCCCCCAGGATGTCCCCTCCAAAATTATGTCATTTTCTCAAAATGGGCCTAGAGCCGTCTGCATTCTTTCAGCAAATGGAGCCATATCCAACGTAACACTTCGCCAGGCAGCAACTTCTGGTGGGACTGTGACTTATGAGGTTCGTGACTCTCAAAATCCACAACTGGTACTTCACATCTGAATTCTTTGTTTGAGACTTTCAATATAAAGGCCCAATTACCAGGAATAAACTTTTTTCTTCCATTTTTTCTGCTTGTAAAGTATAGCTAGGTTTTGGTTCAATGAAAGATTTGCTTTTAAGTTCTAGAACTAGTGATTTAAACTTGAGTCTCTGTGAGACTTTCAATATGAAGACTCACCTTTCAGGAATAAATTTATTTCATCCATATTTTGTGCTTGTAAAGTGTAACTTGATTTTGTTTCAACGAAAGATTCTATATAAGTTGAAGTGTGGTACACCAATTTTGGTCTGAGCATACAAGCTACTTATTTTGTGATATCGGGCGTGGACTGTCTGTTTACTCAAGTTATGAATTCAAATCCGTTGAACTAAATGGAGTCTTTTTCCCCTTTTTTATATTTTTAAATATTTGCACTTCCATGGAACTTCCTCCACTGTTCTCTTTCATTTTCCCTTGATATCTTCTATTTTTAAAAGTTGAATATTGATTTTGACATGCAAAACCTTGTGATATCTTTTAGCATTTTATTATTTTTGTTAGGATTTTGATAATGTCTACTTTCTACCTAAAAAGAACAGATGACCTTGATCATATAAATATCAAGATGCAGTATCTGATTTGTCAATGGGCTGTGTATTCTAACCTGTTTCAATTTTCCCCTTAATACGTAATTATTGGATCCTTAACTCCAATCAACTTATAGATAAGTTGTGGAGTTCTAGCCTTGTGTTTTTCTAGAAATCATATTGGGTAATGGTATTATGCAGCCCGACTTGTGTATGTAACACCCATCATCCACTGCAGCCACAGAGTTCAAGGACAGAGAGCTTAGCTTAGTTCACATGATATCATCACTTAGTTTCCATTTTTACTGTTTAAACAGTGAACTCAAGTGGCATTTCTATGAATTTTTGTGCAGGGTCGATTTGAGATTCTGTCACTGTCTGGCTCATTTCTTCTGTTAGACAATGGTGGTCACCGGAGCCGAACTGGTGGTTTGAGTGTGTCACTGGCAGGGTCTGATGGCCGTGTCTTAGGTGGTGGAGTGGCTGGACTCTTAACTGCAGCAACGCCTGTGCAGGTTTGTCTCTCTTTGAATTTAGAATTTTGGATCCAAACTTCATAACGAATGTATTTGAAGTTAGCTTTTTGGTTCATATTTATCTTATAAATAAATTTAACCAATTTGGTTTCCTGGTGCACATTGCTTCCTATAAATAATTCTGATCTATATTGTGAATCTTGGATATTTCTGTCTTGACACTTTCTCTAATCTACGCGAGGTTAGTTTTGGAGTCAGTTGTAGTATATCTCAAGCTTCAAGGCCTCTCTTGAAAATAGCTGCAGCAGCTGATGAAGTCAACTTGACAATTAATACTTCACTATGCTCTGTACTTCATTAAGCCTTATTGACTTGGAGCTGTGCTCTTAGTTGTCCCGGTATTGGTTGGAGCAAGGTTTTGGATGTTGATGAGATGATATTAAGATGATGGTACATGCCCATTTCGTGTTTGGTAACCAACTCTTCTTCATATACGAGATTAATTCTGTTGTATTAGGTATTCTGTTATCTCACATCTGGGTCACCTTGGATAGCTGACCAAAGGAGATGTGATTTCATTCAGGGGGCTGGTAAAATTATGATGTTGCTTTGTCTACTACTGTTATGGATGTGTTAGAACTATGCAAGGACAAAGGTACGGAACTATGAATAATATGTAGAGTTTTGCACTAAATAAGAATAGTCTAAGAGTGATTTTTGTCAGAAAATTACTTTAAAACTTAAGTTATTGGATTGTGGGGGTACCAATGTATATCAAGCTAAGTGAACACACTCCCCCTCACATGACTCTCTGTGTTAGGCCTCCAGGTTGTGAATTTTATTTGGAAAGAAAGAATAAAAAGAGGTAAATAAATGTATTTCATATTTGACAATGATGAGGTTTGAACCTAGAATCTCTTGAAGCCTCATGCTCTGATATTGTGTCAAAAAATTGCTTAACCCAACAGTTTTAATAAGTTAGCTGCAGGCTAACACTGTTTGCCAAACTAGGTGAGCACTTGAAAGGGAAGGGTGAGAAAAGCTGCTGAAGTGCTGGGATAAATAAGATGTTTAATGTTGATGAATAGTTGCTTGTATTTCTCAAATTCAATGTTGGCTGTCTAGTATAAACACATTGACTCATCATCATCATCATCCAATCCTTTAAATGAGGTAAGATTTGGATCAGAATCAAGTTGAGAAGCCTTTTTATGGAAATATGATTTAACCATCATTTTTTTGGTGCCTAACTTATGGCTAACAAGGAAAGTAGAGTGGAAGGCCTGTTCGCAAGTTACTAGACCTACCTTCAAACTAATTGGATTTTCAAGCTGAAAAGAAACGGAAAAATGTTAACTGTTACTCTTGCATGCATCATATTTTAATCATATAAAATCTGTTTTCAGGTGGTTGTCGGCAGTTTTGTTGCGGATGGATGGGAGGAATCTAAGCCGATGAGCCCGGTAGACACATCAACTGCTGCTGGAAAGTTTGGTTCTAGCGGGATGACCGGCGCCTCAAGCCCCCCATCACGGGGCACAATGAGCGAGTCGTCGGGAGGACCTGGGAGCCCACTCCACCAGAACAATGGCAACCAGCAAGGTCCGTCCAGCATCCGTTGGAAATAGGAGATGAAATCTACAACCCCTCGTGTAATCATAGTGAATAGCTTTGAAACCCTCTTTCATCCTTGTACATAATTATATACAACAAAGTCAGGAAAAGGCAAACGCCCCTGGAAGTTCACCCATCTTATTAGTACAATCTGGGTGAGTTATACACGTGTGCGCAGACGCGCGTGCACACAGCCTTGCAGCTCTATTTTGTTACACCTTCTGTGCATCTTGGGTGTTTTTGAAATGTATAATAGTGTTATTCTCTTTATGTAAGTAATGCCTCTATTTGGCCTGTGTCTTTTCTTTGCACTTTCTTTTAATTCCCTTGATTTATTTGAATTGTTTCCCTCAGGTATTTTGAATTAGTTTTGGAGACAACCCTCTAATTCTATATTAATCATCGGAGTTCTTGAATGCTTTCTCATTGCAGCATAAATAAATTTCCCCTTTACTGCAAGTAGCAGCTAGGCGAATATTTTTTGCAGTTCGGCTGTGTGAATGATTTGCAGGCAGCCTGCACCCAAAAGAGGAAGAATTGAGTACAGAAGCAGCAAAGCTCCAGTGGTAACACTCATTCTTGTACTGTTGTACATAAAACTTTGGGCTTTTTTATGTTAAGACTCATCTTTTCACTATATTATCTATATGATCTCCCTTTGGAGAATCATGATGTCTCCAACACAAAACACCCTCATATCTGATGACAAATTTGATCTATTGCTCGAACTGCTTTCCTTCGTATGTCTGCCCGAATCGCCAACTTGAGGGCGCGACACTGTAAGAAGTCACCATTCGACCAGCGCTGTTGGTCACCTCGTATGACACAGTCTGGCCTCTGAGCTCCGCGTCGCACTGCCAGTTCTGGCCCCAGTTTCTCGCCATCGGTATCCAACCCGTCCTCGATCCCTTCACTTTGACCGCCGCCACCTCGCCGTCAGAAGCCACATTGGTGATCAAAACCTGGTGGAAGTAGGAGCTCCCACTCACTGTGAACCTTATTCCTCCATATCTCCCACACTCCACCCTGCACCAAAGCACAGACAAGTCTGATTCCTTGCTCTTTCAACGAAGTAACTATTAGTTGGTTTCTACTGATCAAAAGCTTTACTGGATGCAAACTTACTATTTGTTTTTAGAATAAGCTGTACATGGGTGTCACTTGAAAAATTCAAGGAATGAAAGTCTTAAAAATTCATATAGCTCAGATATGATTTTGAATATAAATATGAGCACACCTTAGTGATGTTAATGATTATTGCTACCCTTTCTATTTTTTGGGACTTAATTTTGTACTCTTAGTTATGATAACATATATCAATTGTATACCTGCAGCTATGTTTAGCATAATTTAAAAGAGATTGACAGGAAAAAAAAGAAAAACAAAAATACGTAGGCATGTGAAGTTAGAGTATTTTCGTTTGTCTTGGGGAAAAAAAAACAGAAGGGCACGTGAGTCATTTCACATTTGCCGTTAACAACATTAGCAACGTTTTTGGGAAATAAACGGTAATTATTTAAAATTTTAAAAATTTATTGAATTTGTGATTATAAATTTGTACAAAGTCTAAAAGTTACCTCCGATACTGAACCGGTACGATATCAGCCTCTCTCACCGCAATCCTCAAGAACGCGAACTTGGACATGTCAAAATGCTCACGGGGGTAATTACACCACCCCCCGTTGTCACCGGCCAGCCCATAATTAGGGGCGCAGAAGTCCGTGGCGGTGACCACAACCGAGGGGCTCCCTTGCTTGCACCACAGTATGTGGTCAACGCACCGCACCTCGAAGCACCCCCCGCAGGCTTGACCGCGCGCGAACAGCGCCCCGCTCACCGCCGCTGCGGTGTTCTTACCGTACCCCGACTGGTTCAGGTCACCGTACCCGCACGCTCCTCCTTCAACAAATAACGAAGCTGTTAAGGGCTTTTCTACATATTTGTACATATTTTGTTTTTTGTTGAAATAGAACCTTACCCTTTTCCATTTTATAAAAGAATTGGGAGAATAATCTTCAAACCTTTTTCTTTTCTTTTGCGAATTTAATTTTAGGCCCGTCGTATTCAAATGAATTTCTTTTAGCCTCCCATCTTTTTACAACATTTCCTTCATGAATTTCTCCTAACCAAATTTTTTTGTCTATCTAAAACCTCAATACTACATACAAGGGATTAAAATGACATTTTAAAAGATAAGAGAGCTAAAAGAAGTTCATTTAACTTAACCCAAAAAAATAAAAAATTGGAATGAAGAATAATGAGAAAATGTTACAAAATGCATTGAAACAACTTACAATACGATGAAATAGTGATAATTGGAAATGTGTGGGGGGAAATGAAATAGTGAGAAATGAGAAGAAGGGTGATGGGAATAATACCATACCAGTGAGTGTGGAGGAGTCTGGGGACTGGGTGTAGGTTGCTGTAGCTGATATCCCCTCTTCTTCTTCTGCTTCTTCTTTTGTGAAGGAGGTGGGTGTTGCTAGTGTTATCGTCAGTGAGAGAGAGAAATGAGACAAGATGAGAATTGTTTTGAGATGAAAGAGGGCCATTCACTTGATCTTGGAGAGAGAGAGAGAGAGAGAGAGGAGAGGTTTTGGTATTGTTTGTTGGTTAAGGTTGAGAGTGAACAAGGAAGAAGCAAATAGACTATATTGTACTGTTTGCTTTCCTTTCCTTCTTTTTTTTCTTTTGTTTTTCTATTTTAGTTTTTGTATTGGGATTGCGTACAGTGCTGAAAGTCTGGGTACAAGGGTTTGAATGATGGTCCATTGCTTTTCCAGTTTGGATTGCAAACAGCTGGGTGGAAAAGTTGGAGAAAATTAATCTCCTCCTCAGTTTTTCACAGCAGATTAGTAAATCCTATTTATTTTTAAAAATTAAAAATTAAAAAAATATATATGCTGACATCAGCAAAATATTTACGCTTTTTTTTTTGCTCTCTCTGTGAAATCAAGAAAAATGCCTGAAAAATTGACAACATGAGGTCGACGCTGTCATTTTTCCAACCTCTTTTCAAATATGTTTTAATAAAAAAAAAGAAGCAAAGATAAAGGGCGTGTTTGATAACTTGCAAAATATTTGCAAAATGTACAAATTTTTACAACTTTACATTTTACACTTGTTTGGTTTCGTTTGCAAAATGCAAAATGTAAAAACTTTTGCAACTCTTCTTTTCCCACTTGCAGTTGCTACAGTTAAATTTGTGGTCATATAAATCTCACTTTTACACTCATTTTCCCACTTACAGTTGCTACAGTTAATTTTGTGGTCATATAACTCTCACTTGTAGTACACTTACAGTTCAAAACAGTTACTTGATAATCAATATATAATTAAATATTATTAAATATTTAATATTTTAATAGTGTTCAATTTCTTATTTAATTAATTAATTATTTTATATTTTTAATCTTTAACTTTTTATTGTTTTAATATTTAATATTTTACTATTTTAATTTAATATTTTATTATTTTATTAATACTTATTCCATTTTTTATTATTTATTTAGAGTTAATATTTTATTAATATAAAGTATTATACTTTAATATAAAATTACTATATATTTAATTATTTATTTTAAATATAAAAAATTACTTTATTAATATCATAATATATTTTATTATTATATTAATATTTTATTATTATATTAATATTTTATTATGTTAATATTGTAATAATAATTCAGTATAATAATACTATAATGATAATTTATTATTAAATTATAATTATATTTTACTTTATTAATTTTATATTTCTATAATATTAAAATAATATTATAATAAAATTTATATTATAATAATTTCAAGTATTTTAATATTATAATATTATAACTATATTTTATTATTGTTGTAACATTTTTTAATATTTATATCTTATTAGTATTCTTAAAATTTTATTAATGTTCTTTAGATTTTCTTAAAATTTTATATTATTTATTTAGTTAATATTTTAGTAATATTTTACTATTTATACTAATATTTTATTAATATTATTCTTATAAATAAAATATTAAGATTATTAATTTTTATCTCAAATTTATTAATACAATTTAATTTGCAATAGTAGATTTAATTAATAGTATTTATAATATTTAAATCACTGCTACAGTTAGTTTTGTGGTCAACTTTTCCACTTACACTTTTACATTACCAACCAAACACAGTAAAACACAATATAGTTTACCATTTACACTTTTACTTTATCAACCAAACACCGTAAAATACAATATACTTTTCCATTTATACTTCACTTTATCAACCAAACACCGTAAAACACAATATATTTTCTCTGCTACAGTTCACTTTTTCCATTCTCATTTTACGACTTACGACTTGCGACGTTTTGCAACGAAACAAACAGGCCCAAAATCTGCCCACTTACTCGCAAACCTACAGAGCCCACCAACCCACAACTAACACAACACACACCACACAAACACACACACACACACACACACACACAAAAGAGTGTGAAGGGGTCTAATTGGATTAAATGAGGGCATGTGGTGATGGTTGAAGGGGAACTTGGAGCAAGGGGATGGGGGCATAAGCGTGATTGTACTGTCTTTTCACTTCGACTCATAGGCCTGCTTGGAAGAACAAGTTTTGGGACAAAATTTAGGGTATGTCTCACACTCGCAACTTTCTCAGAGAGCTGCGAGTTACAGTCTTATTATCAGATTTGCTGCCACTTTTCTCTCGCAAGTGAAAAAAAACCGACAACATTACTATAGATGGGCCCGGACCTTAATTTTGATGGGGCTCACATTCTTTTCCAATCCATAAAAACTACAAGTAAATAAAAATTAAGAATTCACTCCTTTGAGGCTCATGAAGAATGCTTCTCCTTCCTATTTTGTGAGAACTAAACATGACATAATTTTTGGGATTTCATGATGCTATATATCTTATTAGAAGAAATAGGTCCGTTGGATCTAAGATTCTGTTGGATCTAAGATTATAAGGATACAAATTTTAAAATCAGATAAATTTTAAAAGATAAAAGGAAGCTCGGAAGACCAACGCACATAAATCAAAAACAGAGTATATTTTTTTTAGCATGATGATCACACAAGTATTGAAAGGAAAAAACAGATCGGCTGAGTTTTTTATTTTCACTTTTTACTTGTAGTAAATCATATACTAAAAAATATAATATTTTTTTTTACTTTCAAAGTGAAAACAAATTCTAATTTTTTATTTTTTTCTCATTTTTTTCCCTTTTTTTTTTCGTTTGCACTTTTTCGTCTAACAAAACATGCTGCAAATCAAACAGGCCTAAAAAATATTGAAAAAAAAAAAAAAAAAAACAACAACAACAACAACCCAGACATAAGACTAGAAAATTACTTGTTGTCAGTCCCAAGAGACTCTCTGTTCTTTTCTATCTGGGGTTTAGGGTTTTTCCTTGGGGAGCATCTAGGTTTGTCTTGTCCATCACGCCTTTTGAGGAGCTGGGAATTTGGTCCACATCACACAGAGAATCCGCAGCTCTTTATATATATAAAAATAAAGAGAAATGGTTCATTAGAAAATCTTTTATAAGGAGATACATATAACATTTTACAGTTAATTTTGATTATAAATTGTAACTTTTAACAGTTAATTTATTGTGATATAAATCGACTTACATTCTAATTATAATCTAAATTTTTTCATAATTAATATTTATTTAAATATTATTTTACGGTCAACTTTGTGGTCGACATTTTCACTTCCGCTTTCACATTATTAATCAAATACTGAAAAACACAATATACTTTTTCACTTATCATTTCCTTACTTGCATAAATTTCATTTTTCTATCTTTTTTATCATTCCCTTCACATTTCTCACTGGCTCATTTTTCTCTCACTTGCAGCAAACAAAACAGTCTTGCATGAAAGTAATCCAAAAAAAAAAAGGAGGAGAAAACAACTCAGGCCCAGCCAGCCCAAGTTATTGTTTTGGCTACTTAATACGATCAAAACCCAGCCCATGTAGAGTATTCAAAATTATTAGTGGCATGGGAGTTGAAAGTGAGAATTGTGATAGTAGCAAAGTAATCAAACAAAACATATTTCGATCCAAGCCCAGGCTAGTTTCACCAGTCTTTAATCAACGGGGTTTGAAAGTAAGAAAAATGACCCTCAATTTAGTTCATTTTTCTGCTTTATTGCTCCTTAAAATTATTTCTTAAAGAGCTTTATTGTTCTAAATTTAATGAGCTTTATTTTCTCGCAGTCTCTTGATCTTTTCGAGCTTTATGCTCGAATTTAATGAGCTCTAAATTTAGCGAGCTTTATCGCTGCAATTCATGAATATTACCGTTCAAATAAACAAAAATATATTACATAAAAATGAATAATAAAAAAAATCAATATATTTCTAAGCTCTGCAACATGCATGCGTGCGTGCAAAATAATTTTGTCAAAAAGAAAACCACAAAAGAAAAAATATTAAAGTATATTATCTTTCACCCCAAGTTAATCTGAAAAATCAGCCCACACGGACTTAAAAAAGAACAAAAAAAAAAAAAAAAAATCTGGCTCTAATCAAATTTGGAAACGGGCTTGATTCAAATTTTGAAGTGGGTTTGATTGAAAAAATAAAAAAAATAAAAAAAACTTATGTCCATATGCCCAACTTTATCAAGCAATAACAACAAATTCCATGCAATCTTCGAGTTGGTCGAATGTAATCGTAATTAAGTTAGAGACTTTGTAAATATTCAAGATTCAAAGTATCTTCAAAGCGAGAAAAAAAAAAAAGACAGGTCAAGATCACATATTGACGTGTCTATAGTAGACTAAATGGCTAAATAGCTCACAAATTTTAATTCGGTTAAGATTCAACTAAAAAAAATCCCTACAATCTTTGATTTGATTGGAAGTGATGTTTAATCAAGTCAAGACTTTGTAAATACCCAAAATTCCAAAAGAAAAACAATTCATAAATATTTTGGACTCACAAACAATCTTTTGCAGAATTGCACAATGAATACGAATCCATTGATCAAATTAAAAAAATATATAATAAATAAATCAGAAGGGAAAAAAAAAAGAGTTAAGCCATGCCAAAACTAGACAAAATCAAGTAGTCATTCCAACTCTTAAATAAGTTTCGAAAACTTGAATTTTAGACCCCTCACCCCAAAACAATGTAAAATAGACCTAAATTGTCTAAGTTGGCCAAGAATTAGTGCCGGTTTTGGAAAATTCCTAGGTAAAATTTTAAATTATACCCTAAATACACTGATCACAGTTACATGAAGCAAATCATTTTTCACATAATGAGTTATAGAAAAATTTACAGATGAGACAGCAATAAGATCGGAGCCCTAACAAATAACAATTTTAAGTAAATGAAAAAAAAAAAAAGGAAGAGTGTGAGCAGGTATGACAGGGGTGGAGACCGTTGTGACACCGGCGACGGAGGCGACGACAGGGGTTCTAGGGTGTCGGAGGCGGCGTGCAGGAGGATGTCGGCAGCAGAGGAGGAGGAGGTGGAGTGATGGAAGTAGTGATTGAGTCCTTTTTTTATTTTTCAATTTTTATGTTTAATTAAAAGAAGTCGAGCAGCAAAGATGAAGAGTCACCCAGGGCCTTTGTGATTGAATGAAAAAAAAATTGGGTAGCACAGAGGAATGATAAAATTTTGGGGTAAGAAAACTGCAGGCCTAAAAAAATTTTCGTTCATTTATACTTCAGCCACAAATTCATACAGGTAGGATAAAAGAATCAATTACTTTTATGCGCACGGGGTGTTTGGGCCTGGGCATGAGCCCTGGTTCAGGGCCCGACCCGCCAAGAATTGACCTCACCAAAGTGACAACAATTTACAAACTGAACTGTCCTTAAAGTAGAAATGAAGCTCAAAGGTCCAAGTCCAAAGTTAAAATTAGTGTTCCATATCCAAATGTCAAACTCAACGTATTAAATGCCAGATCGCAGCAACATTCTTAAACTAAAATCAAGATCAAATCTCAATCCCAGATCGCAATATCCTTGAACTAAAATCAAGTTCAGACTCTCAATCCTTCGCAAATTAAATCAAGCCCAGATTCCACTCTTAAGTACCGAGATGTCCTTAAGCTATGATCTCATGAAATAAGAATTTTCTTAAATAAAATACAAAATAAAAAAATGCACTTTCCACCCCTGGACCACAAACTATGGTACACTAAGTTCTTTCTGCTTTCATGTCTGTGCTTTGGCCCTGAGAGCATTACAGAGCTGGAGATGCGCGTCTCAGGTACTTTTTGCTCTCTTCAGCAGAAATCTCAAGGAGAAGATCCCGAGGGCTGCAGTCTGCCAGAACCATCCTGTAGAATTCCGAGGATCCACCCTTCTCGCTAGGTACCATGCGTAGATACCCTCACCGACATGAGCAGCTAGCGATGCAACAAACACCAATCTAGTGACCCACAAAGACCGGAATATGAACAAAGCGAGGGCATACACCCACTTCAACGGACCAACGGTGGGAGGTAGGCTGCACAGAATAGCGCAAACATCCCAAAGAGTGCAAAGAACCATGCGAATATAGTAGGGCCGTCAAGTTCTTTCCTCTTTCTCTCCTGCCAATATGAGATTGTTGCAGAGAGGCCATCACGAGGGCTCACCATGGGAATATACCCAAGCTCTTCCCTTGCTTTTAGATAGGAGAAGTAGGGGTTACACCGATCTGTAACAAAGAATGATAGCAAGGTTTTAAAATAGGATTGAGCATTTATTGTACAAGTTTTAGAACTTAAAAAAGAAATTAAGAATCCAGTAATATTGTTTTTACTCTGACAGAATGAACAGTATCATATCCAAACTCTTTATTATGATGGAACTACCATCAGTAACTATCAATATGAATGCATACAGAAACATATCAGGGAACATACAGATACATGTCAGGGAACACTTACAACTAAATGAGTAGTATATAAGTATCAGGATCCCAGTGTAACAGGAGTAAGGTTGTCGTGTGTAAACTGAAAAAGATGAACAAATAGTTTGGAGCACACAAGTGTTTTTCTATGTCACAGCGAGGACCCTGTGCTAGCCAGGTGGTGACCAGATTAAGCACAAGAATTGAATTTTCAGCATAAGCAATACCTTACTTTTAAAAACCATAACAGATTACGGAACAATTTCAGCTACTATACAGTACCTTACTTTTTAGAAAATGAAATAGATACGGCAAAGCTTCTTGTGCCTTGAATTAGAAAAGTGGAATGACACATTACACAGCTTACTTACACAATGACACATTAAGGAAACAATGCCAACTTTTAACAGAAACAAAGGACTTAATTTTCCATGTCAGAGAAAGTTCAGTAGTCTCATGGAACACAGATATCACAGAATTTGTCTGATAGATATCAGAGGCATTCTTAACCTTTGTTTATGTGAACATGTAATGTATACCAATGCAATATGACGACGTTTTAAACATGCAAATCTCATTATTGTGTCCCAACTCCTAAACAAATTATTTTCTTGGAAACCTACTATTATGGATGGTTTCAAGCAAGGGCAGAGCCACACAATGGCTTGGTAGGGCATGAACACAATATGTCAACAAGTTTAAAGCTTCTCGCTGGTCTATTGTGTCCCAACTCCTATACAAATAATTTTATTGGAAACCCACCATTAAGGATGGTTTCAAGCAAGGCAGAGCCACACATTGGCTTGGTAGGGCATGAACACAATATGTCAACAAGTTTAAAGCTTCTCTCTGGTCTCAACTTTTCTGCTTTACAAATTCTCAATCCTAATCTCACCAATTATGCGATATCATAAACAAATAGCATGCATGGGATTTCATATGAAATATATCTAGTAAATTCATCCATTAGTAAGGCAAAGAGACAAAGTACTTTACGTGCATCCTTAGTACAAGCTTATGGCTATAGGGAATGGTTCTGTCTCCCCTCCGATTGTTTTCATGATACTCGTTACCCCATCATGCATATCCTTAATCACATCAGTAAAACTACAAGACGCTTTTCTCTTTTCTAAGACCTATCACACTATCTCGCGAGGAACCATATCATAAGCTTGCACTAGATCAATAAAAAAACATATTTAAAGCTCTTTCCGCCAACACATTGGCCCGCATACCACATCAAGAATCATATATAAGCATTTCATGGAAGTGGGTAAATCAAGAAAAATGTTAACGCTTTTCTTTTTTCTCTCTCTGTGAAATCAAGAAAAATGTCTGAAAAATTGACAACATGAGGTCGACGCTGTCATTTTTCCAACCTCTTTTCAAAAATGTTTAAAAAAAAAAGAAGCAAAGATAAAATCTGCCCACTTACTCGCAAACCTACAGAGCCCACCAACCACAACTAACACAACACACACACACAAAAACACACACACACACACACACACGAGAGAGTGTGAAGGGGTTTAATTGGATTAAATGAGGGCATGTGGTGATGGTTGAAGGGGAACTTGGAGCAAGGGGATGGGGGCATAAGCGTGATTGTACTGTCTTTTCACTTCGACTCATAGTCCTGCTTGGAAGAACAAGTTTGGGACAAAATTTAGGGTATGTCTCACACTCGCAACTTTCTTAGAGAGCTGCGAGTTATAGTCTTGTTATCAGATTTGCTGTCACTTTTCTCTCGCAAGTGAAAAAAAAACCGACAACATTACTGTAGATGGGCCCGGACCTTAATTTTGATGGGGCTCACATTCTTTTCCCAAATCCATAAAAACTACCAAGTAAATAAAAATTAAGATTTCACTCCTTTTGAGGCTCATGAAGAATGCTTCTCCTTCCTATGTTTTGAGAACTAAACATGACATAATTTTGGGATTCCATGATGCTATATATCTTATTAGAAGAAATAGGTCCGTTGGATCTAAGATTCTGTTAGATCTAAGATTATAAGGATACAAATTTAAAATCAGATAAATTTTAAAAGATAAAGGAAGCTCAGAGAACCAACGCACATAAATCTAAAACAGAGTATATTTTTTTTAGCATGATCATCACACAAGTACTGAAAGGAAAAAAACAGATCGTCTGAGTTTTTTATTTTCACTTTTTACTTGTAGTAAATCATATACTAAAAATTATAATATTTTTTTTACTTTCATAGTGAAAAATTTACTTATACAAATTCTAATTTTTATTTTTTTCTCATTTTTTTCCCTTTTTTTTTTGTCGTTTGCACTTTTTCATCTAACAAAACATGCTGCAAATCAAACAGGCCTAAAAAATATTGAAAAAAAAAAAAAACAACAACAACAACAACAACAACAACCCAGACATAAGACTAGAAAATTACTTGTTGTCAGTCCCAAGAGACTCTCTGTTCTTTTCTATCTGGGGTTTAGGGTTTTTCCTTTGAGAGCATCTAGGTTTGTCTTGTCCATCACTCCTTTGAGGAGCTGGGAATTTGGTCCACATCACACAGAGAATCCGCAGCTCTTTATATATATAAAAATAAAGAGAAATGGTTCATTAGAAAATCTTTTATAAGGAGATACATATAACATTTTACAGTTAATTTTGATTATAAATTGTAACTTTTAACAGTTAATTTTATTGTGATATAAATTCGACTTGTATTCTAATTATAATCTAAATTTTTTTCATAATAATATTTATTTAAATATTATTTTACGGTCAATTTTGTGGTCGACATTTTCACTTCCGCTTTCACATTATTAATCAAATACTAAAAAACACAATATACTTTTTCACTTATCATTTCCTATTTGCATAAATTTCATTTTTCTATCTCTTATCATTTCTTTCACATTTCTCACTTACTCATTTTCTCTCACTTGCAGCAAACAAAACAGTCTTGCATGAAAGTAATCAAAAAAAAAAAAAAAAAAAAAAAAAAAAAAAAAAAAAAAAAAAAGGGGAGAAAACAACTCAGGCCCAGCCAGCCCAAGTTATTGTTTTGGCTACTTAATACGTTCAAAACCCAGCCCATGTAGAGTATTCAAAATTAGTGGCATGGGAGTTGAAAGTAAGAATTGTGATAGTACCAAAGTAATCAAACAAAACATATTTCGATCCAAGCCCGGGGTTAGTTTCACCAGTCTTTAATCAACGGGGGTTGAAAGTAAGAAAAATGACCCTCAATTTAGTTCATTTTTCTGCTTTATTGCTCGTTAAATTTATTTCTTAAAGAGCTTTATTGTTCTAAATTTAATGAGCTTTATTTTCTCGCAGTCTCTTGATCTTTTCGAGCTTTATGCAGCTCTAAATTTAGCGAGCTTTATCGCTGCAATTCATGAATATTACCGTTCAAATAAACAAAAATATATTACATAAAAATGAATAATAAAAAAAATCAATATATTTCTAAGCTCTGCAACATGCATGCGTGCGTGCAAAAATAATTTGTCAAAAAGAAAACCACAAAAGAAAAAATATTAAAGTATATTATCTTTCACCCCAAGTTAATCTGAAAAAAATCAGCCCACATGGACTTAAAAAAGAACAAAAAAAAAAAAAAAAAAATTCTGGCTCTAATCAAATTTGGAAACGGGCTTGATTCAAATTTTGAAGTGGGTTTGATTGAAAAAATAAAAAAAATAAAAAAAAACTTATGTCCATATGCCCAACTTTATCAAGCAATAACAACAAATTCCATGCAATCTTCGAGTTGGTCGAATGTAATCGTAATTAAGTTAGAGACTTTGTAAATATTGAAGATTCAAAGCGAAAAAAAAAAAAAGACAGGTCAAGATCACATATTCACGTGACTATACTAGATTAAATGGCTAAATAGGATAAAGAGAATCTCACAAAATTTTAATTCGTTTAAGATTCAACTAAAAAAATCCCTACAATCTTTGATTTGATTGGAAGTGATTTTTAATCAAGTCAAGACTTTGTAAATACCCAAAATTCCAAAAGAAAAACAATTCATAAATATTTTTGGATTCACAAACAATCTTTTGCACAATGAATAAGAATTCATTGATCAAATTAAAAAAATATATAATAAATAAATCAGAAGGGAAAAAAAAAGAGTTAAGCCATGCCAAAACTAGACAAAATCAAGTAGTCATTTTCAACTCTTAAATAAGTTTCGAAAACTTGACTTTTAGACCCCTCACCCCAAAACAATGTAAAATAGACCTAAATTGTCTAAGTTGGCCAAGAATTAGTGCCGGTTTTGGAAAATTCCTAGGTAAAATTTTAAATTATACCCTTAAATACACTGATCACAGTTACATGAAGCAAATCATTTTTCACATAATGAGCTATAGAAAAATTTACAGATGAGACAGCAATAAGATCGGAGCCCTAACAAATAACAATTTTAAGTAAATGAAAAAAAAAAAGGAAGAGTGTGAGCAGGTATGACAGGGGTGGAGACCACTGTGACACGGCGACGGAGGCGACGACAGGGGTTCTAGGGTGTCGGAGGCGGCGTGCAGGAGGATGTCGGCAGCAGAGGAGGAGGAGGTGGAGTGATGGAAGTGGTGATTGAGTCCTTTTTTTATTTTTCAATTTTATGTTTAATTAAAAAGAAGTCGAGCAGTAAAGATGAAGAGTCACCCAGGGCCTTGTGATTGAATGAAAAAAAAATTGGGTAGCACAGAGGAATGATAAAATTTTGGGGTAAGAAAACTGCAGGCCTAAAAAATTTTTTCGTTCATTTATACTTCAGCCACAAATTCATACAGGTAGGATAAAAGAATCAATACTTTTATGCGCACGGGGTGTTTGGGCCCTGGGGCATGGGCCCTGGTTCAGGGCCCGACCCGCCAAGAATTGACCTCACCAAAGTGACAACATTTACAAACTGAACTGTCCTTAAAGTAGAATGAAGCTCAAAAGTCCAAGTCCAAAGTTAAAATTTAGTGTTCCATATCCAAATGTCAAACTCAACGTATTAAATCCCGCATCGCAGCAACATCCTTAAACTAAAATCAAGATCAAATCTCAATCCCAGATCGCAATATCCTTCAACTAAAATCAAGTTCAGACTCTCAATCCTTCGCAAATTAAATCAAGCCTATCTCATGAAATAAGATGATCTTAAATAAAATAAAAAAAATGCACTTTCCACCCCCTAGACCACAAACTATGGCACACTGAGTTCTTTCTGCTTTCATGTCTGTGCTTTGGCCCTGAGAGCGTTACAGAGCTGGAGATGCGCGTCTCAGGTACTTTTTGCTCTCTTCAGCAGAAATCTCAAGGAGAAGATCCCGAGGGCTGCAGTCTGCCAGAACCATCCTGTAGAATTCTGAGGATCCACCCTTCTCGCTAGGTACCATGCGTAGATACCCTCACCGACGTGAGCAGCTAGCGATGCAACAAACACCAATCTAGTGACCCACAAAGACCGGAATATGAACAAAGCGAGGGCATACACCCACTTCACCGGACCAACCGGTGGGAGGTAGGCTGCACAGAATAGCGCAAACATCCCAAAGAGTGCAAAGAACCATGCGAATATAGTAGGGCCGTCGAGTTCTTTCCTCTTTCTCTCCTGCCAATATGAGATTGTTGCAGAGAGGCCATCACGAGGGCTCACCATGGGAATATACCCAAGCTCTTCCTTGCTTTTAGATAGGAGAAGTAGTGGGTCACACCGATCTGTAACAAAGAATGCTGGCAAATTTTAAAACAGGATAGAGCATTTATTGTACAAGTTTTAAAACTTATAAAAGAAATTAAGAATCCAGTAATATTGTTTTTACTTTGACAGAATGAACAGTATCATATCCAAACTCTTTATTATGATTGAACTATTATCAGTAACTATCAATATGAATGCATACAGATACATATCCGGGAACATACAGATACATGTCAGGGAACACTTACAACTAAATGAATAGTTTATAAGTATCAGGATCCCAATGTAACAGGAGTAAGGTAGTTGTGTGTAAACTGAAAAAGATGAAAAACTAGTTTGGAGCACACAAGTGTTTTTCTATGTCATAGCGAGGACCTTGTGCTAGCCAGGTGGTGATCAGATTAAGCACAAGAATTGAATTTTCAGCATAAGCAATACCTTACTTTTTAAAAACCATAACAGATTACGGAACAAATTTCAGCTACTATACAGTACCTTACTTTTAGAAAATGAAATAGATACGGGAGAGTTTCTTGTGCCTTGAATTAGAAAAGTGGAATGACACATTACACAGCTTATTTACACAATGACACATTAAGGAAATGATGCCAAATTTTAACAGAAACAAAGTACTTAATTTTCCATGTCATAGAAAGTTCAGGAGTCTCATGGAACACATATATCACAGAATTTGTCTGATAGATATCAGGGGCATTCTTACCCTTTGTTATGTGAACATGTAATGTATACCAATGCAATATGACAAGACATTTTAAACATGCAACTCTCATTATCGTGTCCCAACTCCTAAACATATTATTTTCTTGGAAACCTACCATTATGGATGGTTTCAAGCAAGGGCAGAGCCACACATTGGCTTGGTAGGCATGAACACTATGTCAACAAGTTAAGCTTCTCTCTGGTCTATTGTGTCCCCAACTCCTAAACAAATAATTTTATTGGAAACCCATCATTAAGGATGGTTTCAAGCAAGGCAGAGCCACACATTGGCTTGGTAGGGCATGAACACAATATGTCAACAAGTTTAAAGCTTCTCTCTGGTCTCCACTTTTCTGCTGTGCAAATTCTCAATCCTAGTCTCACCAATTTATGCTATATCATAAACAAATAGCATGCATGGCATTTCATATGAAATATATCTAATAAATTCATCCGTTAGTAAGGCAAAGAGACAAAGTACTTTACGTGCATCCTTAATACAAGCTTATGGTTATAGGAATGGTTCTGTCTCCCCTCAGATTGTTTTCATGATACTCGTTACCCCAGCATGCATATCCTTAATCACATCAGTAAATCTACAAGACGCTTTTCTCTTTTCTAAGACCTATCACACTATCTCGCGAGGAACCCTATAATAAGCTTTCACTAGATCAATAAAAAACATATTTTAAAGCTCTTTCCGCCAACACATTGGCCCGCATACCACATCAAGAATCATACATAAGCATTTCATGGAAGTGGGTAAATCCAAATTATGCTTTCATTTTACTTCACATTCCATAGCGCAACCACCAAACAACAGCTCACAGTTGCGCATCACATATAAGATTTTTCAGCTTAACACATTGACAACTTGTGTATGCACACTGATCATGGAAGCAGATCAAAAATTTAATAATGACACTTTGTATGGGTTTATGTTTATCTAACCTTATAAACTTCAGCAGGAAGAAGAAGTGGCCCAGGCAGCCATCTGCGATTAAGCCAGGGATATAATAGCGTATATATGACCCCGATTATACGTGACATCAAGAGTGCATGTTTAACATCCAATGTAATCTTGGCAAGTCATAGTCCAGGCTTCGAAGTAGAGGACTAATGATAAATTCAAAGGTGTTGACAGGCGACCCTGAAAGTGAATAATCAATCTGTCAAGATATATTAAGCTAGATGGTTAATTTACTGTCAGAAATCAATCTCCACTCTCCACCGTAGAAGATAATCGTAGCCGTGCAAGCAAAAACTAGAACAGGAAAGGTTGTAAAATATATGGGAAAGCATTATTGCAATCAACTTCGTGAACTAAAAGGTAAATTGAAAATAATATGTGATAAACAAAAATGCTTAACTTGAAAGCCAAATAGAATATAATGGCCATCAGAAACCTACAGATAAAGCAAAAGAGACAAACTGATCGATTCCAATCATGACATCCAAAAGAATCAAGTTTTACTTTATTGGGGTTGAATGTGCAGAAAGTAACATATCCAAACTCTAAGCAAATCTTGTAGTCTGACAGGAATTCAACTTATGATGGAATTTATTGTAATCTCACAGAAATATTCCATCAGAAAGAAGTGGTAACAAAAGAATGTTGAACAAACATATGATGCTACCAGTGAAAAATAAATCCTGGATTTTCTTTTCTTCTTTTTTTTTTTTCCTTTTTTAATGAACATGGCCTTTGATGTTCCGCTTGATACATAAGATTATGATGATGCACAACAGAACACACATATTGCCAAGGATATGTATATAGATATTCAAAGAAGCTAAAACAATCAAAAAATGCCTAACTCCAAGGACAAAGGATTTATTAGGTTAATGGTGATGCTATGTAAATAGTCAACGCGATGGAACTTGATGTACAATTATTAGAGAGACTAAGATGACTTGATTGTTTTAAACGCAACAAACTGAGGGAAGGCATTTTACATGCAAAGAATTGAATTGGATTTTGACATGTCAAAAGAGCCACACTAGGCAAAGTGCAAAGAAACTGGAGGTAGAGACTCGTGTACATGAAAAACTTTATCAATCAAAAGACTAGAGATTTGCTGTAAACACAAGGCGAAATATATTTATCTTTCTGAAGTTGTATCCTTGTTCTTTGGGGTCGATCATGTGAATACTTTTCTTCCGTTGAGCTAGCTTGTTTCTAGAGGTCAACTTCAAAAGGAAAATCGCCAACCCCTCACCAATTTCTTCCTAGTTGCAACTCTGTAAGCCCTAGGACTGTGATCTGAACATAATTTTTTTAGTGATATAAACAAGCCTACATACTGAGACAAGGATATGCATCTTACTTGTTACTTTCATAATGAACACGAGATAAATGTTGATAAGAAGCTGACATAAGGTAACCATAACTCTGTTGCTTGAAGGCAATAGTGTGGGTGATGGGGAATCGAATGGTCCATATGATTTAGATTTTTATTTAAATTAGGTTTAGATAGATTTGGTTGAGATTTAGGATTTATTTGAATCTAGATTTGGTTAGATTTGGTGAGATTTGATGTAATCAGTAATTGCACGTATAGTACACGTGTTGTAAGTTATATATAGCCATGTAGTGATTTTGAAAATTATAGAATGATTTTGATAAAAAAATGAAGCTATTTGCTTTGGGTATTGATTTTTATTCCCATTAATTGAATCATAACCAGTGCAACCAAGATCCGGGTTGCATCCCCGATCATATCTTTTTTTTCCTCTTTTTCTTCCCCAATTCCACAAAATCCCCACCACAAGCCCTAAATCTCCCTCCGTCCCATATCAATTTGGTATCAGAGCTAAATTTTCTACCTTTTTCTTGCCACAAAATCCACTTCAAAAAACAAATTTTATTGTTCTGTGAACAGTAAATTTACTGTTCACGAGCACTGTTCACGCAGTATTATTCACAGTTGCAGCGCACAGCAGTCCGGAGTTCGTTTCAGGCCCGTTCAGAGTCCCATTCAAGTTCCGTCAGAAATGTTGGATGCGTGACTGAGTCTCAAAGCTACTGGAAAGATCTCACAGCAGTTAAATAGCATATATGACCTCCACAAGTTTCTCTTGATTTTGATATTGTTCCTGCAGCAGAAGATTAGCGTTTCAGGTTACATTTTCAGCCAGATTTGACCCCAGTTCGAGCCGCTGAAATTCTTGGGTAACCTCTGGCACTTATGCACTAAATTTTCTATATGAATTTTACTTCTCCGGTAAATACATATATATTTGTGGTGATGAAAAGGAAGTTGAACGGGATATGTATGTGGCTCTCCCATATTTCGAGATTTTGATGATCAGTATGAGTATGAGAAGTGGGAAAGCAATCTTGAAACTTTCTTTAGTTATTTTATTCTAACATCTGAACAGAAATGTCGTTATGCCCAAATGCGGTTGACTGGAAAAGTTTACTGGTGGTGGAAAACAGTCATAGTTCTTGTCGATGTTGGTTTGTCTTGCAAGACCTACTTTATCCTCGGTATGCTCCACACCTCCTCACTGAGTTTCGGGAGACCTTAAAGGGTATCAAGAAAATTATAGAAGGTATGGCAACAAAATTGAGACAGAATTAGAGCCTCCAATTTTTACCGAGCCAACAGTTGTTGATTAGTCAGAACCAGCAGCTGAGCCAGAGTCAGAGCCAACAGTTGATGAGCCAGAGCCATAACCAGAGATAGAAAAGCCTCTTGTAGAGACTTCAGCAGACCTCCCACCAGAGCTTGCCATGGGCTAGTGCCACCTTCGCCAGCTGTGAGGGTTTCCTTCCTCTTGAGATCGCCTGATGTATACGATCCTTTGCAGAACCTTCTAGAGACGACATGTTCACAGGAGTTCAAATTTTTATTATGATGCAGAGTATAATCGGTCCAGTCTTCAGGGGGAGATTTGCCTCGGCATGTTGCATGTGTCTTGTTCGAGGTACCATCGACTGCGTTGGTCACGGAAGCTCAGTGTTTTAAATGTCGGATATCAGGGAAATGTCGGATGTCGTAATCGGATGTCAGATTTCAGATTTCGGAGATATTTCGGGACCATTTAGTAAATTTCGGATATCATGACGGATAACAAATATATATCCTAGATGTCTTAAATAATGTAATTTAAAAATCTTATCAAGATAATACATACACAACTTATGCAAAACTACGTAAATATGTTTAGGATATGTATAATTAACTTAAATATTTTGCATACATTCACTAATCCATTGTTAAAATTTGTCATTTGCTCTAACTTCTAAGATCAATCAACATAATGGGTTTTTCCTAAAATGTCGGCCGACATTTCGGGAAAATGTCGGCCGACATATCGAATTTTTCCCGAAATGTCGGCCGGTATTTTCCATAAACGCCATTTCAAATGTGGGTGGGGATGTCGTGACAGTGAAGGCTTGAAAACGAAATGTCGGACGACATTTAAAACACTGTGGAAGCTAGTTCCATCTCACCACCTTGGTTCAGCCGTGACGCATTAGTGTTGATTCTCCGACCACCACCTTGATCTGACTGAGGATTCATGATGTGGTTCGACCCGGTTGTGCTTATCTGTTACTACCACTACATTCATCGGGGATGAATATTTTCAAGCCGGGAGAATGATGGGGAATCGAATGGTCCCGATTTAGTATGATTTAGATTTTTATTTAAATTAGATTTGGTTGAGATTTATGATTTATTTGAATCTAGATGTGGTTAGATTTGATGAGATTTGATGATATTAATAACTGCACGTATAGTACATGTGTTGTAAGCTATATATAACCATGTAGTGATCTTTGAAAATTATTGAATGATTTTGATAAAAAAAAATAAAGCTATTTGCTTTGGGTATTGATTTTAATCACATGAATTGAATCATAGGGAGTGAAACCAAGATCCGAGTTGCGATTCACGATCATATCTTTCATTTCTTCACTTGTTCTTCCCTAATTTCACAAAATCCCCACCACAAACCCTAAATCTCCCTCCGTCCCACATTAGTGGGACAATAAAAAATATAGTTACCTATCCCAGTATATATTGTAAAAGGAATGTAGGGCTGGATGTCCACATATTGTTAGTGCCGTCTAATTTATTGAAAGATATAACACAGCTCCAACATATATGACCTTTTTTTTACATGACAGGAGCTGTCTTGGTTCCAAAAAATATTATCTTCTAATGAAGGAAAACATTGGGAAGGCATGAAGAACCATACCATAGTTATGCCTAGACAACTCTGAAGTATGTTCAACAATGCAAAGTAACATTTAGGCTAGCAAGTAAATACAATAAATTACAGCTATGTCTGAAAACCTTCAATGTGGCAATGACATTACTGTAGTGTGGAATCATGAACCAAAATGTCTCAAATTATTTGGCAGTTTGCTGTTTCATAAAGCAAGTTTTACCAAGAGCCAAATGAGTGATTTGATAATACTAGCCAGGGGAAAAGAAAACTCAGAAAGAAATACAACATAAGGTTCATAGGCATGATTTGATCAATACCATCAGAAATGAAATATGCTTGCCCAGCAGCAATAGGATGTTTTCTGCCAGGGATATCATCTAATAGGCCCATGCTTGCCAATATCAGTGAAAGCACAAGGTTATCCACATAGACCCAGTCTGTCTTAATGCTTGAATCACCAACTTTAAAAGATAACAGCCCCATCTTTGCAAGGGAGAGTATTCTCGGAAGATGCCTCTCCTCACCAGGTCCATATATAGCAGCAGGACGAATTGCGCAAGTATAAAGACGGATGTCACTCTTTTTCCTGATGAAAGGGAAAAGGGATGGATTATATGGTATAACTGTATGATTCTCTGGAGAAGAATATCCCGAAGAAGGCAACAATAATTAAGGATGTGCTTCATGATTCAATAAACATAATGTGCCTTGAACCCCAGATAAGAAAACTCACTTGGATGGCCGACCATTGCTCTTTAGAACCAGCTGCTCTGCAACAGATTTACTTTGACCGTAAGGATCGACATGCTCATCAAGAGGAAAATACGGCAATGACTCGTTCCCATTCACAATCTCCTTTCCGCCAAACACTACATTGTATGTACTCACATAGACAAGCCTCTTGATCCCAACTTCATGACATACATCCAATATGTTGCAGGTTCCATTTATGTTGACCTGATCGACACGCCCCGACTGAAGCATTTCTTTCCCTGACATGCCATAGGAAGCAAGGTGGAAAACACAATCTGCCCCACGTAAAGCCTTTTCAACATCTTTTTTCTTACTCACATCCCCTGCCATATTCAGATTAATGAGGAACTAGATGCAAAATTTGGAATTACAGCCAGTTTAATTGGTTTAAGTGGCTCTATTCCATCCAGACAACTAAAAAATAGAGCTGGTTAACTGGCTCAACTTTCAACCGTTTAAGCCAAATCTTTTAGCAAGATAAATCAGGGGGAGGCGGACATAATAATATTGTAAGCACTACGACACTTATACACTATGAAGCACAAACACCTCTATTATGAATCATATCATGTTGACACTGCATCAAACAACACACTTCTTGAGTGTTGATTAGAGAGTACAATTTTTCGAAATTTATTGCATGTCGAATTATCATGTCATGTTCATGTCGGCGTGCCTGTATCCATGCTTTATATATGGAAGAAGCTGGTTTAAGTGATTTAACCTTAAACCCATTATTTCAATTTTTCAGCTAGACTAGCTACACAATGGGGGATGTGCGATAGCTACCCAGTGATTCCAACTGGTGAAAACTGCTGGGATGAAACTGGCATTTCAATTAATATATTCCACATAATTCCATTTTGGTTGCCAACTGACATATGGGATCAGTGGTGGGGTTATCAAAAATTATTTCATCTTGCATCCAAACACAACATTGGATTAATTGTTTGCTTCAATTTCTTTTATTTAATTCACCTAAAACTAAAATCAGCAATGTAAACTTACTGGTACCGCTCTCTATTTCACATGAAACTTGTACAAATTTGACATTTTAGCAAATGGGTTAGTAATACGAAGAAAAAGAGAAGGTAAAACTTGGGAAAAAGAAAAAACCTTGGATCAATTTGACCCCAGCTTTCTTGAGATCGATCGACCACGGCGACGACGACCGAGGATCGAGAGATCGGACCTCTTCCGCTCCTCTCCTCACCAATTCCAAGCACAGCGCCGATCCCACGAACCCTAAACCGCCCGTGACGACGAACTTGATTCCCTCGATGCCCTCGTTCTCGCTTAGACGCATTCTCATTTTTCCTTTTGTTTTTCTTCGCGTAAAGAAAAAATTGTGTTCAGCGTAGGAAAAGGGCGAACGCAGACCACTTGGATGTTGTTGTTGACGAGGAGAGGGGTATTTTTGGGAATGTTTGGGGGAAAAACATTAAATGATGACTATTTTTTTTCCCTTTCTAGTGGTAATTCGAATAATTTATAGTAGCGTGCAGAGATTTTAGGAATATTGTAGTCAGCACGTGAGATTAATGGGTCGGGTCTTACATGGATCCAACTCAGACTCGACCCGTTAATGGACAGTCCATGGGGCACGATTCTTCGAGTTAGGAGGTTGATAAAGTATTACACTAGTGTTCCGCACAGCAGTGTACACCGAATGAAGAAGGATGAGGAGAGGAGGAGGGAGGATCGCTGAAAGGAGGAGAAATGTTGGGGGTTTGCTGGAGGAGGAGGATGAGGAGGAGAAGGAAGGATGGGGGCGGGCGAGAGAGAGAGAGAGATAAGGAGAGAGAAAGAAGAAGAACCAGATGAGAGAAGAAGGGAAGGAGAGAGATTGGGCGGGCTGCAGGGGTGCCGCTCCGAAGCAGAGAGAGAGAGAGAGACAGAGGAGGGTGAAGATTGGATACAGAACGGACGAACGGACAGATGATTTTTATGAATTGAGTCACGAGAGAAAAACTAGCTTTGTTCGGTTTTGACAAGACAAGCTCGTTGGAAGCATAGTCACGATTTTGGCGTTTGGAAATAATTTGGATGAGGGTGAAAAGTTCGGAATACGGGAAAACATTTGAAAAATAAAGATGGTGGTCAGCCGAGCTCATTGTGTTCTTTGGCGTAGCTGTCGATGAAGAATCTCCATCAGGCGTAGCTCTCTATGATTTGAGCTTCTAACTCGACTGGTGGGGATTCTATAGTAATCATCTATCTATGCTCGT
This sequence comes from Agave tequilana, assembly GCA_038442645.1. Lineage (NCBI taxonomy): Eukaryota > Viridiplantae > Streptophyta > Magnoliopsida > Asparagales > Asparagaceae > Agave > Agave tequilana. The sequence goes on from JAVJIF010004631.1 coordinate 268,957, forward strand.
CAATCAATAACCAATGGACATAATTTCTTGGACAATTAGGTGTCGCATGTGTTTCACGAAGGTAATCCCGGTACTGATGTTTCTGGCCGATGCCGGCAAAATGAGGAGTTTGTCGGCCGGAATTTCAAGACGGTAGCGCTGATGTTGTTGCTTGTGTGATCTGAAATCTGATAATGGTATATCAAGAAGGCTGCAGCTTGCAAGCTTCACTTAGCACAGGAAAAGGAAAAGTTTAGAGTTTAAATCCCGCTTGCACCAGACTATTACGGTCTATATAATAATAATAATAAATCACATCACAGTTCCCACTGCTATTCCAACAGCCACGCAAGCGAAAAAGATCAATGTACAATCATCTGTTTCAAAGAAAAACACGGTGTAATCAACCAGATTCTGAACTAAAATTGTCCGTGAGTCACACCCTGCTCAAACTGATTCAAGAAACGGTGTAATCTGGTTGTCGCCAGAAAAATCAGACATGCTGCAGAAGTAACAGAAGCTAGAAAAAATTCATGATAAGGGCACCTAACTAAGCACGCACAACTTGTTGTGCTTCAATTATCACAATGACGAAAATAGATGGATTCAAGGTTGGGATGCCAAGAATATGTAGAGTCCACAATCCTCCTTACACAAAGGTTCATATTTCAATCGAAGTGTAATCTTTGTTGGTTGACAAAAAAAATGCCCCGAGCCATACCCTCGCACAAAAATATACATAATCAATGCAAGTGTAATCTGTGTCAACAAATTAATACTGCTGTTTTACTTTACAACTAAGCTGAGGAATATCTGATCACTAAAACCTAGGAAAATAAAAAAAACAAACCCCATTGGTTTACAACACAATAGTAATACAAACTCTGCTGTGCGAATCATGAGAAACAGCCCCTCCAAGAATGTAAGAGTGAGTCAAATAAAATAGAAAGGGAGCTACCACTCATCAGGGACTGACAGAGGGTCGAAGTTTGGCAGGCATTTGAGAACCGTTATGGAGGTTACCGGCCATGGGGTAGTGGAAGGCAGGCCTTGGAGTTATCGACATCTTGCTCATAGAGTACTCAATTTCATCATCGCTCTCGCTGTCGACCTCAAGGTTGTCATTGTCATCGTTGGGTCCAGCATTGTCGGCGAACTCTGGGTCATCAAGGTCCTCGTCCTCGTCTTCACTGTTGTAATTGCTATATGTTGTCTTCACCATGGACCAGAACTCAAAATTTGGCCTCATGAACCTATTGGAAAAACAGAATTAACAATCACATCTCAAATGCAATCCAATAATACAATAATTAATTTGAGTGTTTAGCTCTGGGGATCAAGTACTAGTTCCTAATAAACAACATATCAAGAGTCTTATAGTATAATTTGCTAAAGGAGAAAATGGCTATCAGTTTGGAGAAGAAAAACCTGTCGGATTCTTTCAACAGATATGGATCGAAGGGGAAGAACATGTCCAACCTCTCTATCCCTCCAAAAGCCCGAGAGAACTCAGATTCCAGTAGGTTATCATAGGGGAAGATCATAGATGTTTTGAACAAGTGAGCAGCCTTGGCCTGCTGCAAGAATTCCTGCACTATTGTAGGCAAGCAAACCTGTGCCAGAACAAGCAAGGACAACCAGGACATATACTCAAATCAAAGCATATGAGTTGTGGAATAAATTGCTGATAAAATCTCAGGGCTCAACTAAGACATGATTGATCATTCCCATAATTTTTTTAGTTTGCTCAAGCTCAATTTATAACAAGCACTAATACCATTTTGTGGAAATCAATATACCCCTTGTCCTGCATAATTTTGAAGTACCTGTAACGGGTTCAAGGAGCTACAAAAGACAGGCTTGAGGGGCAAATGAAATAATAGTGATTTGAGATGAGGAACATCCATTAGTGACCTCATGCGGAAGCAAAGGATATACATGACAGCCTTCAACAAACAGAACAAAACAATTAGTTTCTCACTGATTAAGAAATTAATATGGACTACAGTGCAAATTTAAATGCAAGAAAAAAAATAAATCAATAATAGAACATCAATTACGAGTGAAAGATGAGAATTAAGAGGTTTCATCCCCTAAGGTGTAAATAAAAGCTTAAGAAATAAAGCACGTAACTAAGTATAAAAATGAATGCAAATAACTTCTCCACTAAAAGGCCACTGCTGATGTCAGGTTTTATCACATTGAACAGAAGAAGCTGAAGAAGACAGGATGTTGAACATGTTTCACTTTACAGGCACTCTAGGAATAAGGATCCACTTATGTTCAAATGGTTTTGAGCCATTGAAATTGAACGGATCAGTTTGCACATGTACTGTGGGTTCCGCTAAGTTAAAATGATGATGAGCCTTTCACATTGAATGAACGGCTCAGATGAAATATTTGACCCATTACAACAGAACCAAATATTCAGGCATGCTCTCATAGTTCAAGTATTAGGAGAGGGTAAAATTGTCATTAAAATTATAATCTTCAAAATTAGTTAATATACTTTTGTGAAAAACACGGGGTTGGTTGACTCCAAAGAAACAGAAGGATATTTGACAAAATATTTTAAAACATGAGGGCACATAGGAAATTTAACATAATATAAGGATAAATATGTAATATTCATAAAGACGTATTTGATAAAATCTCAAGTCACTTTATTAATTCATCATCATCAACTGCAAATACAGGACTCTTTCAGCCTACATGTAATGTAGGCTTTGTAAAAAGATATAAAGAAATATTAAAAAATAATATTCAAAACAAATACTGATTGGGTTATTAATTTCAAGTGAATAGTAGCACTACAGAAACAAATCATATATGTCCACTTCTTATTGGATCATATACTAAATCTTAAATGATTACCTAATTGTGAGTCTAGTCTAAAATAACCTGATCTAACTAAAAAGTATGTGTTTTTTTGTTTTTTTTTTGGGGGTGGGGGTGGGGGTGGGGGTGGGGGGGGGGGGGGGCTCATCACTCTGTACAACCATTTCAGTCAAAGTATTAGAATCGATATAGTGGAAGGTCAGTAAAAATAAGGAAATGTCATTTTTCACTTCACTATGTTTAGTCAATGTGAATTGTAAACATTAACCATAATCCCACCAATATCAAGCAAAGCTTCACCATCCTAACCCCCCCCACCCCCCCCCCCCCCCCCAAACAACAACTTCCACCCCTCCCCAACAAAAAAATATATATAAAAAAAATAAAACAAACCCATGAAGTCACTTTCAAAACCAAAAGACTATTCCATCAGAAAAGAAAACATATATTGCCATTTAAAAGGAGGACACCATTTATACCACCACATAATTGATAGCGCAAAGGTATGAAATTAAACATGCCGTGTATGGTCAGATATTTGCGCAAAATCGTTGGCAGTATGAAAATCAAGCAAGCAAGCTTTACATGTTTCTAGGTCACATTAAGAGTTGAAAATCAAGCAAACAAGCTTTACATGTTTACAAGAATCGAAGAAGATGTGATTCTTAGATGCGAAGGGGGGTGGATAATATAGAAAAGTGTCTCTGGGTTTTATATGATTGTAGGAGGATGCCCATGAAATTGAAGAAAAACTTTTACTGAGGGGAAATAAAACTTGCTATGCTATACAGTTCAAAGTATTGGACAATTGATAAACATGTCCAAATAATGAGAAGTCAAATGAGAAGTTATGATAATGAATGACAATACACAAAGACATAGGATAAGAAACGAGTGCATTTGTAGAAAGTGAAAGGTTGCTCCTACTGGGGATAAAATGAGGGGTAATCAATTGAGATGGTTTGAGCATATGGAATGCACACCAATAAATGTGCCAATTAGAAAAAGCAATAGGATCATAGTGATGTGGACAGCCAGTCAAGATGAAAGAACCGAAGAGAAGGATGCAAGAAGTCCCAGTTCGAGTTGAAGTAGTAGAATTTTGAATATTTTTCTCTTTTTTAGTTTCTTTATTTTGGTTTTTTTTTATTTTCTAAAATTTGGATTGTAATTTTATTTTGATTAGAAGTTTGAGTTTTAGTTAGATTCAAATTATGTAGAAGCCTATAAAGTCCCTCTTGTATCAACAATAAGCGATAAAGAATTTTGAGAAAATTATTTTGTGCGAGATTTTTTTTATATCGAATTGTTTAGGATTTATTCTAAAACCTAACCCTAAATTTCTCTTTCCCTGCCTCCTGCCCTCTCTTAAAGCAACCCAAAAAATCTCCATCTCCCCTCCTCTCCTTTCAACCCAACAGCACCCAACACCCTTCTCCCCGTCAACCACCTCCTCGTCAAGTCCATGACCTCCTCTAGCGCTTTCGACTCGCCTCTCGTCAACGCCGACGTCATCAACAGCCGAAGCCATCACAACCACAACCACTGCAATCTCGTCTCTCTCCTCAAGTCTCTGTGGTTCTCAATAGTCAACTTTTCATAATACGGTTTATTTATTTGTGAGTTTAATTTTCATCTCTACTATTTTATCGATTATATTTGCTGCCACTGAAATCATAAGTTGTTAGATTCTGTTCATTTTGAGTCTACTAGTCATGTATATTAATTTTACAAGCTTTGCCATCATAACAAGTATCTGCATTACTTTAATTTAAATTACGAACGGTTACATTGCACTTGTACGTTTTATTAAATCCATTTTGCATTATTAGTTTTAACTATTTTTCTACCCAAGATTGCAATAGTTGGTAAAACATTATAAAGTTTATCATATCACTGATTTCTGATTAACACATATCATGTTTCACATCATTTTGGTATCAGAGCACAATCAGGTAGGATTTACATTTAGTTTTGCTTTATCGCATTTAGTTTAATTTTTTATAAAAAACAAATTAAAAATTAGGAAACATTAAGAGATAAGCCTTTCCCTGAAATTCCGTACGATTGGTGTATAACCAAAAAAGAATACTCACTGTGGTTCAATAATTAAGGAACGCCAAGTGCGAAAAAGCTCCCACCTAAGTTACGGCGACCAGACCAATTAGACTGGTAAAATTATGGTTTGAATGACCCGACTATTTTAGAAAACGGATTTTTTTAAAATCAAACAATAAAATTCCAAAATCCAAAAAAAATCATCTAGTCTAGAATTGCATATTCTCATATTCATTTAGGTCTGTGTAGTGCATGCCCACACGTAGTGGTCATCCATATATATTAGGAGATTCTAGCAAGTCTCACACCGCCCCCAATGGATTCCCAGCAAATTGCAACAATGTTTGCAAGATAAATACTAAGTTAAATACTCTTAAGACATTCGAAGAGAGATTGATCAAAGTAGAAGCCACACATGAATCACCTCCGTCACACCCATAGGTAATCAAACCCCACCGAGAAACAAGCGAAATAACAACACTGATAACCTACCTAATCCTAGTTCTCTATATCTAAAAAGCATCAAGATCAATGTCCCAAACTTTGATGGATGTCACGACCCATAACTTTTCATATATTGAACACTCCAGCTAGATAAGTACTTCACATGGTGCGAACTAAGTGAGCCTAGAAAAGTTAAACACACTGCAATGAAGCTGTCTGGCCAAGCTAGTCAGTATTGGACCAATTTAGAAAACAGACGTGCAGCCCAAAGTCGACCACCAATTGACACATGATATAGGATGAAAAAAGAGTTATAAACAAAGTATGTGCCACCATCGTTTAGTGTTTGACTCATGGATAATTGGCACCGATACACTCGAGGCAACAAAATTGCCGAATACGTCGAAAAATTCAATGAATTTCTCATCAGATGCAGTACCCTCCATAAGGGAGGTGAAACTCAAATTCTTCCTAAAATTCAGAGCCGGTCTTGGAAATGACTTTACAAACTGAACTATTAGCTAGAGAAGTCAACGAGTTAGAGACAGTGTATGTTTTAGCCCAAGATCTAGACTCTGTTTGGACCAACCACACCTTCAAGAGTCACGATTATAGAGCCTCGGTGTCTAGATGTAACATCGCATTCCCGGAATACGTACTTAGATACGTATTCTAATTTTTTGATCGTATTTTTTGATTTACTTTTCGTATTTGTTTTTATTTTATGATTATTTATGTGATTGTTTTTCATTGGATTTGGATTCGTGGACTCGAGCTTAGTCTGAATTGGGGACCCGATCCTAATGTATTGCTCAATTTGTTCTTTCCGGTAGTCAAATTTTTTGACTGATTTCAGTTTCAAATATCGTTTTCCAATATTTTAAATTTTTATGAAATTATGAAATTTTTGTATTAAATTGCAAAATCTTCAAAATTGGTGTCGACCAGGATCACTGGTCGATTACAGTATTTTTAGTATACAAATGGAGTTAAATTTTTAAAATCCACTTTCACATTATTTCTTAGAATCACATTTTCTACATTAGTATATTTTTGGAGATTTTTTCTAAATTTATAAAAACTTGACCGGATTTGGTATCGACCGATATCACTGGTTGATTTCAGAATTTTTAATTTAAAAACGGGATTGGATTTCTGAAAATCGATTTCATATTGTTCCTCAGAGCGATGTTTTCTACCTCTGAGTATTTTTAAGAATTTTTCTGAATTTCTCGAATTTTACCCTATAAAAATATATTATTTTATTTTGTAGATTTTCCCGCTTTTTCTCCCACTTCCTGGCTTGCCACGTGGCACATCCCCACGCACCAAATATCTACCTTATATATACTCTTTCTCATCTTCTCCTCTTCCTCTCTCCTATTTTCCCTTTCTTTCTTCTCCCCCTTCTCCCACCCATCCGACAGCGGCCCTGGGCCCAGCGTCGCCACGTCAACCGCCCTCCAGTGGACCCCAACGCCTGCGACAACCTCCCCGACCTGATACCCCTCTTTTCCCCCTCTCTTCTCCTCTCCCTTCTCTTTTTCTCTCCCTCTTTCTTCTCTCTCTCCCCCAGCCGATTCGCCGCCTCCACCACCTACGCCGCCGCCGCCGACCCCCTGCAGCGCCTTCGACCATCTTTTTTTCTTTCCCTTTTCTTTTCCTTTTCTCTTTTTGATCTGGGGCCAAAGCGACCCAGTCGTCGCGCCACCGCCATGGCCGGCCGCCGTTGAGCCAGCCCTCTCTCTCCCTCTCTCTAAATCTCTCTCTTTCTTCTGTCTCCCTCACCCTCTCTCTGATTTTGGCCCGCTGGTGGGCTTAGGTGATGGTCGGCCGCCGCCACCTCTCCCCTGGTTCTCTCTGCGCCTCCTCTCTCTCTTCTCTCTCTATCTCTCTCTCTCTGTTTCTCTCTCTGTCTCTATCTCTTTTCCTTTCTGTTTCTCTCTCTGACTCTCTATCTTCCTTCTCTCTCTATTTCTCTGTATTTGTCTCTCTGTTCCTCTCTCACTCTCTATCTTCTCTCTCTATTTCTCTGTATTTGTCTCTCTGTTCCTCTCTCTCTGTGGCTCTTTTTCTCTCTCAAATGCTCTATCCTGGTGATGGTGGATGTACAGTGCCCATGTATGTGTTTTGGACTCCTGGATTTCATAAGTGTTTTTTTCGAAGATTTAGGCGAGAGTCCTCGCCTTGTTTTGTATTTCCCCGCTTCGTAAGGTCGACTATGTATTTTATTTTGTATTTGAATTGTATTTGTATTCATTCGCATGTATACCTGTATTTGTATGTGGCTAAGTGCCTAGGTCTGTATGTATAGTATACTTGTGACGAATGTTTGTACTAATGTAGTTAAATACATGTTCATATATACTGCCTGTGATGTGCTCTTTTATTGCATTAGTATCATATGTGGCCGACCCTTCGCAGTCGTTAACCTTCGGGCTCTACAGTCAGCCTTCGGGCTTTACCACTCCACGTTAGTCTAGTTATTTTCATGTTTATATGTGCTCATGTGGTGCTAACATCTCGTGCAGGTACCTTCTCGGCCTCCGGGCCAGCCCACTTCCTGAGCTACCCAATAGGAATTAGCGTTGCACCCTTATGGGTTTCATGGTAGCTAGGAGTGCATTCAGATCGTCATGTCTTTCAGCTTTGCCTGTAAAGCGAGCCTAGCATTCAGCGCTCTATTGCTAACTCCGTCCAAGTGTAGTTCGCCGAAAGCGATAGCTGTACGTTATCGTGGCTTCGTCGTAAGCAATAACTACGCCGAGCGTGATAGCGTTTAGCGTTGTGTACTAGCTCCGCTCCAGCTTACTTAGCTCCGCTTGATTATTTTCTTATCTACTCACTATTTTTATTTCTACCTTGCTCAGCCTCCGGGCTTCACTACTCTGCTGATATCTTAGTTACTACCTGTTATATGTGTGTGTATGATGCTGACACTTCGCTTAGTAGGCGGACCTAGCGCTCAGCGCTTTGTCGCTAACTCCGTTCGAGCGTAGTTATACCGTGAGCGCAGCTTCGTCACGCGTGGTAATATAGCATTCATATGCTCGTTCTGTCGTGTGCATTTAGCCGTGCCGCGAGCGGTAACCACGCCGAACATGATGGCGTCTAGTGTTGTGCGTTAGCTTCGCTCCAACATGCTTAGCTCCGCTTGAATGTTCGCTTACTTGTTTGCCCGCTTGCATGCTGAATAATCTACTATTAACCTTCCCTTGGTAGTTGTGAATAGTTTGAAACCACTACTTATATTGTTTTCCAAAAATATATTATTTTCTTGTATTCGTACCGATCTCCTGTATAGGTACTGCTTTCTTGTATTTGTATCGATCTCCTGTATCGGTATTGTTTTCCTGTATTGTGATATACGATAATGATATCTACTGTGCTTATCACTTGACATGTCATTATTTGACACCTAACTCCTGCATGCTATCATCTGGCACCTATTTGATATCACTTATCAACTGTCACCTGATATATTACCACTTGTGATCATCATATTTCGTGAATCCTGTCTTGTTATCCTGTATTATATACATTGGCTTGTATTTCTAATACTTATGTACTCATGTAACTCCTGAACCTGTCCTGCTCCTACTATTCTCATAATATGATAATTACATAATAATAAACTATAAAAAGTCCAACACCTACATCAGGTAAGGGGAAACTGATGGACTTCAAGTGGTGAATATGTTTACAATAGTATTAGTTATGTTGTGCAATTAAAACTTTTGGAACTACCTGAGGGCCTCCAGATAATCAAGGGGAGCACTAGCTCCCTACCTCCTGTTACATTCCTGAATGGGCATAATATAAGACGCACCTCCTGTAGGCCTTGTGGCCAGTTCCGTATACCAGTAACGAAATACCCTGGGTCGTGGTCTCGGGCATGTACGGCCCCAATGCAAACATAACCCATTGGTTTCATCATCAGTTTTCAATAACAACCTCGACTTACTCATATATGGATGTATGTGAGATGGAATGTACGCTAGTACACATACTTAGATATATAAGTCGGACGAGTAATAATAATATGATGCTAATTAATAAATTGTTGTGCTGTTTTGCAACTCAGGTTGTATACACTCGGAGTACGGTGACATGGGGTAAAGGTATATATACGAGGGTTTCCTTATTTGGATTATTCTTTCAACGTACTTATCTCATGAAACTGTAATCCGGGTTTTACCGTTGTTTTTGCCGTCTTTGCTTTCATAGGATTTTAATTCAGATTTTTGATTATATTATTATTATTATATATATATATATCTTCTAGTTTACCACCTGTGTACTACTCCACAGATCTCCTGTTGTTACCGTATTGTATACAACCTGTCTCTGGCATGACATTATACTTGTACTTAACCTCCCGACTTGCTTATTCTTGGTTTATACGATATTTTAGTTACTATATAATCACTCCTTGATGATTCATACCGTTATCTTCAGCTATTATTGTGGACAGCTCGAGTTGTGCGTACTCAGTAGATGGAGACATGAGGTATATGGTATATAGATGAGGGTTTCTTGTCTCATGAAACTATCTACTGAGCCCGTACAACTCGTTTTATCGCTTCTGTACATCTCATCACTTGATGCCTCTTTTATGTTGAGACGTGTATGCTCACAACACGATTTTCAACGCATAGTTTTGAATCAAATTATCGATACACGTGTGCTTGTCCTTGCACGCCACTTGGCATTCATTACACCACTTGTTGGGGAGTTTCTGACTCCCCTGATCTGCATGTCCAGATCCTAAAGCTTGAAGCTTGTGAATTCTCCTGGTTGCTGATCAGAGTGGCACAACGGAAGCATGGATCATCAGCGGACCGTCCAGAGTAATTTTCTTCCAAGCCTCCTGCTAGGCTCTCGAGTTTTCTCTTTTGTAACTTGTGAGCATCTTTTGTACTGTTCATACTTATATATCTCTTTGTATTCTCGCATTTGTGTCTGTTGGTAATATAACATTCTTGTAATATTGTATTACATACTGTGATAACTTTGTAATTGTACTCTTATATTGTAATGTATAATGCACCACATACCTTCTTATTCTGATTCTTGCGCTGTAATAATACTTAGTGTATATATATGAGGGTATTTTCGACCTACGTATATACGTCGCAGTAATGTCGTACCCGTGGGATCGGGGCGTTACACTAGACCTTCTTCATTACCCCAACCTAATAGATAGTACCCAAACCCCTTCACGTAGGAATGACATCAAGGGTAAGAGTTTTGAACGGGACAACAGAAACAAGAGCCCCGAGTTTCTCAAAGTTAGTTCCACAACTAAGTGCTACAAATGCCAAGGTTATAGACATTTAGCTGCCAGTTACCCTAGTCCTGTCAAGATCACCATAATAGATGGAACATCCACCGAATCCACTAAGTTAGATTTTGAGGAGTACACCTATCATCCAGAAGTTGTTAAAACTGACGACGAGTCATCAAGCGATGATGTTAGTCTCAACAGCATTAGGCCAACATCGTTTACCGATTTGTCTGTCATCAAGTGTGTTCCCTCTCAATCAGCAGAAAAGGACGATTAGAAAATTGCAACCTTCCACATATTCACCAAGATTGGAGACAAGAGTTGTAAGGTGATTGTGGATAGTGAAAGTTGTATCAATGCAATATCATTCAGGCTGTGTGAAAATCATGAATTCACCCCCACCCATTTAACGTGCCATGGATTGACTCCACGACACTTGAGGTCAAACAACAATGCCTTGTCCCTGTCAATTTCAATCATTACGAAGACAAGATTTGGTGTGACTTGATCACCATGAACGTTGGTCAAGTTATGCACGTAGACCATGATTGTTCGACAAAAATATCAACATTTACGGTCGATCTAACATGTGTCAATTTGAGCATGAGGGTAAGCAGATTAAGCTATTATCCTTGAGACCTAAGAATGGACAACCTAAGCAAACATCTACTTTGGCTTTGCTATCAACTCCACCTTATCCACCTCTCATTGCTATGTTCCTCTCTTTCTCCCATTAGTGATGCACACCCTGTCCGCAAACCACTTTCTACTTTGCTGTCAATACCATCCCATTATAAAGCATTCAAGTCTGCATCTGTATTTGCATTACACAAACATGTGCACAAACTATATAAAGAGGTCAGTGATGGAAATAAGCAGAGCAATGTAAAGCCTAATTTGCGAACTCGCAGTAAAAAAATATTTATGTGATGGTTCGAATTTATCCGAAACAGTTTTTTTTAAGAACTGTTAAATGTTGCATATCTGCATTGTTGCACCTTTCAAGATTTTGAATAAGCTGAATTGTAATACTTATGTTATAAATCTTCCTAGAGATTACGACATTAGTTGTACTTTCAATATTAATGATCTAGTGAATTATAAGGATTTTGATTATAACCCATTGATTGATAAGCCTTCCCCTGAGCCATTTTCTGAGAGCCCCTCACTTAGTTCACTCTCAAATCTCACCCCATTACAGCAAAGAGAGTTGATAAAATTTTAGAGGGTTAGACTACCACCACCAAATCTGGTGAAACTCACAAGTATTTAATCCGCTAGAAAAGAAAAGTATCAATTGTTGATTCATATTAGATCAAAGTGATTTGCAACGATTTGATCCAGTTCAGCATGAGACACTCAATCAATCTAACTCGACGGGGTCGAGTCTTCTCCCACCCGGGGAGAATGATGTGGACATCCAGACAAGATGAAAGAGCCGAAGAGACAGATTCAAGAAGTCCCAGTTTGAGTTGAAGTAGTAGAATTTTGGATATTTTTCTCTTTATTTTTATTTTTTAGTTTTTTTTATTTGTTTTTTTTTAGTTTCTAAAATTTGGATTGTAATTCTATTTGATTAGGAGTTTGAGTTTTAATTGGATTCAATTTATATAAAAGCCTATAAAGGCCCTCTTGTATCAACAATAAGCGATGAAGAATTTGAGAAAATTAATTTATGTGACATTTTTATCTCAAATTGTTTAAGATTTATTCCTAATTATCCTCAAAAAAATCTAACCCTAAATTTCTCTCTTTCCCTGCCTCCTGTCTCTCCCTTAAAGCAACCCAAAAAAAACTCCATCTACCCTCCTCTCCTCTCAACCCAAGAACACCCAACACCCCGTTCCCCGTCAATCACCTCCTCGTCTTGTCCACGACCTCTACCAGCGCTCTCGACTCGCCTCTCGTCAACGTCGACGTCGACGTCATCAGCAGCCGAATCCATCACAGCCACAACCACTGCAGTCTCGTCTCTCTCCTCAAGTCTTTGTGATTCTCAATAGTCAACTTTTCTTAACACGGTCTATTTATTTGTAGGTTCGATTTTCGGCTCTACTATTTTATCGTTATATCTGCTGCCACTGAAATCATGAGTTGTGAGATTCTGTTCACTTTAAATCTCTAGTCATCTACATTGATTTTACAAGCCTTGCCATCATAATTAGTATCTGCATTATTTTATTTTAATTTGTGAACGATAACATTGCAGTTGCACGTTTTGTTAAATCCGTCATCTCGCATTATTAGTTTCAATTGTTTCCCTCCCCAAGATCGTAATAGTTGGTGATACATAGTAAAGTTTCTTATATCACTGATTTCTGATTCACACGTATCACGTTTCACATCACATTGTTAACAAAGCAATGAGGGCTAGAGAGACCTGAACAAACATGGATGGATATAATTAAAAGAAGTATATTAATGATCTCTGTTACTAAGGAGTCCACCCTATATAAAGTTGAAAGGAAGAAAAGGTTCATGTAGCGGACCCAAAAAATTGGGACAAAGGCTTCTTGTTGTTGTATGCAGATTGCTTTGAGAACACATAATGGAGAACTTCATGTGAGGACACAGTTAAATAGTATAATTGCCACAAACTTGACATCAACCTTTTACTAAGCAAGTAATTAACAATAACAACAGCAACAAAGCAAGTGGTTTGACAGCAAAACTCAGAAATTGCATAAAATAAGCAAAATTTATCCAAATAAATACTCAATGAATTGGAATAAGCAACATGATTTACCTGACATCCAGAATAAAAAACTCGATGAGCTTTTGGGTATGTTGTTCTCTCCCAACCATTCCATAATTGGCAATACTCAAAACACCAGTCCACTAACCTGAATCAGGATTTCGAGTTACAAGGTTAACTAAAGGAAGCGCGCGCACTTTTGCTACAAATACCTATAGAAAAAAGCCTCTGACCTTTTCAAAATGCTTGCCACCAGAGAAGATGGAATAAACTTTGCTCGAGACAAGTAACTAGCAAGATATGCAATTGAACTCATTCTGCATCAAGAAGAAAAGACCAATAATTGAATCGTTATCACATTCCTGGCAATATACATGTGATTCACTTAACAATTATTTAATGATTAGAACCACTCTAAGCAGAAATGAACCTTACGTAACAACTTCTTGATTATTGCACGCAAGTTCGTAATAAGCTTTCAAAGTAAAATGTGGATGTTTTGTAGATCAAGAAACAAAGATAGATTAACAAGCACAATACATTCTGTGTGCGCACGCGTGTGAATGTTCGTGTAGGATTTGCATTATCAGATTTCATAATAAGGACTTGCATCCAAATTCTTTCTGAAGTAGCCAAGTCTACCTCTATATATACTTTTATGTGCGTGTGTGTACTACTCACATATAATCACTGTATATATTGTGTGAAATATGATATATATATATATATATATATATATATATATATATATATATATTATATAGAGAGAGAGAGAGAGAGAGAGAGAGATAGACTTGTATCCTTTCAAAGGATTTGATCCCGGATCCTTCCCACTCAAATTCAACCCTCCAACATTCGAATACAAGATCCACTCCGTTGAAGTTGATCTATACTATTTCAAGTATCTATAAACCAAAATCAAGTGTTTTAAATACTTTTTGCCCATCCATCAAGCGACGCAAAATGGACGCCGAAATTAGTGAGTTGTTAGATCTATGTCTTTAGACATACAAATTCTCGATCCGGCCATTTCATTATGATATAAACATTTAAAACCCCTATAAAAAATTTTTGTTAGATTTCAAATGTTCTACACCGTTAAACTAACCAACTCACTATTTAGGCCGTCCGTTTTTCCCGTACTTGATGGATGGGCAAAAAGTATTTAAAACACTTGATTTTTGGTTTATAGATACTTGAAATAGTATAGATCAACTTCAACGGAGTGGATCTTGTATTCGAATGTTGGAGGTTGAATTTGAGTGGGAAGGATCCGGGATCAAATCCTTTTGAAAGGATACAAGTCTATCTCTATATATATATATATATAATTATATATATATATATTATATATATATATATATATATATATATATATATATATATATATATTGTGTGTTTTTTACAAAATAGTGAGCAGATTATTCACTATAATTTATATACCTAAAGTTCTGTGAGGACCAAAAAAAATCATTGTTTGAAACTTGCCAACAACCAATTAAAAACTAGAATAAATGCCTTTTAAAACTATGCATAGCCATTCAGTTAGAGGTCACATTATGCATAGGATACAAGTTTTCAGACCCGTTGATTTATTTTCTTAAAGCCTTTGGGTATGTATATCACAGTAAACAATTTGGAGGTCCATTTTAAAAGGGTCTACCAAGTGTTTCTCCGAGTGTGCGTAAACTTCTATACTGCACATTGTGTATTACAAACTTTTCAGACACCCACTCTCTTTTATTGTATGGTTCACTCCCTATTAAAGAAATCAAATTTGATGAATACGAAGTTGATCACAAAATAAGGGCATAATATTCAATTAACATGATTGTAACCACAATGGAGGAAACGGATGTCCTTACTCTACTCACATGTGCATACTACAATATTAATTATTGTCTCCCTCATCCTCTAGTGAGGATGAAATGGACCAACTCTAATTCCACTTCAATGTACATATAACCACGACATTATTACTGGTAAATATCTTGGTAACTGATTTCCAGTCACTTATTGGTGTAAGCAATTTGCCACATAACCTCTCATAAATTTCTTAGCAGTAGCATTTAAGGAGCCAAGGAAACTACATAAAAACACATTTTACCAAATACGTTCAGATTCTTTTGAAGGATCAAAAGATTTGTCTGTGTTGTAAAACATGATTTATGCGGCTGCATAAATGGATGTGGGTCCAGCCTGCGTGGGATTGGCTATACACACCTATAGAAAGTGGACCAACTGTGCAATCACATTCCATGTGGGCTATGTCGGCAATCTGCCTACCTGATTACACGGTGTGTGTATTAGCTTTTTTTTTATATCAGACATGTAATCACACATAACTTGACCCAAAACACATTTTAACAAAACCTAAATTATTTGATCCTATCCCAAACCCATGAGAGTTCCCTTTCCGCCCCCCTCTTCTAGAGGTAGATGCTCGAGAGTGAACCCTCTCTCCTCAGCAGCAGATCAACAATGAGGCAGTGACATTGGCAATCATTACTCCCATCTCCAACGATGATCCAAGAGCAATCCATGGCGCAACAACGAAATTTTACTTCTACTCCATCTTCTCTCCCTTCACGACTTCCCTTGAAAATAAAAGAATACTAAGTTTCGAGGGCTTGTCAAGTGGCGGTCCAAATTCTCTAATGGTAAATGATGATGACCTCTGAGAGGCCGTAAGGCCGGCAAGCTTGGCAAAAGTTTGCCGGTGACTTTTTTCTTTTCTATCTGACCCTCTGATCATTTTATTTGGTTTAAAGGGTTTTTTTCCCTTTTAAAGACAACTAAATAATGCAATAGATATTAAATTTGTAATAAAACCAGAGTTTTCTTTTAATGTAAAGCATCTATAAGCTCTTTTTTAACTGTAGGGATCTATAACAATAGGAGTGGATATGTTAAAATGCCCTTTATAATGTGTTTATTTGCAATTACCACCTTTGGGTAGATAACAATATTAATAATATGATTCTTTTCCAAAATACCCTTCAATGGGGTGTTATCTACAATTATCTCTTAATTTGCATCTTCATTGTCCTTCTTTCTCTCCACACAAGCGTTATTGAACTTGTGGGTGTTGCAGCAACTGCCTTCTGCTGCAGCTGCCTTGACTCCTATTGTTTGTTGCTGACAAGGTTCTACATATTGGTCGAGACGGGTGATATATCGGTTTTGGGTCCATGCAAACAATATGATGGAAAAAAACTTGGTCTTATCAGTTGATATTTGGCGATATATAGCCCGATATAGATCGATATTGCACTTTTGTTTTCTGAAATTTTCTTTCTTAACAAATTGGGTTTGGGATTACCCTTTCTACTTTTTCTATCATTTGGTTGAAACTTTCCCTATTTATTGTTTTTGGTGCTATGTAACATTCTTAAGACTTGGTTTTAGTACTTTTTGTTAGAAACCTAAACAATTAGTTATGCTTTTTGTTGTGTTATATTATGTTGTTATTAGGAAATGAGATTTGAGAATGTTTATTAAATATTTATATTTTATGTTCTTTAAATTTTTTATTTATGCATGTTTTGTTTATTACTTTATCGATATAGCTAAGGGTAGGTTGAGAATTGGAATGGGGTAATATTTTTATATCTTGTTTTGTTTATATATCAAGTTACATGTGTTTTTTGTAATTCTTATGCATTATATTGCTTTTTGAGGTAAGTCTCTTACTCAAAGATTTAAACTTAAAGTAAAATTTTCATCTTTTATTTTTTCTTTCATGCATCCACTTCCAGATATGTATTTTATTGCAATATATATATGTAGATCGCTTAAACTTAAATGTTTTTCATGCATGTTGTCACATATTTATTCAATAAATGACATAGAGAACTTTATAATTACCTTTAAGTTATCAGTATTCATCCGATATGATTACATATTCCCTATATATCGCCCGATATCTGTGTCTGATATGAAAAACCCAACCGATTTGAACCCAATATCTGATATTCAGAACCTTGGTTGTTGAAGCTCACTTGTTGGACTTATTACACCAACAATTGTTGCTACCTTGTCGTTGCCATCAGACTGTTGTTGCCACTACTATGACTACTCTGACCATTATGCTCTAGAAGCCACTGTAGCCACTCTACAGTCACAACACGAGGAGAGAGGAGCAACATGTGAGACAAAGAGGTAGTGAATAAGAGGGCATGGTTCAAAGACTCGGCCGAGTCGGAGACGAGTCGGCCGAGTCGTATCCGTCTCGGCCCGCTCCGAGACGAATCCGAGTCACGAGTCAGTCGACTCAACTCAGAGGAGATCGACTAGGCCGAGAATCGGAGTTGACTCGGTCGACTCGGCATTATGATGATAATTTTGTACCTCATCGCAATTCAACGTGAAAATAACTACATTAGCATGTATTTATGAATGTAGTTTGTGCAATTTACTATATTGTGCATGTATTTTGATATGCTTCTACTGACGACGCGTGTATTTATACTTTCGCTTTATGTTTAATGTGCTAGGTGATATATTTTGGACATGTGATACATGAATAGATGTCTACATTTTTCTAAAATTTGTCGTGATTTTTTCAGAATTTTTTGAGCTTTCTACGTAGCGTTTTGCGCGTATCGCCCGATACCGATCCGAGTCGCCGAGACCGATCCGTCTCAGTACCCGCCAAGTCTGCGGCCGATACCGCGACTGTGAACCATGTAAGAGGGGGGCTTGTGTTAGAGGGTGAGAGGGAATGAATAAGGTGCAATAGAAGCAACCCTGGTAAAGAGGGAGAGGGAGTGAATAGAGGTGAGAGAGAGAAGAGACCATAATTAGAAAGAGGGGGCAGAGCAGAGAGGTTTATGAGAGAGAGAGGGAGTGTGAGAGAGTGAGAGAAGCGACAGAGAGAGACTTGTAGATGCACCCCTGAGGGGCATTTTTGGGAAAAATATAAAAAAATTAAGTAGTGTTATCTGTTCAGGGGTAATAAGTGCTAATAAGATGCATAAAGGGGAATAAGTATTAGTTGGGGGTTATTTGGGAGGGTGTGTCTGCAATTTCTCTATAAAATTTATAATAGTGTCCTTTGTTCTCAGCAGACCTCCTAAAAGAAATGTCCTCGTCCCACCTCATAAAGCTAATTTTATGTTTGGGATTCAAAGAATTATTCTGATTGAGCTTAAACAATGTGATATATGGTACTAAGTTGCCCTCCTACAAACACATCTATGGCACCCTTTCCTCAACATAACCAATTCAAGGAATTGATATTTTTTTTGGTGGCACCACTGCGAAAATTTTTGTGACTACCTCCATGAAGTAATATGACTTACTGTCTTCCATAACTACACCATTTTAACGGAATAAGGGATTATCATATATACAAATGAAAAAAAATGTAATGCTCATGCATATGGACATATCAAGCCCCTCCATCACACATGGGAAGAATGGGAAAGCCACCCAAGCATACAACCAATATTATACCAAAGACGAGTAATATCATTGTAAAACAACACTAGCCAACACGTTGTTTGTGATTATTCCTAACTAAATTAAGCACACAACATGATCATTACTCCTGATAGAGGACCCCAAGCATCGCTTTTCCCGATGAGTGTCATGCAATGCCAATTTTGATGTAAGGACATCAACCAAAGGCATACCAAAAATCCATTGCAATTCCACCACCTAATATGTTATATCATTTCATGGCTTTGGTGAGTTTAACCATATTTACGACTTCTTGGATGGAGAGTATTTTAAATATTTTAAGCAGATCATAGTAGTAAGTAAGAAAACTAAGAGTACTAGTCAATCTCAGACATCTCAGAAGGGGGGGAAAAAAAAACCTGGAAATTGGATACTCCGTGTTTGAGACAAAAATATCTGTAAGCATAACAGCAAACTTTAGGCCACAAATTTCAGGATCCAGTGAACAGGCATAGAACATCACAAACTGCAGAAGGTAGAAACAAATATGAAGTAAGAACTTAGAAGCGCAGTTTGTTCAGGTACAAAATGCAATCTTAAGGTCGTTTAAGAAAAACACAATTTCAGTTAACAAAAACACAAGGCCCGATTGTTCTTTGGAAATAGCGCCACTTGCAAATAACTAATTCATATTAAGCAAAATACCTGAACAAACTTCAACTTGTCAGCATTCATCACAGTTCTGCGAAATGATTCCACAAGTATTTCAAAAACCTATCGTCATCAAAGAAAGAAGATGTCAAGCCACCCGACAAAAACAAAAAACCAAAGTATATTGGCATACTGGCAAGAGTCAAGAAGATCATCAGATATAAAACTAAATACTTGAATTAAGAAATATGCCCAAATGTAAGTTCCAAGGTTACTTCAGAGAGAATGGAATAAGAGCAGGTCAGTAAAAATGTACTGATCAGGTGACATTAGAGATTACTACCTTCACCAAATGACCATCAGATGCACATGACTCTAGATGTTCACATACAACCACCATTAAACCATCCAATTTATCGGCAAATGCATTCTCCTTGAGGATTCTTCCTGATTCTTCTAACGGCTGGAATAAAAAGGCCAAGGAATCAATCTAGTGAAAATATTTAGAATAAGAATATCCATATCAACTTTGAAACATACTATTAAAGACTTGTGAGTGTTGTGTATATGTAAACAACCTTTGTGCTGACTCCTACAACAGTCTGCACATTTTCTTCAACATCTTCCAGTTCCATGTCAAATATGCCTTTATTATGTTTCCTCTGTAGAATATCTTCCCAATTTATTTTTGCCTGAAGAATTCAACAGTAATTGGTGTCAGACCAGTAACTTATTAAGTTACCAGATTCAATTAATTACAGCGCCATTGATGCTCACATCTATGTCTACAAGCAGTTCCACCACCTTTGTCAGCAACGTGCTTCCCAGAAATTCTCCATTTCCTCACTTTCAATCCGAGCATGCACTCCACAAACATTACAATTTTCTACAAGCAAAAATAACATTCTCATCTAATATACCATGCCTATGGCACCTTGCAAACAGAAATATGAGAGGACAAGCGAAGAAATATAACTAAATTATTGGACTTTATTGACATTCTTAACTGAAACCATAAATTCATGCAATCCATGAACACTCCAAAACACTAATGCGTCGCACTTTCAAGAATGTTATGAATGGCTACCAACTTAATTCTCATTTTAATAATAAGTCATTTCCAATTTTACTCTTCAGTCTTCACTGATTCCAGAAGGACGAAGGGGGAAAAGGTAAATGAAGAAAACACCAAAAGGTCCATAACGGGTTGAACAGAGAGTTCCACATTCGCATTGTTCAAACATCGACTATTACTCCTGAATTGCTGAATTTGCTGAATTTGCTGATGTATCCAGCCAATATATCATTCTGGAACAGCCACCCCTATGATATGGCCAAAAAATATGTAGTGTGAGGTTGTAGCTTTGACAGTTTGAATCAGCCAACACATTGAAGAGAGAGCTTCATATTCCTGCTGTTTCAAATATCAGCTGTTATAGCTGATATATCGAAGGGTAAATCATTTTGGAAGGGCCACCACTACACAATATGGCCAAAAAAGAAGTGGTGTGAGGTTGTATCACCGATATTTTGGATATCAGCCAGTATATCTCTTCCCAAATATGGGCTGACGTCAAACTTATTGAGTAACAGTAAACTTATTGAATGCAACTGGGTTTAAGTGAGATAATTGCTTTGGGAATTAGAATTAAACCAATACCTAGTATCTGTAAAAGCCAAAAGCCAATATTGATGTATACGATATGGATCGCAATCACCTTCAATCAATGGAACAGAAAACTTGGGTTTTGAAAAAAGAGAAAGAAATAAGAATTAGGATTTAAGAAAATAGATAACTTTGGGCTTCACACCCTAATCTCAAGAACTCAATGCTCATGAAATTTAACTGAAAAATTTTCATTCAATCATTCATTACCAATAATAGAAGTATTGGGTCTATTTATAAGGCTTTACAAAAGTTCGACGTAATACTAAATTTCCAAATAAAAAACAACTAAGTCCAAAATAAACTAAAGTATTAAACCAGCAAATGCAGTATGCCCTCATCATTTCCCCCAGGTTCAGGAAAACTCGACCTTGTCGAGTGTAGAATCCCCACATGTAGCATCTCAATCGGACCATGGTGGTGGTCTGAGACTCGTCAGTCATGCATCAAGTACGAACCAATGTGGTAGAGGTAGGACTGACCTTCGTGACAAATCAGCATCGGTCGATGGTATATCTGGAAGGGTATATGCAGAAAGAGTCAGATCTACTCCACTGAAAACTGAACAGATATCAGGGTCCCATGAGAAATCCAACTCATCAATAATAAAAATAATCCTCTTCAGAACTCTAAAAGGACATATACGTAGAGCGAGCAACTGACTCACAGTTCCAGGAGAGAACTTCTCAGAGTGAATCGTAACTATCACCATATTTTTAATTGCAAATCCTGCAAAATACTGTGTGGATAGGCAGCAAATTTATAGTTATCATTGTAAATTGTTATCTTTAACATGGGTCTCATTATGCATTTCAGGCAAATGCAATGCAACCAACTCACTAGGTAAAACTTCTAAAGATAGGACAAAGAGATTATGGGTTTCCTAGGGGATGTACATCAGATCCGCTAACGATATGACATCACTAGGACCTACAGAAATATGATCAAAGTCCGAAAATAACTACAAACATTCACTAAAAAAAACACTAGCAGTAACCTGAGGATTGAGGAGTCGTAATAAAGAATCATCGACTCGCTAGAAGAGAAAATTTGGACCAAACACGTAACCACAATCTACATGAAAAAGTTCAGATGGCTTACTAGATGTAACGATGCTAGTATCGACTGTCTCATGCTCAATTCCAACCTCTATTATAGGTATGGCAAGTGAATACCTAGCAACCTATACAGGCCAACTAGATTCCACTAATACATGCTCAAGATATAATCAGGTATAGGTGAACTAGACTCAACTAATGCATCTTGAACGTCACTAATATATCTCTTCATGGATATGGATTTCATCAAGCGTCGACATACTTGACTATTAAATCAACATCACTAGTAATCTCAGAAGGAATGTGGACATCCTCGACATCAATTTGCACATGATCAGTATGTTGACTCTTCTAGAGAGGCACCGGTAATCATAATGTTAAAACTCTCCACACTTATAACACTTGATTGAAGGGCACTCATATTCTCATAAGCATAGTGTCCATATCCCTCACAGATCACTGCTCTCTAGTTTTGAAAGTGGACAATTTCAGCTCTAAAGCCAAATGAAATGTCTCTTTGACAGACTTTATGACATGAAAGATCATCTCCCTTTTGAAATTAAGTCTCAATCCGTTATAAAACATATAAATAATAGGAAGATGATATATCTTAAAGCCACATTCAAATACAAGCTCTCAAATTTAAGTTTATGCTCGATAACAGATAAGTCTTCTTGACGTAGATAAAACAACTCTTTTAAAATATGAGATCTAGAGGAAATTTTTTCCTTAATCTTTTACTTCATTTCATCCCACGTCTTTATAGGTCTGGAGTATGTTATCTCTCGTTGTCTTTCTACGATAGTCCAATAATCTAAAGGTGTAGATCTTAGCTCACACGTAGCAAACTGGACTCTATGCATTTTATAAAGTCCATTCAAATCAAAATAGTAGTCCATGTGCGTTATCCAATCACAAAATTCGCGAGGGTCATGAGTATCATAAAAACCGAGAGACGCTAGAGTGCTTTCTCGTTGAACTTTTCTCTCCTAACAACACACCTATTGATTACGCTCTCTAATGCGATGTGATTTCGTGTTTCATAACACACTTATAATAATTACACGCTTATAATAATTACACTCTCTAGTGCGAGGTTATGTGTTTCGTGACTCACGCCAATCATAATAATTATACTCTCTTCTGTGAAATTGTGAATCTGTGCTTCTTAACTCTAGGGGACGCCAAAACCTAGTGCTAAACCCAAACATATATACAATTTAACCTAGGACACACTGCAATGCAAAAAAAATACAAATAAGCAGAAGACTATTGCAAAGTTCCTAGACTCAGACAAAACTAAATGCATCCGCAAAATGATATAAATTATAATCCTAACAGGCTCAATCTTTATATGCAAGAAAATGCAATCCTAAGTGATAAATTTTAGCAACCGTCAATTGAGATCAATAAACATTAACAACTATGCATAATAAACTACAGAAAATGCACAACCACTACAGTTTGCAAGAAATAAACAATTAAAATTAGATCAAGTTATGATATCACTAAAGATGAGTAATTCACGCTCTAGTATAAGTCTTGTAAGAGTCTTGAAATAATTCTCCACAACTAATGATTAAAATTCTTGCAAAGAAGCTTTGAAATAGTTGCTACTCGAGCTGAACGTGACTAGAAGAAGACTACATCAAGAACAGCTCTAATTGGCTTGAAATGGGCTACAACTTTTGAACTAACTTAGCCAAGTAGGACTGAGTTAGACTGAGCCAAGACCGAGTCAGATCACTAAGTCAACTCGGACGTGAGCTGAGCGGCTCGGGGTCGGCTCGAGTCTGAGCCGCGACTCGGGTAACTCGGTTAGAGCTGGCGGCTCGGATAGACTTGGGTCAGCACCGCTTATAGCGGATCAGGCCGGATCGCTATCGGGTCAGACCCGATACTTAAACCCAAACTTAGATGCGGGTTTTGAATACTGACGGTTCGGGTTGGAATCAAAGTTGATGATGGATCGGGTATTGAGTTTTGACCCGCTAGGGGAAACTCGATCATTATCGGAGATCCAAGAGGATGTCGAGGACTGTCGAGAGCGACGTCGGGGTAGAGAAGTCGGGCAGCGGCGGTAGAGGTCTAGCAGCGACAGCGTCGAATAGGTGGTTGTCGCCAGCCGTGGTCACGGGCTGATGAGGCCGGTGGTGGAAGCTGACGACGACGGGAGGACCAGCAAGGTTGGCGAATGAAGTCAGAACTGTGAGATAGGTGGTGATGAAATCTGAGATCGGAGAGAGGCGATGGAGAGACGGTGATGGTGGATGTGATGCTTTGTGCGTGAGGGCGAGGGCAAACAGGGAGGAATGACGAGATCAGGCGGTGGCGACATCGAAGAGTTCGACATTAAGGTTGGTGAGCTCTATTGAGATCGGCAAGAGCTTGTTGACGACGACGAGTGGGCAAGGGTGTTGCGGCGGCGGCGGCGGCGGCAGTCAATCGACGGCTTGAGGATGGGGGAAAGAGGTGGCGGCGAAAGGATAGATGGTAATGGCGGCGATGCTATCCAGACCGTCAGGTGCTGTCGAGGTTGTCAATGGCGGTTGTGGATGTCGACGATGAGGTAGACGAGCGGTGTTGTCGACATCAGCGATGAGGAAAGAGATATGGATCGTTGTCGGCGAGGTTTAATGATGTTGATGATGGCGGCGACGTGGTTGGAGTGGCGGAAGTAGCGATGACGTGCTGGATCGGCGGGTTGGATCGCGTCCGCGATGGCAAGCTGGATCTGTGGTGGCGTGTCAGCAACAGAGATTGGATCTGACAGAGGGTTAGGGTTTTGGGTTGGGAGAGAGATAGGAGAAAGATGAACAGTTTCTTTTGGTATTTTTGGTTTTTTATTCTTTTTATTCTCTTTTTCCTTTTTTCTCCATTTTTCCTCTTTTTTAAAAATCTAAACTTGGGAAAAAAGGAAGAGGGAGATCTAGATCTAGGGTTTTGAATTTTTTTGAAAAACAGATCTAGGATTTTGATCTAGGTTTTAGAAGTGAGATGAATCATTTGAAGGAAAATGAAACCAAATGCTCTGATATTAAAATTGATGTAATACGAGATATATCGCAATCACCTTCAATCAATGGAACAGAAAACTAAGGTTTTGAAAGGAAGAAAAAAATGAGAAATAGGTTTAAGAAAATGGATAACTTTGGGCTTCACACCCCTTGCACTACATGTGTCACACCTCTTACAACACGGGCTTCACACCCCTTGCACCACATGCTTCACACCTCTTACACCACGGGCTTCACACCCTAATCTCAAGAATTCAAGGCACATAAAATTTAACTGAAATTTTTTCATTCAATCATTCATTACCAATAATAGAAGTCTTGAGGCCTATTTATAGGCTTTACAAAAAAATCTAGTCCAAGAAATTTACCGATGTGGTACTACATTTTAAAGAAAACTAAATTTAAAAATAAACTATAGTATAAAACTAGAAAATGCAGTGGTGTCCTCATCAAATACATTATTTAATCCACTTAATCACCAAAACCAAATTCCCACTAATCGTTGGTCAGTTGTTTTCCCTATTTTCTGTTAGATCCTCTCGTCTTTAATGAAAAGTGTTGAAGCCCTAATCAAGACGAACGCTGATTGAGCCCAAGTTCCATATCAAACTTGAAATGATGTTTGACACTTTGATGTTCCATTATTCATATTTACAATTCAAGTAAATCTGCAACTTTTAGCAGAAAAAGTCATGTCAGATTGCAGGATAAGCTACACTTGTTACTTGGACTTGGTAAATGAAGAAAGGAACGTTAAAGAGAGAGAGAACTTTTTCAAGTTTGAGCTGGAATTGGGGCTACTCCTCCATTAGTAGGGCTCACTATCTTTGATTAGGGCTTCAACACTTTTGAATAGAGTTGAGAGGCAGAAACAGAAGAGGGAGGAAAAAAAGAGTAAGGATTAGAGGGAAATGGGGTTTGATTGGTGGATTTAATAGCACATCAGCTTTTGATTATTGAATGTTGGGTAATTTTGACTTCCAAGAAGCGATTATCTCACAAAACCCATTGCACCTAATAAATTTATCAGCCGACAATTCAAAAGAGATATATCGATTGATATCCAAATATCCGCTATACAACCTCAAAATTGCTCATGTTTTTGTTCCTTTTTGGCCATGCATAGCAACAACCCTTTCAAAATGATATACCGGCAGCAGTGGCTAATATTTGAAACAATAAAGGCTTGATACACCAGAGTCATGTGGGAAATGCTTTTTTTGTCAACAAAGGTGAAAATAATATATTAATATTAACCACTCAAGTAATATTGTCCTAAATCCAATATCTATTTAGTGTTTCTTTATCGACCGTGTTTCAATATATAGTTTTCTTAGTAGTACCATTAGTTGCACTTGCAATAACCAGTTTGGAATATTGGACACAAAGTCCCCTCCACCGCTGAGCTTTCTTATACAACTAGCTATTATTATCATGACCATAATCAAAAGCCACAATATCAAGTTCCCTCTAAGTTAATTTAGGTGTAGCTCTCCAATTTATGGAGAGTTGACTTAACTTTTTTTTTGTAGGGTGGCAGTGGTGGGGGGGTGGGTTGGCGTGTGGGGTGGGTTTTTTTTGGGAGTGAGAAGGTGGTGGTAAGACTGTCTTAAATTAACTAATTTAGTTCATTAGGTCTTTACTCAAGAAATACTATTGATGTCAAATATCTAATAAGATTGATCAATTATTAGTAGTATTATTCAACATCTTCACAGGCTCTCTCATAACCCAAGTAATCGTAGCCAACTGTACACATGACATACTACCGTCGGACAGTTAGAGAAACAAATGAGCGACAAAAATTTTTACTTGTGATCAAATGGCTCCGTGACGCTTGTTCCAAGATAGCACATAACTGACAGCTAGCGAAGTAGAGGACGAAATCATTCTTAATCTTATTCTAACAGATAGAAGAAAATAAAATAAAAGGCGAGTGATATACTATCCCAGGGACTTGGGACCTCCATGAAAGGTCCTAGAACTTGAAATACAAATATTAACAAATAGTTGAATACAAGGTCTAAATTATTAAAAGTCATTTGTTCCTTTTTTTTGGAAAATATGATATGAATATGATTATACTCAAGTCTAATTTTTTCATCAAATCAACTTGCTGTAACATGTTTTTATAGGCAGTTAATCAATATCACAAAATCTCTTCTTCTTTTCACGTCTGCGACAAAGCCTATAGATAAAGGAGGAAGCATTAGGTAGCCGACAGTCAAGCAGTCAACACAAAGCTTTGCTGGATTACTGTATAAGCATAATGGAAGTTAAAAGCTTTCATGTAGCTGAAACCAAAAAGTGGGATGAAGGTTTGTTGTTGTGTAGTTGTTTTATTTGTAACGATGAAATTCTGGAAAGAAATAAAGATGTCTAACTACAAAAACTACAATTCTAAAAGTGCTTTTAGCAACGTCCATTGAAAAGGAGTAATAGTTAATGATTCCATAATACCTCTTTGGGATCAGTACTTTTTGGCATATTTCTATCAATTATACCCTTCAGCATCATAGGAGCAAGAGGCACCAAGTCAGCAATATGGTGCAATGCCACATAAAGTTCACTATATATATTTCTCTTTTCTGCAAGCCGTGGATGCCGGATGGATTCGCGTTTTCTTCTGGGCGCAAATTATTAACAAGCATGTCCAAGCAGCTATCTAGAAACTTGTCTGGTACGGCAGCCTGATGATAAGATAAAAGACACACACAAAAAATTACATCCAATTATGCAGGCTATCACAAAAATGTGATCATGCAGAATAAGAAAAGAGCATACCAAACTAATAATCAACTCCAATACCGCTTTCCTTGTATCAAACCCGTAGTTCCATATGCACATGGAAAATATCTAGAGAACACCATCCAGTAAGGAAATTTTCATAAAGAAAAATCATAATTTTTATTATTATAAAATCTAAACATACGTTAGTTATTAGAGAGGAATGGAAAGCAACATCTATCTTGGTGATGGCGCCTGTAACTGTAAGTGCTTTTAAAGCTGTCTGAAAATCAATGAGCAGGAAGTTAGATATCAAGAATAACATTCACAATAAAACACAAGAAGAGAACTAGACAGCTTACCACAAGCAATGCCTCCTCTTCAGGACCCTTCCTTTGTATCGGGTCTATAATGCTAACCAGGAAGTCATACTGATCTCTGTCACTTTGATCTACCATCTTAGGAGCCTTGAGGCACAGAAAAGCGTTTTAGGATATAGTTTCCATTAAAAAAGTCAAATTGAATAAATATGACCAGTCTCACACACTCAAAAGTAATTATGTCAATGTTTAAATGCTGTACTAGATGAAATATATTAACAAACTTCCCTCCCTACTTTTTCATCATTTGCTGACCATATCAAATGCTACATAATGATTTTCACTAATGAAGAGAAGTTTCTCAATAAAAGGGGAAAGAGACAGTAGAAATAAACAAGTACCTTGAAATTAAAAGAAAGTTTCTATAAGACCTTGATGGTTACATTATAAATTAACCAATAAAGGATCTATCAAAAGTAAACACAGGTTTTGACTGATGCCATATTATTTGTTCACAGACTTGCTAATTGGTCTACTAAGGAAGGAAAAGATCAAAACTTTTCTCTCAAACTCAGATTAAACATCGTACTCCTTTTGTACTTATTATTATATCTTCTTTTTATCTTAATTTCTAATGCAGCTTACTTGATCTTTTAAAAATAGTTATAACTTTTTATGCCATAGATTCAAAACAAAATAGCAAACCTGCTACAGATGCTAACCTTAAAAAAGCTGCTATAGATATTGATGCTAGAAGGTTAGCTACAAGAAGAAAAGAGTGGAACTTTGGTCCTTAGTTAAGGTCTTTCCACTGTTTTCCCCTTTAATATTTCAGTTTCAGTCGTCTCTTCCATGTTCCCAATTTCAAAAGAAATTTATTTTAACCATTTAATCTTCAAGAAACAATCTTAGTTCTCATCACATAAAGCTAGTGAAATACAAGCGCATAAAAAGTTCTACAGAAATTAATTGAAAAAGGCAACGACCGCAATCTAGCTTTCAATTATTGTTCTTTTGCAGAATTCCGGTAGGATTTCCAAATTTTCTTCAGTTTGCATTCAAATGCACGAAATTGTACTAGACTCTGAACTAAAACGAGGGTAAATGCGAAATTTTTGCTCACCAAAGAAAATCTTACTAGGCTTTATACAATCAAACTGATACCTACAGTAAAACTAAAAAAAGGGGAAGAATCAAATTAACCCTTACCATAACTGCATTCAGAACGTCAACGACCGAAGAAAAAGCATCGGAATCGCTTAGGTATCCCTCGTCTCCATTGTGAACCACCTCCATAACGGTGGCCTCGTTGATTTGCAGCTCCATCCCCATTATTTGCAGCAAACCCCAGTTTTGAGCTCAAGAACTTCGCAGATTAAGCCTAGAACGAGAAATTTATATTCGTCGGAATCGATCAAACAGGTAGTCGCCGTCGCCTGCCGCCGCCGATTCGCCACAAAGAGCTCGAGGATTTTGTCGGCAATGGAGCGCGAAAGAGGGAGCCGACGAGGCGGGGAGGCTAGGGTTTTAGAGGGGCGCTGTAAACGGTCGGGTGCAGCTTGGACCCCTGTAAAATCCGAGCCCAACCCGAAAAGTATAATCAAAACTGGTGAAAGAGAGGTTTTCTCCGTAGCTCATATATAAATTTTGTTTGTCCTTCCATCTTTATCCGCGAGAGAGAGAGCAGCGTCGATCTCTCCTTCTTTTTCTCTCAGCTCCCATCCCTCTTCCTCTTCCTCTCCTCCTTCTTCTGACTGATCGATCGGTTTCCTACCGACAGCGACGGTACTAATAATAATATACCGCTATTATCGGTAAGAAACCGACCGACCGGTCAGAGGAGGAGGAGGAGAAGAAAAGGAGAAGGAAGAAGCAGGGGAGTTGAGAGAGGAAGAAGAAGGAAGAGGCTGCTCTCTCTCGCACGCGGATGAAGACGGACAGACAGACAAAATTTCTACATGAGCCGCGGAAAAAAACTCTCTTCAATTAGTTTTGACTAGCATATCATTAATGTCCCTGGAAAACCGATTGATCAGCGAGAGGAGGAGGGGAGAGAAGAAGAAGAAGGAAGAAAAAGAGGGAGCTGAAAGTGAAAGAAAAATGAGAGGGTCGCTCTCTCTCGCAGGGCCTGTTTGGTTGACGGTGGAAGTGAGGAAGTAAGGAAGTGAGGAATTGATAAGTTCCCTTTGGAACTTGGGAATTGGTTAGTAAGTTTTCCAGTGTTTGGATGTTGTTAGGAAGTGTAATTTGGAAAATGTTATGTCTTTTCCGATGTTTGGATGGTAATGTGAAAGTAAAAGTGGAAAAGTTGACCACAAAGTTGATCGCAAAATAATATTAAATAAAATTAATTAAGAAAAATAAAAAATAGACTGTAATTAGAATGCAAGTGAGATTTACATGATCAAAAAATTAACTGTTTTGTACTACAACTTATTATAAATGAGATTTACATGACCACAAAATTAACTGTAGCACTTTAGAAGTGAGGAATGGTTGTGTAAAAAGAAAAAGAGAAAGAGAAAGGAAAGGAGTTTTCTTATTTTCCTTTTCCGGTGTTTGGATAGATAGGGAAGTAAGCAATTATACTTCCTCATTTCCTTACTTCCGCCCACTTCCTTGCATCCAAGCACCCCCGCAGATGAAGACGGACGGACGAACAAAGTTTCTATGTGAGTGATGGGAGAAACCTTCCTTCGACCACTTTTGATTATTTTCTACCTGAACCCGGATCCACATCCAACAAGGATACCAGGATATGGACCCGACCTAACCCCGATAAGAAAGGCTTTGGCTACGGCCTACGGGTTCAGATCCGGGTTCGTGTTTAGGGTATGGAGCTATATTATTTTGTGTTTTTTTGTAAGGGAATGATTTTTTAATTTTCTTGTGTATTTTTCATGAAGAACAAATCCCGTCTTTTCCCAAGAGAATCTTCTAATTTTATATTAGTTATTAAGAGATTTTGAACAAATCAATTATAAAATAGCTATCAAGAAAGTTTTACAAACAAATCAATTATAAAATAGCTATCAAGAAAGTTTTACAATTTAATCAAACTCTCAAGGATTTCTCTAAAATTCAACATAAGGATGAGGCTTTTCATTTTATTTCACAAGAAATAATTAATTTCATCCAAATATCATCTTCAATGAACGTGCTAAAAAATATTCAAGTTCATAGATATCATATGATCGAGTTTCTTTTATGTGTGATTATGGACTACTCTTAAAATTAATTATTTCAAAAAAAAGTAAAAGAAGGAAAAGATAGAGGAAGATTTGGTAAAATTCTTTTGGAAGAAGAAATCAATAGTATTAAACCTTGAACGATGAAAGGCAAACTTTTTTGAAAAGTTAAAGTTATTAACGAGATGGTGGGGATAATCGAATAGATACATCCAACTGTAGGGCATGTTTGTTTCGCCGCAAATGACCGCAAGTCGTAAGTCGTAAACCTCTTTTTCATTATCCGCTGTCTGTTTCGCTGCAAAACAACTTGCAAAATGTAACTCTCATTTTTGCACTTGCAGTTACTACAGTTAATTTAATGTCATGTAAATCTCACTTTTATACTCACATTCTGTAGCTGCTACAATTAATTTTGTGGTCATGTAAATCCCACTTGTAGTACACTTGCAGTTCAAAGCAGTTACTTGATAATCAATATATAATTTAATATTATTACATATTTAATTTTTTAAATATTTTTAATAGTGTTTAATTTTTTATTTAATTATTTAATTATTTAATATTTTAACCTTTAGTTTTTTATTATTCTTAATATTGTTTTAATATTTAATATTTTATTATTTAATTTAATATTGTTATTTAATAATTTTATTTTAATAATATTTAAACCAAATTTTTTAATATTTATTTTAGATTTAATACTTTATTAATATAATAATATTATGCTTTAATATAAAATTATTATATTTACTTTTTAAATAAATAACTACTTTTATTAATATTATAATATACTTTATTATTACATTAATATTTTATTATGTTAATAATATAATAATAATTCATTATAATATATTATAATAATAATTTATTATTAAAATTATAATTATATTTAATTTTTTAATTTTATATTTTCATAATATTATAATAATATTATAAAAAATATATAATAATATTATAACTATATTTTATTATTTTTCTTAAGATTATTTTAACATTTATGTTTTATTAATATTCTTAAAATTTTATTAATGTTCTTTAGATTTTCTTATAATTTTATAATTATTTATTTAGTTAATATTTTAGTAATATTTTATTAATTATAATAATATTTTATTAATATTATTGTTATAAATAAAATATTAAAATATTAATATTTTATCTCAAATTTATTAATACAATTTAATTTTCAATAGTAGATTTAATTTAATAGTATTTATATTATTTAAATCAATGCTACGGTTAATTTTGTAGTCAATTTTTCCACTTGCACTTTTCATTACCAGCAAATACCATAACACAATATACTTTCTTATTTACACTTTCATTTTACCAACCACACACCGTAAAACACAATATATTTTCCCTTCTACAGTTCACTTTTCTCATTCTCATTTTACGACTTGCAATTGCAGCAAAACAAACAGGCCCTATGTGTTTTAAGCCATGGGTTCTCTTTTTTAGAACTCAAATGTCACTAGTCGTTATAAATATGAACTATTAACATTATTCATAATTTTTCACAGATCCTACAATAGAAGTCTTCTCAAGTGAAGAATTAGTCATGAATTAATGAGATAAAAAAGAAAGTAACTACCAAGATAAAGCTACTCTGAAGAGTTGATGTATATTTCTGAATAGAATTAAGTTAATTTCTAACATATCTTGTTGTGTACCAATAGGATATTTGTGACGAGAGTTCTAATTGAATATTTTCAATAAACTAATAATGTATTTTTGTATAGTTAATTAAATTTACTTTCTAACGACTGTGGTTTTGTACAATGGGGTATTTGTGATCAGAGTTACTATTGAACATGAACTACTAGACATCCAGAATAGAGTTCTTTGGAAATGCATACATAAATACGTATGTACAGTGGCAAAGTCAAGACTTTGAGCTCAGGGGCCACAACTTTACACCAATCTAAATATTCTAACAGTCCCTCTTGAGAGGAAAAATCAAAACAATGATAGGTATATAGGTGCAAGATCTATTTCTTTATATTATTATTATTATTTACGATAATGTAATTTAAAATATTAAATATTTAAAATATAAATTGTAAATCTCAAAATATGTTTTATAATCATGATCATTTAATTGATACAATATGCTGAAAGTGCACCTAGAGTGGGGTGAATAGGTGCACTATCTAATATAAGACAAATAATGTGAAATTAAAAACTTAATTGTAACACACTATGTGTAACCAAGAGTGAGTCTGAATTCCCCTTGAAGGCTCTGAGCTACTTCTCGAGATTCTTCTAAACTAAGAGTAGTGCTATTAGAAGCTCTCTTGGTTCAACACAAGTGTGGGCTCACAAACAATACAAGCATGTATATGATATGAGCAATGTAAAATAATGCAAGATAAGAGATAGTGTTGAGAGATAGTGTATCAAACACAAACAAAAAAATATGTTTCGAGATTCGAGTCGCTGCTCTACATTCCCGCCTTCACACAGAAGGATTTTCACTACGTCCACACAGGACCTTCCACAATGGGACCTCCACTGAGAAATTACAACTCAACACCAGGAGTACAGAACTCCTCTCTCAATACACAAACCTCTACACAAGAGGTGGGCACCTAGCCAAGCACGAAGCAAAAGTAAAATACACTTGGTGATCACAAAGATCACAAACAATCTCTCTTGGTGATCACAAATGATCACAAACAATTTTCTCACAAAAACAAAGATCTTAAAGATAGGATTAGAATTGATTGACTCAAGTATGTGAGAAATCAAAGTGTTTAGAAATAAAACAACGAAGAAAATATTTGAAAAAACTTCTTGATGGATATATAAAAATGAAGAACAAATTAGAATTCTCAAAACTTGTATTTCTTTGATTTTTTCAAAACTTTAAAACAAATAAAGATAGAGAATTTTAGCACAAAAATTCTTTTGAAAACTTTATTAAAAACACTTGAAAAGGTAGGAAAAATTGCACTTGAAAATCTTGGTAAAAAATGACCTCAAAGACCCATATTGATTGGGTCAGAAAATATAGCCGTTGAGATTCAGAACAGGTCAGAAATGACCCGTCGGTCGACTGCCTGATCGACCACCAACGGTCAGATTTCCGACCGTTGGGGTTGTCGGTTGACTGGTCGTCGACCGTCCAATGGCAAACTGCCTGTCGGTCGAACGCCCGATCGACCATGGCCAGAACCAGAGAACTGGTCTCTCTGGTCGGCCGACGGGGGCCATTTCCAGAGAGCAGACTCTCTGGAACGGTCGACCGCTCGTCAACTACTAAAGGTTGTGCACTTCTGTGCACGTCGGTCAACCGATCGGTCGACCGAGTCAGGCTTCGGTTGACCAGTCGGTCGACTGTTAGCAGCCCAAAAATCATGGTTATAGGGTTTCAAATGTTGGCTTTTAAATACCTATAAAATTCAAAAAAAAAAAGTTCTTACAAATATTTGAAGAACAAATATGTGTGACTAAAATTCAACACATATTTCAAATAATTTGAACAATTTTTGTGATATAGAAATTAAGCTTTAAATCAGAAACCATATTTTTTTTAAAACTAAACTTTCAAATGAAAAACTGATTTCTCTCAAACTAGTATAGATATAAAACATGATATTAAACTTAATTTGAAGCATAGAGTGCATGGATAAAATCCAATACACATATAAAAGATATGTCTATGTTTTTGACAATAAATTCAAAACTAAGTTTTGTTAAAAACAAAACTTGAGACCATGAACTAGAATCATCAAAATAAGTTTTTTAGTCAATATGAAACATAGATAAATATGGATGAGAACTAATATACATTAAATTATGTAAGACTTGTTTTGATTCTATCTATTAATGAAAATGATAGATATGTTCTTTGAAAATAAAAAACAGTTAAACCGAAACTAAAACTATTGACTTGTGTGTGTGAACTTGAGCATATAAAAAATAATCAATATGTACACCAGATCTAAAATAAAACTAAACTAAATAAAATGAAGTCTTCCTGTTGATCTTCATCTCCAGACGACTCGATCCAAAGAGCTTAACTCCATCCGAGTGCTTGATGCGATCTTGATGCGCGAGCTCTTGAATTACTTGTGTTAGCTTCAAAACTGGCTTTCAATTCTTTATTGAAGCTAATCACCTACTAAGATCTTGATCAATGATTGAAACTATATGAACACAAGATCATTAGTAACTAATTTTTATAAGTTAGTCATCATCAAAACTAAGATGAAAGGCCTTTGTGCCAACCATCTCCCCCTTTTGAGGATGACAAAACTTGTAAGGTTATATATGCATTCATTAAGAATAGGCTTCATAGAAACTCCCCCTTAACTCACGCATAAGAATAAAACGATAAAGATATGCAATGTAGCTCAAGATACCAATAAAAACAAGATATATATACATATACATATATACATACATACATACATACCTATACATACATACATATGCATACATACATACATATATATGTATGTATGTATGCATATGTATGTATGTATAGGTATGTATGGATGTATGTATGCATATATACATGTATACATACATACATACATACATACATGTATACATACATACATAGACACACACGCGCGCCGCGCGCATAAACACTTAATAAAAAATGCATATATAATTCTAAATCTCTCTCCTCCTTTTTTGTCACTCATCAACAAAAGGGTGAAGAAAAACAAACATTACCAATAAACATATTTTAAAACAAAAAATTTTGATATCAATAAAAACAATCAATTGAAAGAATCAATTAAAAGAAACAATCTTTTTATCAATTGAAATGAAACAATCTTTTTATGAATTGATACCAATAGAAGGACATAATATCAATTGAAATTAAAAACCAAATTTTAGGTAACCTATAACCATTTTGTAATAGATACCAAATTGAGAATAATACTAATTTAAGATTATTGATACCAATATTGAAAATGTTAGCATATACCAAAACAAAGTATTTTCATCATAAAGAGTGAGAGTAAGATATCAATTGAAAAATAAACCAATTAAAAGATAAAACATGAATTTTTCTCCCCCTTTATGAATACCAGTAAAAATAATGCATAAGTTTGTGTAGATATCAATTATCAATAAGAACTAACCTTAACATAAAATCAATTTGTGCTAAAAATATATGGTATATATTTTAAAGTACAAGAAAACATCTATATATGTGTCAGAGTAATATAATGTTAATTTAGATATGATCCATACATATATAGAAACATGAGTATACAAAATGAATTTTCATTTAAAAATTATGTATAACTCATAACTACCTCCCTTTCATGCACATGTTTGAAAGATGTTCAATAAGGGTATACAAGACATGGTCGCCCATCCAACCTCCCTTAGAAGGTAGGGTTTTCAAAGAATAAGATTAAATATCATTTTAGTATAGTTTGAAAATCACAACCAAACTGAAGAATAAAAATTAGTTTTAAAGATAATTTTGAAAACTAGCACTAAATCCTTCAAGAAAGAAATAAAACATGAATTATCCATGAAAATATAAAAAACACATGATCATCAACACTAAATGGCAATAAAGCACATATAGGTTCATGAAACAAAAATCATGAGTAAACACCAAACATAGAATGTAAGAATCATATAATCAACAAAATCATAGAAATAAAGTATTAAAGCTCATATGAAATTTCTTTTACAAAAAAAACAATCAAAACACAAAAACAAAACAAGCTTTAAGGTGTATGTATGTTTGTCGAAACTAAAAGTATACATACATATCCCAAATATAAACGATTTCATAAAAGAATATTGCATGAAAGCAAGTGACTTTAGGATAGATATGCATATCTATTAGTGTTAGACAAAATTACATATACATGAAACTAACACATTTTTATGAAACATGTACAAAAATAAGAAATACAAGTTAAGATGTAATCATCAAAACAAGATTATACAAGTACATCTAATGGGTACAAATGAGCAATAAAGCACAAACACATGATAAACAAATGTGGCTCACTAGTTGTACAAGTTTTAATAGAAGTTACATTTAAACATGTAATCAAAACATGAAGTGTAAAACATAAATAAATACGATCATTAGGTTAAATGTACGTGTTTTAAAACAGGATATACATAGCAGTTAAAGTATAGTGAGAACAAAAAAAATATGAATTCATATGAACATGGGTGTATCTCAAATACTATGTATGTTTATATCTCATGTCTAATGAACATTGCATTTAATATAATGAACATAAAAATCATAACATGCTAAAAATCATCAACGAAAAAATATGTAAATAAAATAAGGAGGATAGAGATAGTTACCAACACAGGTAGGACTAGTCTCTATTCTCCAAAGCTTGGTGGTCCTCCCACTAAACTTCCTTGAGTGATGCATCCATAAAATGTGATTTTTAAGTTTGAAACGCATCCACCATCAAGGTACCGATACTCTTGCGTCAAGTAAGAGCCCCTTCTACATCTAATACAATAGGGTAGATTTTGGTACCTATATCTTTTTGGGTCCAAGGGTGTTAGCACATTTTCTAACCCAAACAAACTTATTTGTAAAATTTAAAGCATTTATTCTATCATAACAAAATTTTACAAGGTGGCCCTTACGTCTACAATGTGTACAAGTGTACACATTGTTGGCCCAAAGGCCTTCCACCCTAATTTTGATGATGATTAACTCATGTAGTTATGTTACTAATAATCTTGTGTTGTTTAAGTTTCAGATCATTAACCAAGATATTAGTTGGTGATTAGCTTCAACAAGAGTTTAGAAGCTTTTCATGATGATTCCAGGGCCAAAACTTCAAGATCATACATTGCCTAGCCCATGGATGGAGTTTTGGAGTAAGTCTACTTGAAGATGAAGATCATCAAGAAGACTTAGGTATCCATATTTTAGATAGTGTGTTTTAGATCCATTTGTAAAGATTAGTATAGTTGATATGCTCAAGTGCACATACACACACGTTTCATGTTTTGGATTTGGTTTTCATGGATAGTAGATCAAACAAGTTTATTTTTTCCTATGTATATTAGATATGTTCTAGATATACATCAAACTTATTTGATATTGCTACTCATGTGTTAAAAAAAAAATCAAGTTTGGAAAAATGCATGTTTGGTTTTTGATAAATTGGCAAGACTCAAAAATGAATTGAATATGTTGATACATGTCTTGAAACTTTTATCACTTGTTTGAGTTTTGATATAAAATGATAAAAATATTTTTGGTGATTTTAGAAGTATTAAAATATTTTTATAAAATATTTTTCCCAAGTTTTCTGCACCCAGTTTTCAGTTCCAGACTCAACCAGTCGACTAAGCCAGGTTATTAGTCGACTTGGCTGATGTCCGGTCGACCGGCGTGCACAGATCTGTGCACGTTTGGAGTCCCTGAAACGGTCGACCGGGGCCGGTCGACCGGGTCTGAGAGCTCTGCTCTCTGTTTGTTTGGGTCGACCGGGCCGGTCGACCGCTGCAGAGAGTTCTTCTCTCTGTTTGTTTCGGTCGACCGGGCCGGTCGACCGCAGTTGCCCAACGGTCATATTTCTGACCGTTGGCGGTCGACCGGGCCGTCGACCGTTGCCTGTTAGAGCTGCCAGCTCAGCTCTAACGGCTATTTTTGTATTGGGCCTATATAAACCCCATCTCTTTGGGTTTTTGGCCAAGGTTTTTAAGAAGAAAAATTTCAGTGTTTCTCTACTGTTTAAACAAGTTTTCAAAATAGTTTTTGTGCTAAAAAGATTTCATCTTTATTGTTTTTGGTTTTTGGAAAATCAAAGAAAACTAGGGTTTTTGGATATTGATTTGATCTTTAATTTCTATCATATACAAGAGATTTCCCAAGTAGTTTTTCTTTGTTGCTTGTTTCCAAAAACACCTAGTTTTTCACACTTGAGCTATCTTCTATCCTAATCTATTTAGGATCTTGTTTTTGTGGAAAGAAAAGAGAAAAGAAAGAGAGATTGAGTTTGTGGTTTTTGAAACCACTTGTTGTAAACACCCTTTTTCTTGTTGTATCCCTCTTAGGTAGAGGTGATCGGTGATTGGTTAGTGAGAGGTGGAGTTTGGTTGTAAACCCTCTTCGTAGAGGTGTTTGTTGTTGTTGTTGTATTTGGCTACGGGCCTACCCCTCGGTTGTGAGGTGGTTGTTTGAGAGAGGAGTTAGGTACTCCATTGTTGTACAAATCTTTCCTCGGTGAAGGTTCCCTCGGTGGGAGTCCTCGGTGGACGGTATAGTGGATTGGAAATCCTACACGGTGGTGTAGGCGGGGATGTAGAGCAAGGGTGCTCGAACCTCGAAACATATCTTTGTGTTTGCATTTGATCCACTTGTCTCTAAACTCTCTCTTTACATTTGTGCAAAGCATCATACTTCATTCATATCATATTTATTTGCTGTGTTGTGCCTTGCATAATCCATATTGCTATATCCTTAATTGCTTGGCTTGATTGTGTGTGCACATTGCTTGGATTGCTTGTGTGTGTGTGCCCAACTTATACTCATCCAACAAGAGCTTCACATAGCGCCTCAACCCATTTCAGGGGAATCAAGGGGAGTTAGTCCAGAGCCTCGCAAGGGGAATTCGGCTACACTTGCTGTATTGTATTAGTTTGTGCATAATTTGCATTAGCTTCCGCATTTAGCGCACTTAGTTTTGCATTAGTTTTAGATTAGCACTAACACCTATTCACCCCCCTCTAGGTGTTTTTCAATTGGTATCAGAGCTAGTGCTCCTGATACTTAGGCTTAACATCCTAGGAGTGAGATCCATTTGCTTGCTAATCTATTGTTTGCATTTGCTTGTTTGCACACATATAGTTTACCATGGCCTTCATGACCCCACCTATGTATGACCCTTCCAACATTCATGTTTGGAAGATTAGGATGACCGTTTATTTACAAACGCTAGGTCATAAAGTTTATCTTGCTATTACCAAGGAATCCTTCCTTAGTGATCGCAATCATATAGGGGCCAATGCACAAGCCCTAGAGGCCATTGAAGCACTTTATCTAAAGATTATCTTTTACGTGTTTCTAACCTTGATTCCGCTTTTGCAGTGTGGAACAAGTTAACAACAACCACCACCACCTCCGAGCTTCAAGTACAAATCCAAGAAGAGGAAGAATCTAGTGGAGAATCCGAACCACAACAATGCTATATGGTCCAAGGGAATGACTCCCTTGAGGTACACTCGGAAACTCAACTAGATAGTAATGATTGTGCTAGTTCTTCAAATGATTATGTTGATTCCCATGCTTTGAATGAAGAACTATCCATAGTTTGTAAAAATTAATTGAAAATTATAAGATTTTGAAAAAGAAAAGTCTAGAATTGAAAAAGAAAATAAGAGTTTACATTCTAGACTTGATGTTGTTTTGCAAGAGAAAAGAGGAGATTGCTAATGAGAGTGATTCTTTAAAATCTCAACTTGATCTTGCACTTAAAGAAAATAACTTTTAAAACTAAAAATGATTGCCATGTTTTTTGAGAAAAATGAAAACTTATCTTCAAAAATTGATTTTGTTTTAAAAGAGAATGTTGATTTGAAAAATAAAATTATTTCCATTTCAAATGATTTAGATGTGTGTTTAAAGAAAAATGTATTTTGCAAAATAAAATTGATGCACATGTTTGCCATGCTAGTGGAGCTTCTTCATCTAGTCTACCTACTGCATGTACCTCTTCTTCTAAGATTAATGATGATATTTGTATGTTAAAGAAGAAGGTTGATTGTTTGGGGCTCCACTTGAGCCAATGTGCTAGAACCATACACGCTTGGAAACCTTGGTTCGAAAGAAACAAGTTCCATCTTTTATGCATGCACACCCTCCACGGCATACACATGCTCCACATGGACACCATCAACACATGTATGCTCATGTGTACACATGTACACATTGTGGCCGAAAGGCCATCTTGCTAAATTTTGCTATGATCGTTTACATTTTCTAATTTAGCAAAGAAGTTTGTTTGGGTTAGAGAAGGTACTAACCCCCATGGACCCAAGAAGATATAGGTACCAAAGACCACCCCTCCTATTGTTTTTGATGTAGGTGTGGGCTCTCACATGACGTGAGGTGATGACACCTTGGAGTGGATGCGTTCCGGACTTAAAGGAAATCAATTGGATGCATCACTTTCAAGGGAAGATTTGGTGGAGATGACCACCATGTTTTGGAGACAAGGAGAGTTGCCTTGTAGGTTTTGGTAACAATTCTTAACTCTTTATATTGTTTACATGCTTTCATATTGATATTTATAGCATGTTTTCATTGTCTATGGATTAGTGTGTAAATATCACATTTATTAGATTCTTGATATACATGTATAGTATTTGAGACACACATGCTTGCATGAACCCATACTTAGTGTTCTCACTTTTGTTTAAGCTATATGTACATCATGAATCTAATACATGTGAATTTACATAGTAATCATGTTTTTAGTTTTATCATGATGGTTTTTTTTTTATATTGTGTTTTTGATGCTTCATGTTAATTACTTGTTTAGATGTTAGTTTTCATTAAAACTAGGATTTATACTTGTACATATAGTGGGCCACAAATAAATTTATATATGTTTGGGCTTGATTGCTTATTTGAACCCATTAGATGTGCTATTATAGTCTAGTTTTGATGATTCATACATTTTAAACTTGTACTCCCATTTTGGATTTGTTTTATGAGTTTTTTCACTTCATGTATATGGTTGTATTGCCAAACTTTAAGATATACATGTATACCCCTTGAGTCATTTGCCTTTCATGCAAATCTATATATAGACTCAATTGTGTTTAGGGATATGTATGTATACTTATTGTGTTGACAATTCATACATATACTTGAAATGAAATGTGTTTTTGTGAAGATTTAGCTTTTCTTGATTTTGTGTTTAATTGTTTAACTTCATGTATATGTCTATCTTGTCCAAACTATTAGATATACAT
Source organism: Agave tequilana (assembly GCA_038442645.1). Taxonomy (NCBI): domain Eukaryota; kingdom Viridiplantae; phylum Streptophyta; class Magnoliopsida; order Asparagales; family Asparagaceae; genus Agave; species Agave tequilana. The sequence continues at coordinate 311,238 of JAVJIF010004631.1, forward strand.
GTTTATCCTTTTGAGCCACGTGCCTTCATGCATATACACTTTGTGGACTCGTTGTGTTTTGGATATGTATGTATACTTTAGTTTGTATTAGACATACATATGCCATGAAAGTTAAATAAGTTTTGATGATTTTCGTGTTTTTCATGATTAAGGAATAATTGAGCTTAATGAAAAATTTTCATGATTATGATATTCACACTTTATTAGTACACTCACATTTCTTATTTACTCATGTGTTTTGTTTTCATGAGTTATATTTATGCTTAATTGACTTGAGTGTTTGATATCATGTGGATTTCATGTTTTATGAAAATAATTTTGTTTTATTCCTTACTTGAAGGATTTCGTACTAGTTTAAAAGATTTTTCATTTAACTAGTTACGGTATTCTTCACTATGGTAGTGATTTTCATACAAAATTACATTTTCAAATCTATTTTTGAAACCCCTACCATCTATGGGCGGATGGATGGGAGATCATGGTCTTGTATGCTTTAAAATGAAAATCATTTAAAACTTGAACCTTGATTGGGAGGTATTGTATATGATGTATACACTTGAACTTATTGCTATGTCAATTGGTATCATTGAACTCTTTCAATTGGTATCATTTTGATCTTTTTGTATACTCATATGTTTATTGTGTATGTATATTTTCTATTGGTATCATCTATTGGTGATTGGTACTCATTCTATTTCATACACTTTTATTTGTGGCTTAAGATATACATTCTTTCACAAAATCTTGTTTATGCTAGTGCTTGAGCTTCAATTTTGTTTAATTGATCACTTTTAAATTGGTATCAAGCTCATACATCATTTTAATGGTATTTCATAAAGGGGGAGAAAATTTAATTTTGTCTTTCAAATTGGTGATTCTTCAATTGGTATTTGTTTCCCACTCCCTACTTTATGATTGAAAATTTCATATTGGTATCATATGTTAATATGAAAATTATTTACATTTGTATCAAAATTTTGTTTAGACATTCAAAATTTATTATGTTTAATTTCAATTGATATCAGATGTTTCATGTGTTTTTGCTTAAAATTGGTATCTAAAATTTTATTTTTAAGAAAAATACCAAAGTTTGATTGTATTGACTATATGCATATAGATTCATGATGAGTGTATCTTGTATTGAAGAGCTTAACATCTCTTCGTTATGTGGTACACGTGTGTAGGGGGAGCTTCACACCTCCTCTTATGCATTACATAGTGTGTGTTATGTGAATTAGGGCTAACATCCCTCTTCATGTAATGCATATGTGTAGGGATGCTAACTTAACGTCTTCCTCTTCATGAATGTATATAACATATATCATCTATTGATCTTTGTTTATTTTCAATTGATATCAAGATGCTTCATTGACATATTTATCTATTGATATCATGTTGTTTATAGTCACCCCTTATTGACCATGTTTTTGTTTTAGACAAAAGGGGAGAACATTGTTTTATTGTTTTTGATTGACTTAAAAGGGGAGAAAGATTTTTACCCCTCATTTTTATTGTTTGGATTGTTTAAACCCTTTCTTGATCTTTTTGTTTGACAAAAAGGGGGAGAAAAATTTGTTTGATTTTATTTTACTTTGTTTACCCCTTTGTTGATGAGTGACAAAAAGGGGAGAATTATTTGAGAGTTTAACATGTTTTTATATATGCATACTTATGTTTTTGCATATATTTTATTTATTTGTTTTATTGGTAAGTATTAAGTTTTTATTGTATCTAGAGCATCTAGTGTTTATGTTGTTAATGCTTTATTAATTTAATTGGTATCTAGAGCTTCTATAACATGTTTATTTGTTTTATGCATGTTAATGCATACATGTTTATGTACATTCACTGCATATCTTTTGTTTATTTGTTTATGCATGAGTTAAGGGGGAGCTTCTTTGAAGCTTAACTTTAATCCATGCATATATAACTCCATGAGTTTTGTCATCATCAAAAGGGGGAGATTGTTGGCCCAAAGGTCTTCCACCCTAGTTTTGATGATGATTAACTCATGTAATTATGTTTACTAATATTCTTGTGTTGTTTAAGTTACAAATCATTAACTAGATATTAGTTGGTGATTAGCTTCAACAAAGGTGTTTAGAAGCTTTTCATGGTGATTCCAGGGCCAAAACTTCATGATCACACATTGCCTAGCCCATGGATGGAGTTTTGGAGCAAGTCAACTTGAAGATGAAGATCATCAAGAAGACTTAGGTATCCATAGTTTAGATAGTGTGTTTTAGATCCATTTGTAAAGATTAGTATAGTTGATATGCTCAAGTGCACATACACACACGTTTCATGTTTTGAATTTGGTTTTCATGGATAGTAGATCAAACAAGTTTATTTTATTCCTATGTATATTAGATATGGTTCTAGATATATGTGGCGCCCCGATCCCGGCGGGTACGGAGACGCCACTGCGACGTACATACGCAGGGCGATGGTACCATCACGTATGTACGCTAAGCATCAATACAACACAACACATATATCAGAGTGCGAAAATACGTGGTATTATACATTCCAACATAATTTAAACAAGTACTGAGTCATCACAAACAGTGATATAATATTACATCAATATTACATCACTAGATAATACAAAAGTAGACTACACATGATACAACAGATAAAAACTCACGAGCTAGAAAGGGATCTCGCGAGCGGGAAAAAGACTGGACGGAACTACTGCTGATCTGCCTGCTCCTCAAGATAGGCCTGATCCTCGGCCGATGGGTCCACCTCGGTCCAAGCTGCTAAATCTGGACATGCAAATGCAGGGTTGTTAGGAAAAACCCAGCGAGTACAAGAAAAACCCAATGGTAAGTACAAATAATAGCAAGTGCATCATGACAAGTATAATGTACCCCAATCAATAAGCATGAATTACCACAATGAATAGTGAATATGAAAATAACACTAACATTTATAAGGCATGAAATAGAAGCATGTATATCAGGCCAAGTGTCATGTAATCAAGTTAGGAATCATGGAGTAACTACAATAAATGATAAGTATGGAGATGACACAAATATGCACGAAGTCAATTTATTAAGTTAATATTATTAACTCGTTCAATTTGTATGTTTGGTATATAACCGTGCCATATACTTTCGCATACAAATCTAGCGAGGTTGGTTATTGGAAATTGATGGGGAGCGACGAACCATGTTTATAATGGGTCCCGTGCATGCCCGGGACAACGGTCCAGGATTATCCGGCACTGAACCGGAACGTACCGCTAGGCACCGGATTTACTATATGCCCGAAGGTCTTATAATACACCGAACAGGAATAGAGTGTCACCGTTCCCCACAGGATATACCTAGGGGATTATAGCACACCCGGACAGGCAGGCAAGGGGGTAGGGGTGCCAGTACACCCCTCGGAAGCGCCTGGTGGCCATCCAGGTCGAATCCTACAGGAAGTTGTACAACATATGTATGGCCACCATAAACACAGAAGCTATATCGATACCCATCAATTTCCCCCATCCCGGTGTAAGTTGTTTACATATGACAGAGTCTCAAATAATAATGTTCACAGGGTGTCCACAAATGTACAATATCCATGACTATCCTATTACGGGGTCAACAGGAGTATAATATAGAGTAATGTCAGGAGCCTCCCTATTTCAGGGGTTCAAGTATACAGGAGTACAGGAGCTCAGGAGTACCAAATATCTGGTAATAATAATATAATAATCATGTCATGTCCCCGTAACAGTATAGTCATGAATATGTCATATAATCAGGTATCAGGGGTGGTAATGTCTGGTCAAGAGTCATAATGTCAGGTCCAGGTATTTATACCACATGAAAGCATAGCATATACCGTATGTCAAGAACAGACGTCAAGTATCAAGTATCAGTGTCCAATGTCAGGTGATAGTGTAGCAAGACAAGTATCGGGGTCGGGTATCACATGTCGAATATAGTATGGCAAGTATCAATACCAGGTGTCACATATCACATATAGCATGTCAAGTATCCGTACCAAATATAGCATGAAAGATGTCGGTGTCAAATACAGCATGGCAATATCGGTATCAATTATTGTGTGCCGGTGAAAATACCAAGTGCCGGTGACAAAAATCATATCCCTGGTGTAACATTGCCAAGTGTCGGTGTAAATACCGTGTACCGGTGTAAATGCCAAGTGCCGTGTCCTAAATCACATATCAGGCATAACATGTCCAGGTCGGGTAAATACCGAGTGCAACATCACATATTAACTTACATAGCATGGTATCATGTATTAAATTTACGGTATTAAGTACTAGACATGCTAACATATTTACATCCAGTCCAAGCTTAAAATACAAGAGTGTTATTGTTAAATATATTAAAAATACTTGCATAAAAATAAACGTATGTCAAAAATGAAGTTGTACTCGCCTGAAACCGGGTAAAATACCGTTAGAATCCGGGAATCGGTGAACCGTTTAAGTATACCTCAAGCCCACAATAATATATATAAATATATATTTATAAATTTTTATATAATATTTTAGAGGGAGAGAGAGGAGAGAGAGATGAGAGAGAATATGTAGGAAAAAGAGAGTAAAAGAAAGGGAGGGAAAATATGGTTTATTTGAAATGAATTGGGATTTAAAGGAGGAGGGTAGGGGATGTAAATATAGTGATGTAGTTTTAAAAGGAGGTGGGGATATTTTGGAATGAGAGATTTGTTTTTATTTAGGGATGAAAGAGAGAGAGAGAGAGAGAATTGAAAGAAAGAAAGAAAGAAAGAAAAAGAAAAAGAAAGAAGAAGGAGGGGGTTCGGCCCCCCACCGCCGGCGGGGCCGGCCGGCGCGGCGGCGGCGGCGGCGGCGGCGAGCAGAGCGCGCGTGCGCGGGTGGGGAGGAGGAAGGTGGAGGTTAGGGTTTGTTGTAGTTGTTGTTGTTGTTGTTTTTGATGGAGGTGATGGGTGGTGGTGGTGGTGGTTGGTGGTGGTGGTTTGGAGAGATAGAGGAGGTGGAGGTGGTGGGTGATGGAGTAGTTAGAGGGGAGAATTTGGTGTGGGAGAGAGGAATTTGGAGAAGATGAAGGTGGGTATGTGATGGGTTTTTGGGAGAAATTGAGGATGGTGGAGTTGAATTGGGGGTTGATGGGAGTGGAGGAGTGTTGTGGGGTGTTTTGGGGGAAGCGGTGGCGGCGCTAGGGCGGCGCCGGAGGCGGCGTGGTGAGGGTGGTGCGGCGGTGAAGTATGAGTGCGTGAGTTGTGGAGGTTGAAGATGAAGAGTGTTTAATTGATTTGATTTTTTGTTTGGAAATGGAATGAAGTTGTATTGATAAATAGGAATGGGGATGAGTAAATGAGATGGGGAAAGGGGTGGTTTGATCACTGTAGAATCCATGCCCTGCTCTTCTCTCCCTTGCTGCGTTCGGTGAAGATGAGATGGGAGTGGTTGAAGGAGAAGAAAAAGGGAAGAAGAAAAGAAAAGTCAAAAAGGAAAAAAAAAGGATTTAATAAAATAAAATAAAATAAAATAAGATAAAATAGTTTAAAAATTTTTATTATTAATTATTTTATTTATTATAATTTCTGAAAGTATAAGTAGTGGAGTAGGGAAGGAAAAAGCACAAAAGTTAAGACCGGTAATAAATATTATTATTTTAATAAGGCAAAAATTTGACTGTTTCAGAATCCTTCGAAAAATTCTCAAAATAGTAAATATTATTCTAAGATGTTTGGTGAAATCAGATTCGAAAATATAATGTAGTTTTCAAAATAAAAATCCTGGAATCTTCCGGCGATACCGGCCGACACCAGGATCGGTCAAATTTTGATAAATTTTGAAAAATCTCAAAAAAATGTTTTTAGTTAGAAAATAATATTCTAAGATGTACTGTGAAGCTATTTTTGAAAATTCAATCCCATTTGGAAATTAAAAATCCGAGAATCAGTCAGCGATGCCATCGACAACCGGTTTTTGAGATTTTGCAGAAAAATTTCAGAAAATTCTAGAAAATCATGAAAAATCTAAAATATTAGAAAACAGTCTCTGAAACTGAAATGGTCCATTCGGACTACCAGAAAGTCAAATCGGCTCTTGGCTGGTGTCCGGTCGACCGGCCGGTCGACCGGGCGTGCACAGATCTGTGCACGTTTGGTGTCCCTGAAACGGTCGACCGGGCCGGTCGACCGGGTCTGAGAGCTCTGCTCTCTGTTTGTTTGGGTCGACCGGGCCTGGTCCGACCGCTGCAGAGAGTTCTGCTCTCTGTTTGTTTCGGTCGACCGGGCCGTCGACCGCAGTTGCCCAACGGTCATATTTCTGACCGTTGGCAGTCGACCCGACCGGCCGGTCGACGTTGCCTATTAGGGCTGCCAGCTCAGATCTAACGGCTAGTTTTATATTGGGCCTATATAAAAACCCCTCTCTTTGGGTTTTTGGCCAAGGTTTTTTTAAGAAGAAAATTTCAGTGTTTCTCTAGTATTTAAACAAGTTTTCAAAATAGTTTTTGTGCTAAAAAGATTTCATCTTTATTGTTTTTGGGTTTTGAAAAATCAAAGAAAACTAGGGTTTTGGGATATTGATTTGATCTTTAATTTCTATCATATTCAAGAGATTTCCCAAGTAGTTTTCTTTCTTTGTTGCTTGTTTCCAAAAACACCTAGTTTTTCACACTTGAGCTATCTTCTATCCTAATCTATTTAGGATCTTGTTTTTTGTGGAAAAGAAAAGAGAAAAGAAAGAGAGATTGAGTTTGTGGTTTTTGGAACCACTTGTTGTAAACACCCTTTTTCTTGTTGTATCCCTCTTAGGTAGAGGTGATCGGGTGATTGGTTTGCTCCCTCTAGTGAGAGGTGGAGTTTGGTTGTAAACCCTCTTCGGTAGAGGTGTTTGTTGTTGTTGTTGTATTTGGCTACGGCCTACCCCTCGGTTGTGAGGTGGTTGTTTGAGAGAGGAGTTAGGTACTCCATTGTTGTACAAATCCTTCTCGGTGAAGGTTCCCTCGGTGGGAGTCCTCGGTGGACGGTATAGTGGATTGGAAATCCTACACGGTGGTGTAGGCGGGGATGTAGAGCAAGGGTGCTCGAACCTCGAAACATATCTTTGTGTTTGCGTTGATCCACTTGTCTCTAAACTCTCTCTCTTTACATTTGTGCAAAGCATCATACTTCATTCATATCATATTATTTGCTTGTGTTGTGCCTTGCATAATCCATATTGCTATATCCTTGATTGCTTGGCTTGATTGTGTGTGCACATTGCTTAGATTGCTTGTGTGTGTGTGCCCAACTTATACTCATCCAATAAGAGCTTCACATAGCGCCTCAACCCATTTCAAGGGGAATCAAGGGAGTTAGTCCAGAGCCTCGCAAGGGGAATTCGGCTACACTTGTTGTATTGTATTAGTTTGTGCATAATTTGCATTAGCTTCCGCATTTAGCGCACTTAGTTTTGCATTAAGTTTTAAATTAGCACTAACACCTATTCACCCCCCCTCTAGGTGTTTTCACACACAAGCATATACAATATCATGTGTGTGAGCATGATGAGCATGTATATATGCCGTGAAGGGTGTGCATGCATATGTGGAGTATATTTCTTTCGAAGCATACATTCTAACCGTGTGTGGTTCTTGGCACATTGCTCAAAATGGAGCTCAAACAATTAATATTCTTCTTCAAAACACATGTCTTTTTGTAAGTCACCTAGAGGGGGGTGCATAGGTAACAAGCTAATCTAATGCAAACTAATGTGGATTTAAAAAATTATTTTTGCAAATAAAAACAATTAGCTAACACACAAAGTATAACATAAGAGTGTAGCCGAATTTTCGGTGAAGGGCTCTGGACTATCTCCTCAAGATTCCTCTAGATTAAGAGTTGAGGTGCCACTATGGCTCTCTTGGTTGCGTGTGAGCACACAAACAACAAACAACCCCAGCATATATATTAATTAAGCACAAGATATATATGTAATCACCTAGAGGGGGGTGAATAGGTGACTAGCTAATCTAATGATGAATTAATGATGAATAAAATCTATTTATGCAAACTAAAATTCTAATGCACAACACACTAAGTATAACACAAGAGTGTAGCCGAATTTCCCGTGAAGGACTCTGAACTAACTCCTCAAGATTTCTCTAGATAAGAGTTGAGGTGCCGCTTTGACTTTCTTGATTGAATACAAGTGTGAGCAAACAATCCCCAAGCATATAACAATTAGGTACAAGATATATCAAGCATATAAAGATAAAGGCAATATAAGCATGCAAGATATAAAGACAAGTGAGAGATAGAGAGAGCAATCGCAAACACAGGAGATTTGTTTCAAGATTCGAGCGCCCTTGCTCTACGTCCCCGCCTTCAACACTATGAAGGATTTTCACTATAAAACGATCCCACCGGATCACTCGCTGCCGTAACACGTACAAGCGAGTTCACACTAGAACTCCTTTAGACTCTCTAGTCCCTCTCTTGTTCCCGCAAGAACAAACACACACAAGCACGCAAGCTTACCGAGGTCGCACCTCTACACCGAGTTCTCACTAGAACCCGAAACAAGGCGAACCCACAAGTCCGCCTCCTCATAACAAGAATGAACACTTTGGTGATCTAAACACTTTGATCACCTAAAGTCCTCTCACAACAAAGATCCTTATAGATTGTTATAGTAATGGATAGCTCAGTATGTGTGAGAAAAATTAGGATTGATTGTGGCGCAAAACTCAAGAAAACTCTTTTTCAAAACACTCTTGAAAACTCTCCTTTTGATATAGAAGTATTAGCACTTAAACAAGTGGAGAAAACCTCTACAATAGATAGGAAAAGCTGGCTTTGAAACTCTCCAAAAAAATTTTCTAAAACAGCCCAAGTGAAGCCTCTTTTATAGGCATAAAAAATCTGCACGTTGGAGGCCAACTCAGCAGTTCAGACTGCTGTCAGTCGATCACCCGGTCGACCGCCAACGGTCTGATTTCCGACAATTGGGAAGGTCGGTCGACCGCCTTCAGGGCAATAGCCTAGCGTCGATCGCCCGATCGACTGGGCCATTTCTAGAGAGCAGAAGCTCTTTGGCGGTCGACCGACCCAACCTGTGCACATTTTGTGCACGTCGGCCGACCGCCGATCGACGACCGCTGTCTGGTCGACCGTGCGGTTGACCGGCAGAAGGCCAGAAAATAGTTTTGGGAATTTTTAAACTTGGTCTTTTTTACTTCAATAAAATCCCATAAATTCTCTAAAAATCTACAAAAATAAGTTCAGTAATATACTTTGATATACAAACATGGTTGAGTAAAATCAAAATATGTTACAAACATTTTGAACTATTTTTGTGACTTAAAAATTTTGGCTTAAAACAAAATCTGTATTTTCCTAATGATTTTTCTAAAACTTCTCCAAATACAAAAACAAGATATATTAAACACTTTTAAAGCATAGTGTGTATGGATATGATCCACTACACATATATGATGAAATATCTATGTTTTTGACATTAAGCTCTAACTAAAGTTTTGATAAAATACATGTATACTTTGGAGCTTAAAAATCAAAACGATATTTTCCAAAACGAAAAAATCTTTTATAAAAACACATCTAAATCTTTTGTGTGAGTGTAAATGATACTTGATTGTACTCCAAAATTGTATTTTATTATCACTTTTACACAAATATCTTTGATCAATCCTTTATTAATTAATGCTATTAACCTATTTTTTTGATTATGGTGTGTAGTTACTTAAATGGGAGGATAAAGATACAAGAAGCTTCATTTTATCCCTAATCCTATCTAGAGTTGGATTAAATTGAATTCAAAGGAGGAATGATTAATCTTCATCTCCTATTCAAGTTCAAATTCAGAAGATAAAGTCCTAAAAAATGAAGGGGATAAAACTAATCCTAAAAGGGATAAGGAGGATAATTCAAATTAAATGGAGTTCAAAATCAATTCAGACTCGAATTTGACTGTACACCTTTTAGTATTCGGATCATATCTTTTTCTACTGATATTCAAATCTGATGATTTAAGATGCTACAGAAAGACGACTTGAAGGACTACAATCATTATGTTTACCACTGTGTCTAATTCAGCGTCTAATGAGTCATATTCAGCAAACAATACGCCGACTTGCTGTAGGACTGAATTCCTTGTTGAATTAGGAAGCCTTCTAATTTGTATCCTATTGTGATTAGATTTGAGGCCTATTTAAAGAGCTAAAATCTCTCAATATCAAATATCTCCACATCAGAGATCATACCTTAGATTTTTCTTTTAGTCTCTTCTCTAAATTTCTTTTGTATTTTTTAGATTTTAGTTCAACTTCTAATTCAAGGTTTGTGAGAAGGAGAAGCCATTGTAATTCGAGGTGACAGATCAATATAAGGTGCTTTCTTTCTTTTTCATATCTCTTTTGTTATTTACTTTATTTTTTAGTTTTTCTTTTTTTAAATTTATTTCTTACTTTCTTTTACTTGTCATGTTTACTATAAGTAGGTAGATTTTTCTCATGGCTTACTAAGATATCATCACCATCACATCTAATGTCTAGTAGATAAAACGGATTAGATCATATGCATGCCTACTCTAATTTTATTCTTAAGACTCATTAGGATAAGCAACTAAATATTTACTAATACTTCTTAATTGTTTTTCTTAATCTATGCTTGATGAAAATCTTGATATTTTAATGTTAAACGTTAATTAGTGTTATTTCAAATAGGGTTAAGATTTGCTAAATACTTTCTAATGATTTTTTCTTACTTTATACTTGATTGACAACCCTGATATTATAACGTTAAAACTTGGATGATATTATTTCAAATCATAACCTAGTTTCTATCCCACGTATCTTGTTTGATTTTGTGGTAGAATATCATGTTTAGGATTTGAAGTGAAGTAATTATCTATCTAGCATTAGCATGTATGGTGGTTGATTATCAGTAAGTTGTGAAACTTTCTTTTAGATTAATTCTTTTTCACATACAATCCATCCCCTCTTTTTCACGTTCTTTAAAAACAGAGAAGATAATAAGAAGACAATATTACCGAAAAGCTTCCATTGCATCTAAGGTTCGACCCGTTTAGCTCTTGCTACAGCGGTTAAATTGTAAAGATTCAGAGTTAAAACTGATCACATACACTTCTCATATTCTCTGTACTCTGTTTTGTGCAATCAAATTTTGGCGCCGTTGCCGGAGGGAACGGTATATATTGTTTTCTAACTTAGGTTAGATTTTTTTTATTTATTTGTTTCTCTTTATTTTTAACAATTCTTATGTGATATGGATTATTACAACAATTTTTTCAATTTTAATAGTAATCCATATTACACCTCGACCTCTTTTGAATCGGATATTACCAGCCTGCCATATCATAATTTTAACCAACAAGCATGCCTAGTTGGTCTTATCCGAATCAACATATGTCCCAATCTCAATTTCATGAAACGAATTGGAATAATCATCTCTACTCATCACCGAGTCAATGAGGATATACCCCTAAGCCATATTGTCAACCATCTTTCCAACCATCATCTTCATATACTTCTTTTCTCACACTACCAATAGAAGAACCTACCTACTTGGAAAAGAGTATAGAATCAATGATTCAGTCCCCAAATGATCCATTCGATAGGTTAGAAGAAAAAATGGATCGTGTGCAAAGTTTAATGAATGAGCAAATTTCTAGACTTTCAAACATCCTTGAACTAACTAACGAAATTGATAGGAACCAACAATCATGGTGTCTTGAAGATCTTAATCAAGATTCAATTTCATCGCACCAACGTGAACTTGATCAATCCCAACCCTTGGACAAATTGACAAGTTTTAATTTTAATAAGATTGAACTAGATTGTGAATGCGAACCCGATCCTCAACTTTGTGATCTAATTCAAACTTTGAATCTATGTTGACTCCGGTGTCTTTACCTAATTTGGACCCAATTTTAAGCCAACATAATTCCAGTACCTGTATATTATGACATTGGATCATCTATTTTGGGTAGTCACATTCATTTGATGGATCATGAACTTAAGTTCTTTGATTTGGAGCCCACTTTTGAACTAAACCTGACTCTCAAACCTAAATTTGATTTTCCGAGCTGGTATTGGTTCCCAATCCTATTATTCTTAAGCCCAAATCAATCACTTCATCAAGTCAAATTCTATTGTTGGACCAAGGTGTAAACAATGATGACTCTGAGATGGTATTCCAAAATTGGTCATACAACCTAAATTGTTTCAATGTTAGGGTCTTGCATGATCCTATACATTTGGAGGATAATAACAATGTGCATAAGAAAGAGGTCATAAAAGGGGTTCCTTGATGATTCACAATATTTAGATTGAGTAGCAATGCTTGGCCCAATCCGGCCACCATCAGGACCACCACCTTAAGTTCACATTTTGCCTTTTCTTTCTTCTTTTTCATGCATACATGCATTCATTCATACATTGAGGACAATACATGAGATAAGTGTGGGGGAGGGTTACTAACATACTAACATAGGTAGATACTAACAATTTTTTTTAAAAAAACTTTTTGAAAAAGAAAATAATATTTTGATTTATTTTGTAAGCAATTAAGTAATTTTAAGGAATAGAAAAATCATAATTAGGATTTCTTAACACTTGGTCAAAATAAAAATTATTTTTTTGTTTTAGGTTTAGGAGAAAAAATTGAAAAAGTAATTTAGTCTTAATAATTTTACCTTGATGAAATATGCATGCTTTAAACACTTACACAGTTGGGATTCAAAACAAAGACTCTTGTATCTTAGAATATATATATATATATAAAATAAACAAATCTACTTATTGATTAGCAAGGTACTTTGGCCTAAGAAAGCCTTGGTACTTACGCGAAACGTAATTAGGTAAGTTTGAAAAAAATATATATAAATATATTATATGTATTAACACATCTAATAATCAATTAGTTAGGTATTAAGGCCTCAAGAAGCTTATTACTTACACAAAAGAAAATTAGATGAGTTATACATATTTTAAAAAAAGAAAAAAGAAAAATAAGAAGTGCTTAAAGGGTAACGAAGTGGTAATACTTCAAACTTCTGCTAAAAAAATTATATATATTAATATACAAGGTATAAGAGTTGAAGTTTAAGAATCCTAAGTAAAAAATTCGCGTTCACAAAGATGCATATGACTTAGGGTAAAATAAAAGACTAAGTGAGAAATTCAGTTTTAATCGTAACCTAAATTGATGATAAATATTTGCATCGAGACTAAGTATAGGAATGAATAATTTGATGATTCTAAGACTATAGATTACTTGATTTCCTCAAAGATACTTTAAATATTTTCTCACTTTCAAAATGGTATTTTAAAAAATATTAACATTTATTTTCCTTTCTTTATGAATTTTGTGGGTTAATTCACTGAAACCCTCACAAGACAACACTCGTCCTCTAGGGTAACCTAGAGGTTTAACAGCTTGTTACACGTGCTAAGTGCAATCGTAATTCCTACGAAAGTGAGTAGGTTAGATTAAATAGTTTTCTAACATTTGGTTTGCTCGAGTACGATCAAAAGATAAGTGTGGGGGTGTGATTGTACTCTAAAATTACATTTTTATTATCACTTTTATACATATATCCTTAATCATTCTTTATTAATTAATACTATTAACCTATTTTTTTGATTATGGTGTGTAGTACTTAAATGAGAGGATAAAGATACAAGAAGATTCATTTTATCCCAATCCTATCTAAAGTTGGATTAAATTGAATCCAAAGGAGGAAAGGATTAATATTCATCTCCTATTCAAGTTTCAAATTCAGAAGATAAAGTCCTAGAAGATGAAGGGGATAAAACTAATCCTAAAAGGGAAAAGGAGGATAATTCAAATTAAATTAAGCTCAAAATCAATTCAGACTCAAATTCTGACTGTACACCTTTTAGTATTCGGATCATATCTTTTGCTACAGATATTCAAGTCTGATGATTTAAGAGCTACAGAAAGACGACTTAAAGAACTACAATCATTATTTTTATCACTCTATCTAATTCAGCCGTCTGATGAGTCATATTCAGCAAACAATATGCCGACTTGCTGCAGGACTGAATTCCTGTTGAATTAGGAAGCCTTCTAATTTGTATCCTATTGAATTTAGATTTGAGGCCTATTTAAAGAGCTGAAATCTCTCAATATCAAATATCTTCACATCAAAGATCATACCTTAAGACTTTTATTTTAGTCTCTTCTCCAAATTTCTTTTGTATTTTTTAGATTTTAGTTCAACTTCTAATTCATGAGAAGGAGAAGCCATTGTAATTCGAGG